>JAUMHM010000088.1:11354828-11388603 GCA_032362435.1 Melikaiella ostensackeni
GTAAGGGCGCTACGGAGCACGAGCAGTTACCTTACCTGTTACCTGTTGTTTCTGTTTGTGGAGGGCGACAGGTGCGTCCTGCGCCACCCAGCTGCCGGCTTCGTTCCGATATCACTTGTACCTGTGTTTCCGCCAACGGACAATCGGCTCTTCGCTTCGAGAGGGCATTTATATGCGTGCAGGTATCGACCTATCGATTACCTTTTCCGTCGTTATCCTGCAGAAGGAAACGACTTCAACCGCACCTGAAAACCAATTCATTTGTGTCTTCACTTATATCTTTCCCTATTCTATTCGATTTTCGTAAGCGAAATGTTTGTGAGAATCGTAAAAAGGAAGAAAACAATTATTAACAGTGCCGGATTAACCAATAGGCCAAGGTAAATCATGACCTAGGTGCCCTGAAAGTTTGGGTGCCCTGCGCGGCTTAAAGTTGCTAGACTGTTTTCACTTTTACTTAAAAAAAAACAGCTTCGACTGAAATTCAAAACTATATCGCGAATTAGTTTTAGACTTCCAAGCAGACAATAACATACGTCGCGTTATGTTTAGAGCTTCAAAACATCTATCTTCAAAATTTGCATCATCATCCCTCTCTTCCATACTTGAAGATTAGCCCCAAACCCTTACCTCCATGTACCAAGTACTATTCTTCCTCAAACAAAAATTTGTCATTTGGTAGAGCAACACTGCTCTACAATGTCTAATTTTTGTAGACATAAAAGTGGCGCTCACAAACGAAAAAGTGCAGCAAAAAAAAGTTGGTACACTTTGGTATGCATATCATTTTTCATGAATGTTGTAGGTTATTTTAGAACCAATCTATTCAGACTATCCTATTTTTCAAAATAGAAAAAGGTAAGAATCCAAAATCACAAAGACATTTCTGAAAATTAATAACTTACGTCCTTACTTACTGTTGTGCATATGTTTGTCAATAAAAGTAATATGATAATGGTTGAGGAAATGAATCTGCTTGCATAATTCGATATTCTTTTGATGGAATTGTGGATGAGATCATTCAAGAGCTCTATCAGTAAAATTCTTCACAAATCCTGTTTTGTTTTGGATGGAATGATTAGAAGTAAAGTTTAGTTTCCTTCCTAAACAAATAGTTTTTGTGTGCCAATCAGTAATAATATAATTTTCATCAGTTTTTATTAGAGTCAAAGCAAGAAAATTCAATCTACCTTCTGTTTCAATTCCAACAGTAAATTGTAATCTTGGATATATACTATTAAATACATTCAGTATTTATTCATTCAATATTCATTCATTTTGGGCATGTAAAGAAAGTACAGAATCATTAACATATCTTGCATAAGAGTCTAATTTAAAATTAATTTTTCCTAAAACTTCATTTTCTAAATCTTCCATCACAATCTCAGCAATGATTGGTGACAAGACTGAGCCTATTAGAGTTCAAAATTTTTGTTTATACAAAGTACTATTGAAAAATAAACAGAATTGAAAACATATTCAATAGCATGAAGAAATTGTTTTTTTCGCAATCTTGCTACAAAACCAAATTGTATAAAGGCTGTAATTAACGTATTCGAAAAACAATTTGACAAGCTTTACGATGATGGTAACTATTTCTCAAAAGTATATGTTCTGTCCCTGTATAGTTTTTTGAAATTGAAAATTCGAATACTATATTATGTGTATGAATATCTCAAAACATATACCCTTATATTATGATGAAACGCAAATCCATATTACAAGAAAGATTAGAATTTCTAGTTTTTATACCTGAATGGACAAAATGGACATTTCAGGGTATTCTGAGACATTCATTAAAACAATTATTTATTTGAAAAATTCAAGGAGCCTGAATTCAGAACCTAACAGAATGAAACGAAAAGCAAATAAGGAAGTCGGTAGTTGGTTTAAGCGGGGTTTAGGTTGTGAATTCAGATTTCTAGAGTTTTCCAATTGATAAAGATTTTAATTAATATCTCAAAATAAGCTCAAATGTCCATTACGTCCATGTAGGGTTATAAATTGGAAATTCTTAGCTTTCTTTTCATATGCATTTGCATTTCATCAAAATTTGAGGATACATGTTTTGAGATATTCATATAGAATTAGAATTTTTAATTTTTAAAAACTGTGGAAAGAACATATACTTTTAAGGAACACTTACTACAATCGTAAGGCCTGTCAAATTTAGAATTTGTTACTTTTGAAGTCGAAATCGAAATCGGTGACCTTAAAAACCCCCTTGTACCAAGTTTTAGGCACACTTGTGAAATTTCAAAATTTGGGCCGCCATGTTGGATCAGCCATTTTCAATTTTGATCACGCAAAAACGAAAAATCTCCATAACTTTTTCCATATTTATTTAAATCATTCTACCCCCGACGAAGAAAATTTGCATGGGATGCTTAAGATAGCTTCATAGTCAAAAACTCAAAACTTTGAAAAATCACAAAATGCAGGCCATTTAAATGGGCCCAAAATAGCTTTTTCTTAAAGTTATTAGCAAACGGTGACCAAAAATTGTGGAAAAATTTAATATTTAATTTTAAAGCGAATGCAAGATCTTAAAATACAAAATTTTAAAAAAATGTAAAATGGCGGCTAATTCAAAACTCAAAAAATTCTTTTTTCCAATTTGTCAACGTAATACTTTTAAGCTACGGGAAAACGAAATGTTTGGGTTCAGAAATTACTTGATGAATTTAATAATCCAAAATAATAAAAATACAATATGGCGGCAAATTTGAAATTTAAAAAAGCTCATTTTTTCATTTTTCAACGAAATACTTTGAAACTTCGTGTTGAAACTTCTTTTGAAGACAAACTGTCTGACTTACCACTTGATAATTTTTAAAATCCAAAATATTGAAAACATACAAAATAGCGGCCAATTCAAAATTTAAAAAAAGCTTATTACTACAGTTTTCAATCAAATACTTTTCAACTTTATCAGAAGAAGATGTTGATTCAGAACCTATTACATAGTTCGAGAAAATAAAGGAGAGATTTATTTTCATATTTTTGAATGGTACCGGTTAATTTAATCAAAAATATTGGAAAAATCCAAAATGGCAGCCAATTCAAAATTGAAAAAAGCTTATTACTACATTTTTCAACGAAATTTTGAAAGAATGTAAAATGGCGACTAATTCAAAACTCAAAAAATACCTTTCTTTCAAGTTTTCAACGTTATACTTTTAAGCTCCGGAAAAACGAAATGTCTGGCTTAAGAAATTACTCGATAAATTTAAAAATCCAAAATAAAAAAAATATAATATGGCGGAAAATTTGAAATTGAAGAAAGTTTTTTTTACATTTTTCAAAGAAATACTTTGAAACTTCGTAAAAACAAACTGTCTGACTTACTACATGATAATTTTAAAAATCCAAAGTATTGAAAAAATCCAAAATGGCGGCCAATTCAAAATTTAAAAAAAGCTTATTACTACAGTTTTCAACGAAATATTCTTAAACTTTATCAGAAAAGAATGTTGATTCAGAATCTATAACATAATTCAAGAAAATGAGGGAGAGATTCATTTTCATATTTTTGAATGGTATCCATTTAATTAAATCTGAAATATTGAATAAATGCAAAATAGCGGTCAATTAAAAAATTAAAAAAAGCTTTTTACTACAGTTATCAAATCCGGCTTACTTAAAATCTCATTTTCTGCAATTTTTTATTTTTCCTTTAAACCTGTAAAAATGAACTATTTTTTAATTTTGAATTGGCCGACATTCTGCATTTTTTTCTAAATTTTAGATTTTTTAAATCATCAAGTAATTTCTGAAGCCAAACAGTTTGTTTTCCCGAAGTTTAAGAGTATTACGTTTAAAACTGTAAGAAAAAGGTATTTTTTGAGTTTTGAATGAGTCGACATTTTTTTCAAAATTTCAGATTTTGAGATCTCACATTCGTTTGAGAATGAATTATTAGATTATTCCACAATTTTTTGTCACCCTTTGTTAATATCTTTATGAAATAGCATTTTTGGGATCATTAAGACAGCCGCCATTTCATGATTTTCTAAAATTTTGTGTTTTTGACTATGAAGATATTTTAAGCATCCCATGCGAATCTTTCTTCTAGGATGTAGAATAATTCGAATGAAAATTGTAAAAGTTCTGCTGATTTTTCGTTTTTGCGTGATTTCTCCCATGTAAATCCCATGGGAAATTCCAAAGACCATGTTTGGTAGACAAATATTAACCAATTCGGCTAAAATTCGGCATACTTTCTTTTTTTAGGCATATGAACAAATTCTGCCAGAGAGCAAACGAATTAGAAACTAAATTTACTCTTTTGAAAATTTCTTATGTACTGAAAAAGAACACCCAAAAAGTTCAAAAATCAAAAATAGACTTCAAAACTACTCACTTTTACTGCTCACTGGAGACGAATGCACAATAAATATATAGCAAAAAGAAAAAAGAGGGAGAAAAAGAAAGAACCAACCAAACCAACCTCTCACACTTTCATTTCCTTGTCTTTTTTATACTATTGGGGACCAGCATGTTTCGAAGGCAATTTAGACCTTTTCATCTGGGGTAATTTATAGGTAAACAACAGGTGCAAATAATAAACATATTATTAGATTAGAATACCATTATTACCTGAAAATAAAACAGAGACGATTAATAGCAATTTCTATTTTGGTACATATCCCATTCCTTGATTGAAAATGATTTTCACATAGGCAAAGAAATATGTATCAAAATAACAATTGCTATTAATTATCTCTGTTTTATTTTCAGGTAATAATGGTTTTCTAATCTAGTAATATCTTCATTATTTGTACCTGTTGTTTTCCTATAAATTACTTCTGATGAGGAGGTCTAAATTGCTTTCGAAACATGTTGGTCCCCAGTAGTACAAAAAGACGGAGAAAAGAGAGAGTGAGAGGTTGGTTTGGCTAACTTTTTCTTTTTACTTCTCATTGTACATTTATTGCACATTTGTCTCTAATGAGCCGTAAGACTGGGTAGTTCCGAAGTCTATTTTTGATTTACGAACTATTTGGGTATTCTTTTTCAGTACTCAATTTACCAAAAGATATCTATTTTTATTTAAATATAGTATACAAATTTGAGGAAGTTAGAAATTTTTAGAAATGCGTTATTGTTTTGGCTTATCACCTTCTTCTATTTTTAAAAATAGAAGAATCTGAATAGATTGGTTCTAAATCAACCTACAATAAAATTATCTTCACAAGAGGTTCGCTAAATCAGAGAACCGTTAAATTGCTTGATATAAAATTATTCACAGCAGTGAATGTGAATTGGGAATGGTGATTGCAGAGTTGTAAGAAAGTCCTTTCACATTCCTTGCATACATATTAAATAGAAACAATTACTATGTTTGGAAATTCTACCATAACAATAAATTTATAGCCAAGAGATTATTTATCAAAAAAGGCTTGGCAACCTATCGTATGCAGCGAAATTCCTTGAATTTTGATTGTTTCCAACTCAATCACATTTGTTTCTTTAGAATTATATTCACAATTGTACGTTTTCGTATTTAATGGTCATCAAACTTTGTAAACGATTTATTTATGAAACATTTGGAAAAATAATTACAAATTTATTTTTCGTTGAAGGTAATTAAAACATAAATAAAAATGGTTTGCTACCAAGGACAGAAAATTTGCTATTTTAAATCCTTTTTTATACGAGGGCCGTTTGATAAGTAAGGTAAATTTCCCGCTAGATGGCGCCAAAATAACTTTGTAGTATGTGGCCATAAAATAGCACTCTTTAGACTAACCTCTATCAAGCTTTGGCCAAAACCGATGCATGGTTTGCGTTTGGTATAAGTTTGAAATGAGCGTGTCAGTAGTTTTCGAAAAAAATGGAGAAAGAAGAATTCCGTCCAGTGTTAAAACACTTTTATTGAAAAAATTGTACGGCCGCGCAGATCAAAGCTGAGTTAGACGAAATTCATGAGGAGTCTATTTTTTCGTTGAAAATCCTTTATTTTTGTATAAACGACTTTAAACGTGGCCGAAACACAACTGAATATGAAGCGCGCTCCGGGCGCCCACTTGAGGTCACCACACCGGATCTGCTGAAAAAATTCATCATATGGTTATGGAAGATCACCGAATCAAGGTTGGTGAAATTTCTTAGGCTATAGGCATCACCACAGAATGAGTCTATAACATCTTGCAAGAAAAACTGGAGGTTAAGAAGGTATGTGCAAGATGGGTGCCTCGATTGTTGACTCCAGATCAAAAGCGCAGCCAAAAAGACGCAGTCTTTGGTGAAGTGTAATCGGAATCCGAATGACTTCTTGCGTCGAATCGTGACTGTAAACCTGAATTCGCCACTATACGCACGAGACAAAGCAGCAGTCAAAGCAGTGGGTACTGTCTGGTGAAATTGCGCCAAAGGAGGCGAAGACTGTTTTGTCAGCTGGGAAGTTGATGGTCACAGTATTTTGTAATTACCAATAAAGTATCCTCATTAGTTACTCGGAGTAGGGTAAAACTATTACAGGAATGTACTATATATCATTATTGGACCGTTTGAAAGCCGACTGAACTGGGCTTCGAATCTCAGAAATCTTTCTTTTCTGAAGGGATGAAAAAATTGGGATCCCGCTGGACTCAGTGCGTAGCCCTCGAAATAGACTATGTTGAGAAATAAATGCAATTTTTTTTGCTTGCTTTTGTACCAGACTTTTCAAAGGACTTCGTATTTGAAATTAAATTTCTCAATCCTCGTACAAAACTTAAAACTGATATCACTACCCTACCCAGTGGTTTCAAGTTCGTTGTCCCTTTGGTGAACACATTCATCTTTTTCCTCAATATTTGAGAACGAATTTGCCTCGGGGAAGTTTGATATCCACAATAAACTCAAAAAGCGTCGCGTCGTCATCCATAAGGCCATGAAAGACGAGCGGGTACCGCAAAAGAGCGTCGGTAAACGAGAGCATACGTCGTTAACCCTTTGATTTTTGGACCTTCGGGCTTTCGCGAAATGACAGGGGTGGAATCATCCCCGTCAAGGCGCGACTGGATATCAAAGTCGCTATTTATAACGAGCCTGAGTAAAGCAGCTCATACTGTGTAACACATATATAAATATACATACACATATGTATATATTTCTACATGAAAATACACACACACATGTAATCCGGCTTGCAAGAACACAGGGGGATGACTGGTCGACATATTTGCATATAGAGAGCGTTAGCTAAGGGAAATAGAAGGCGAATACGTGACAGCCTTCCTCTAGAAGGCGATTCTTCGTCGAGAGACGGACACTTCCTATCAGCGTCCTCATTAATAACCGGAACGAGCTTTACCCCTTCGTGACTGGTCGAGGTGCCAGAGAAGACTAAATGCCCCAAGCTGGATCCTAAAGTCCTAAATGGCCTAAATGGTCCACATCTTCCTTATTCAGTTGTGACCTTATCTGACCTGTCGGGTGAGGAAAACGTCATTAATGCTCAGAAAAGAAACCTGCTGATAAATTATGAGGGAATAGTCCGTTTGGTCGTTAATTATCGAGCGATGACGCTTTGGGACATCAAACAGTCTCTTGTCAACCATGTGTCCATTTCACGTTTCTTTTCTTGTATGACATTCCGTCTTTTGTCGTGTCTCAAATTCGAACCGCTTTGATTCTAATGCCTTTAATCTTCTCTTCATCATCTATATCTTTTTTATCTTTTTGACACTTTTGTCTAATTGTAGGACAAAGCTGGCGTTGAAATCATCAAAGAGAAACTTGGAGAGGAGGAAATATTTTTTTCATTATTAAAAAACAAAAGCAAGGATTGTTAAAAGGGAACGTCCATTAATTATCAAGGACGATTTTTGAAATTTTGGACTTCTTCCCCCTATTGTAAGATTTCGTAAGTTTTTTTAACCCGTCCCCTCTGCGAACGTAAGATTCTATATTTTTACTCAACATATCAACAATATATCAATTGCTTTCACTCTGAACGAAATTTCAAAAGATTTTTAGTCATTTGAAGGGATTTCAAGAGATTTCAAGGAATTTTTAAAGGATTTCAGAGGACTACAAAGTATTTCAAAGAATTGCAACATTTTTACGGAATTTAACGAGATTTTCAAAGCTTTTTAGGGGTTTCATGAGATTTCAAGCGATTTTAAAAGATTTTAAGAGATTATATAAGTTTTAGGGTATTTAAAATGATTATAAAGGAAAACGAAGGGTTTCACAGACTTTAAGTGTATTAAAAAGAATTCAAGAATTTGAAGAAATCACCTAGTACAATTTCAGAGAGAATCTTAATTTTTCAAGAGATTTCATAGGATTTTAAGAGATTTCGAAACATTTCAAAAGAAGAATATATGATATTTCAAAAGATTTTAAGGGCTTCCAAGGGATACCCAAGTATTTTCACGGGATTTAATTCCACGAAATATCAAAGGATTTTCGAATATTATAAAGAATTTTAACAGATTTCGAGCAATTTTAATGGCTGTTAAAAGATTTTAATGGACTTTGCAATATTTTAGGGATGTCAAGATATTCGTAAAGATCCCCAAGGATTTTAAAGATTTCAATGAGTTTTCAAAAGATTTCAGCGATTTCAAGGGATCTCGTAATATTTCGTAATATTTAAGCGAATTTCAAGGATCATATTGGACTTATATGGTAATTTGAAGATTTCAAGCTATTACAAGGATTTCTAAATATTTAATGAAATTTTGAAAGAATTCCGGAAATTATAAAAAAATTTTATGGTATTCCGAGGAATTTTAATGGCTCTTAAAAGATTTTAATGGACTTTACAATAAATAAATGGATTTTAGGAGATTTGGAAAGATTCCCTCGGATTTTAAAGATTTCAATGAATTTTGAAGGATTTCCGAATATTGTGAAAAATATTAAAGGATTCCGAGGAATTTCGATGGCTTTTAAAAGATTTTAATGTATTTTAAAATATTTTAAGGGATTTTGAGAGATTCGGAAAGACTTTCACGGATTTTAAGGATTTCAATGGATTTGAAAGGGGGTTTCAACGAATTTTAAATAGATTTCTGAACATTCTGAATATTATTATTATATTATCATTCCGAATATTATTTTAAAAATTTGAGGATTCCGAAGAATTTTAATGGATTTTAAAATATTTCAAGGGATTTCAAGAGATTCGAAAGGATTTCCACAGATCTTTAACATTTTAAGAATTTTGAGGAATTTCAATGAATTTTAAATGGACTCAAAGGATATCTAGGGTTCTCATAATATTTCGAAATATTTCACGTAATTTCAAGTGGTATTTTTAAGATTTTAAGCCATTGCAAAGATTTAAAAAGATTTAATTGGATTTCAAAGGATTTCCGAATTTTATAAATATTGAGGGATTCCGAGGAATATTAGTGTCTTTCAAAAGATTTTAATAGATTTTATAGTATTTTAAGGGATTTCAAGAGATTCGAAAAGATTCTGACAGACTATAAAGATTTCAATGAATTTTGAAGTGACTTCAAAGGTCTTAAGGTATCTCATAATATTTCGAAATATTTTACACAATTTCAAGGATTTTAACCGATTTTGAGGGATTTTGAGGTATTTTCACGGATTAAAAAGAATTAAAACAGAATTCTTGGGGGATTTTCAAGATTCCAAGCGGTTTCTAAGGTTTCAACAGATTTAACGGAATTTCAAAGAATTTTCGAATGTCGTGAAGGATTTTAAGGGATCTCGAGGAGTTTTAATGGATTTTAAAATATTTAAAGGGACTTCAAAGGATTTGGAAAAATCCGCACGTATTTTAAAGATTTCAATGAATTTGAAAGATTTCAAAGAATCTCGTAATATTTTGAAGTATTTCATGGAATATCACGGATTAAGGATTTTTATGCGATTTTTGAGATTTCAAGCGATTGCAAGGATTTAAAAAGACTCAACGGTCTTTCAAATGATTATCGAATATCATAAAGGTCTTAAGGGATTAAAAGGAATTACGATGTATTTTACAATATTTTCAGGGATTTCAAGATATTTGGAAAGATTCCCACGGATTTTAAAGATTTCAATGAATTTCAAAAGGGAGTTCAACGATTTTAAGAGATCTCGTAATGTTCCAAAATATTTTACGCAATTTCAAGGATTTTAACCAATTTTTGTCAGTTTTAAGGGATTTACATGGATTTTAAAGGATTATATAGGATTTTTAAGGGATTTTGAAGATTTCAAGCGATTATAAAAATTGCAAAATATTTAATGGAATTTCAAAGGATTTCCGAATATTATAAAAAAAAATTTACGGTATCCCGAGAAATTTTAATGGCTTTCAAAAGATCTTATTGGATTCCACAATATATAAAAGGATTTTAAGAGATTCGGAAGATTCCCACAGAGTTTAAAGATTTCAATTAATTTTAAAGGGATTTCCACGATTTTAAGGGATCTCGTAATATTTCGAAACATTTGACGGAATATCAAGGATGATGTGGGATTTTTATTGAATTTCAAATATTTCAAGCGATTGCAAAGATTTTAAAAGATTTAATGGAATTTTCAGGGGATTTCCGAATATTGTGAAAAATTTCAAAAGATTTCGAAGAATCTCAACGGCTTTTCAAAGATTTTAATGAAACTTACAATATTTTAAGAGATTTTAAGAGATTCAGAAAGTCTTTCACGGATTTTGAAGATTTCAATGAACTTTAAAGATTTCAAGCGATTGCGAAGATTTCTAAAAATTTGATGGGATCTCGAAGGATTTTCGAATATCATGAAAAATCTTAAGGGATTCCAAAGAATTTTAGTAGTTTTCAAAGTATTTTAATGGATTTTACAGTATTTCAAGGGATTTCAGGAGATGCGGAAGGATTCTGACGGATCTTAAAGATTTCAATAAATTTAAAAGTGACTGCAAAGGTTTTAAGGTATCTCAAAATATTTCGAAATATTTTACGCAATTTCAAGGATTTTAACAGGGGTTTCAGAGATTTTGAGTGACTTTCACGGATTTTAAGGGATTGAAAGGGAATTTCTTGTGGGATTTTGAAGATTTCAAGCCATTTCCAGGATTTTAAAAGATTCAACGGAATTTCAGAGGATTTTCGAATATTGTAAAGGATTTTAAGGGATCTCGAGAAATTTTAATGGCTTTCAAAATATTTTAATGTATTTTACAATATTTTAAAGGATATCAAGAGGTTCGGAAAGACTTTCACGGATTTTAAAAATTTCAATGAATTTTAAATAGATTTCAACGATTTCAGAGGATCTCGTAATATTTCGAAATATTTCATGGAATTTCAAGGACCATATGGGACTTTCATGGGATATTGAAGATTTCATGCGATTGCGAAGATTTCTAAAAATTTAATGGAATCTCGAAGGATTTCCGAATATCTTAAAAAATGTTAAGGGATTCCAAGGAATTTTAGTGGTTTTCAAAATATTTTAATGGATTTTACAGTATTTCAAGGGATTTCAAGAGATTCGGAAAGATTCTGACGGATCCTCAAGGATTTTAAGGGATTGAAATGGATTTTTTTGGGGGATTTTAAAGATTTCAAGCGACTTCTAGGATTTCAACAAATTTAACCGAATTTCAAAAGATTTCCAAATATTGTAAAGGATTTTATGGGATCTTGAGAAATTTTAATGGCTTTTGAAATATTTTAATATATTCTACAATATTCAAGAGGATTTCAAGAGGTTCGGAAAGACTTTCACGGATTTTAAAGATTTTAATGAATTTTAAAGCGGCTTCAATGAATTTTAAATAGATTTCAACGATTTCAGGGGATCTCGTAATATTTCGAAATATTTCATGGAATTTCAAGGACCATATGTGTTTTTCATGGGATTTTGAAGATTTTATGCGATTGCGAAGATTTCTAAAAATTTAATGGAATCTCGAAGGATTTTCGAATATCATAAAAAGTGTTAAGGGATTCCAGTGAATTTTAGTGGTTTTCAAAATATTTTAATGGATTTTACAGTATTTCAAGGGATTCCAAGAGATTCAGAAAGATTCTGACGGATCCTCAACGATTTTAAGGGATTGACAGGGAATTCTTTGGGGGATTTTGAAGATTTCAATCGACTTCTAGGATTTCAACAAAAAACGAATTCCAAAGGATTTTCGAATATTGTAAAGGATTTTAAGGGATCTCGAGCAATTTTAATGGCTTTCAAAAGATTTTAATGGATTTTTAAATATTTAAAGGGATTTCAAGGGATTTGGAAAGATCCACATGCATTTTGAAGATTTCAATGAATTTGAAAAATTTCAAGGTATCTCATAATATTTTGAAGTATTTCACGAAATATCACGGATTAGGGATTTTTATGCGATTTTTAAGATTTCAAGCGATTGCAAGGATTTAAAAAGACTCAACGGACTTTCAAAGGATTATCGAATATCATAAAGGTCTTACGGGATTAAAAGGAATTTCGATGTATTTTGCAATATTTTCAGGGATTTCAAGATATTTGGAAAGATTCCCACGGATTTTAAAGATTTCAATGATTTTCAAAAGGGATCTCAAAGATTTTAAGAGATCTCGTAATATTCCGAAATATTTTACGCAATTTCAAGGACTTTAACCAATTTTTATCAATTTTGAGAGATTTACATGGATTTTCAAGGATAGTATAGGATTTCCAAAGGGATTTCCAAGATTTCAAGAGATCTCGTAATATTTCCAGATATTAAACGGAATTTCAAGGACTTCAACCAATTTTTATAGTTTTCAGGGATTTACATGGATTTTAAAGGATTATATGGGACTTTTGCTGGATTTTGAAGCTTTCAAGCGATTTCAAGGATTTCAAAAGATTTCACGGAATCGCAACAAACTTTGAGGGACTTCCACATCAGTTTTGTAAAAGTTTTCAAGGGATTTCCAGGTAGCCTAATCGTTTTAAAGGAATTTCAATATATTGTGTACGATATCCATGGTATTCAAAAGATTTCATGGATTTTGCGGGATTTCAAAGGATTTCAAAGATTTCCAGTGATTCTATGAGATTTCATGAAAGATGTCTACCAGCTTTCAAGAATTTTTTTCTTCTCGACTCTATATTTATTGGACGTATGTAATGTGAAATGTTATATGATAAATAAGTGATAAAAAAATAAAGATGTATTGTGCATAATAGTGTGAAAAGTAATTTTAACCTCAGAAACTGGTTTCAATTAGCATATTTTAAAAAAATTGTTAGAAAGAGGAAATTTACGTAAGAAATGCTTTGGACTCCCCACCCCCTTCCCAAAAAAGGATTCATAAGACTTTACGGTTTCGACCTTTCATTATTATTATTATTATCATCACTATTATTATTATTATTATTATTATTATATTTAAAAAAAATTTTGATGCCTAAATATAATAATCTTCAATGTTTCTTAAATCATTCATGACAAACACTTATCAAATTACATTATTTTTTTTAGAAATTCAATTTTCAAAATGCATTACTAGTTCAGAAAAATGTCACATTTATTTTCATTGTAGAATAAAGTAAAACTGAAATTCTACCATGTAACATTCAATTAAACGAAATCTGACGTGCTCAACAGTCGTTGAACTTCTTTATAACATGAGCAAAATTAACTTTAATATGAAATAATAGACGAAAATTGTACCGTAAGGTCACAAAAAATGAACAAAATCTCCCTAGTGAAAAATTTCGATCTCCAATTTTATATATTTATGCTTCTGAAGTTAAAAAAAGGTCTCAAATTCTGAAAAGTTTACTAAAAAAATGAACCTTATGAGGTAAGTTTCAATTTAAAAAATTGAACACTTTGATCTTAATAAAGCTTCAAAAGTGTCAAAAAATGATTATTTTTAGTTATTTCAAAAATACAATTATCGCCTATCGTGTAGTGGGCATTTCTCCTATTGACAACAAAATTCACGATGAGTATTTTTGTTATACTAGTATATCTGCTGTAAAACATAAATTTTTTAAAGGCCTCAGTTTTTAAAGTAAACAGGTTTCAGAAATTTATGGTAAGTTTTGAAAGTTTGCGGAAACTTTCTGAAAGTATGGGACGCTTTGGAGATTTACGGAAACTTTTGTTATCTAAAGTATGCAAGGTTTTGAAATTTTGTAAGGGTTCTCAAAAATTTAATTTTTGAATGAAAATTCGTGGATTTTTCTAAGCTTGTCAAATTGATGAGTTTGATACTTCTGTTGACGAAAGGCATGCTCCAGTTGATGGTTACAAGAAGGATGTGAAAGATACCTTCTGGGACTCGTTAAATGATATATTAGGTACTTGCGATCCAGGTGAAAGAATCATTTTACTCGGAGATAAGAACGACTGGATTGGTGTACAACGCGAATGTACCGACAGGTTACTGGATCGAATAAAGCTAAAATTGCGATATACAATTCTGTGCTTTCTCCCACTGTGCCGTATGGTAGTGAGACCTGGACGTATCACGAATAGGATAGAAGTAAAGTGAATGCGGTTGGCATGCTGTTTCTGCAGAATATGTGTGGTAAAACGCTAATGGGCAAAGTCAGTAATGAGTGGGTTCACAAAGAATGTGGTGGAAAAGAAACATTGTTTGACAAGTAAGAAAGAAACTTGCTGAGATGGTTTGTTCATATTGAGAAAATGAATGAAGAACGTTTAACAAATCAGTGTATTCAGGTCAAGTGAGCGGTAGCTCACTCAGAGGTAGGCCGAAGAAGGAATGTCTGATTTCGTTCAACTTAATTTTACATTGTAAAATTTAAGTTTTTCTCTATTCGATACCCGTTAGAGTTTATGTCCTCTTAAAATTTTTTCAAAAATGATGTTTTGTAATTGTATACTTGCAGAGTTAGAGGATTTGATTAATAATTATGGCTACCCTGTCTCTGACGCTTTCGGAATTCCACATTAATCCGTCTTGCGAGACGAGCGCGTTTTATCGTGGCATGTTCTTGGTTTGTTTTACGGATGAATCCGGACCCGAAGGCAAATGGGATAAATCTGAATAACACATATCAAGCAACGCCTATGGCATCCCTTGATAAGGGTATGAAAGGGGTTGGTGAATGATTAGAGATATTAATATTACCCCCTATAAGGGTGCGAAATACGAAAGTCCGAGAAGGTATTTCAACTTGCATCCTATTTTCTAGAAATTAGAGAATTGTCCTTCTCCTTAAAAGTAATTGAGGAGAATGTTGAAAAAAATACAAAAAGCGGTAGAACTAGAAAATGTAGGAATAGAAGTAGACAGAGTGCTACTATACACATAATTGACAGAACGGAATTCAGTTCTATTCAATTACTGAATTTGATTCCAAGTGATTTAAGGATTAAGTCTATCCTATTTTGAATTATTTTTTCATATAGTAGAGGATGGAATTGGATAGCACTACCTAAATGTGGAAAGGGTTTAATAAGGGAAGAAATAGATAGAATTACTAGAAATGAGGATAGAAATGTTTAGAATAGAAATTGAAGAATAAGATAGAATAAATATAGAATATGATAGGATAAAATTCCAGATTAGTACAAATTGTTCGTAGAGGTTACTAAACTTAGATTTTCATAGCATGAGCTCGACTTTTAGAAGCTTTTATTTGTCTTTGTAACCAATACCACATGTATTAGGAAATTATAAGTTTTCTTTTTTATAGATGCAAATATTTTTTCACGATTTAAGTCTGATTTTTTAAAAATTTGATATTTAAAGGGCAGATTTAGTGCTAAATTTATTTTTTTGAATATGAAATAACAGAGAATACATTTAACTTCATGCAGAATAACTTCTGCTAATCTATATTTCTGTAAATGATTTAACAACTGCTGCAGTTTGAAACTCCCACAGTGTGAGTTTGGTGCAGATCGAAACTGCTTCATTTTGAATCTACCGTAGTTTAAAACTGCTGCAGTCCAAACTCCCGCAGTTTGAAACTGCTTAAGTTTGAAATTGCTAAAGTTTGAATCTGCCACGCTTTAAAACTGGTGCAGTCTGAAACTTCTGAGGTATGAAACTTCTGCATATTGAAACTACTAAAGTTTAAAACTCCCGCAGTTTGGAACTCTTGCAGCTTGAAACTTCCATAGTTTGAAACTGCTGCAGTTTAAAGCTCCCGCGAGTAAAAACTGCTGCAGTTTGAAACTTATTCAGTTTGAATCTCCCACGGTTTAAAACTACTGCAGTTGAAAACTCCCGCTGTTTGAAACTGCTTCAGTTTGAAACTCCTGCAGGTTGAAACTGTTTGAATTTGATAGTCATGCAGTTTGAAGCTTCTCAAGCTTGAATATCTCGTGGCTTAAAACTGCTTCAGTTTTAATCTCTCGCGGCTCAAAACTAATGCAGCTTGAAACTCCTTCGGTCTCAAACTACTGCAGTTTGAATCCTCAGCGGCTTAAAACGGCTGCAGTTTGAAACTCCTGCAAGTTCTAGCTGCTTCAGTTTGAATTTCCCACGGTTCAAAACTAATGCAGTTAAAAACTCCCGCTGTTTGAAACTGCGTCAGATTGAAACTACTGCAGGTTGATACTGCTTGAGTTTGATAGTCATGCAGTTTGAAACTTCTCAAGCTTGAATATCCCGTGGCTTAAAACTGCTTCAGTTTTAATCTCTCGCGGCCCAAAACTAATGCAGCTTGAAACTCCTTCGGTCTCAAACTACTGCAGTTTGAATCCTCAGCGGCTTAAAACGACTGCAGTTTGAAACTCCTGCAAGTTCTAGCTGCTTTAATTTGAATTCGCCACGGCTTAAAACTACTGCAGTTAAAAACTCCCGCTGTTTGAAACTGCTTCAGTTTGAAACTCCTGCAGGTTGATACTGTTTGAGTTTGATAGTCATGCAGTTTGAAACTTCTCAAGCTTCAATATCCCGTGGCTTAAAACTGCTTCAGTTTTAATCTCTCGCGGCTCAAAACTAATGCAGCTTGAAACTCCTGCGGTCTCAAACTACTGCAGTTTGAATCCTCAGCGGTTTGAAACGACTGCAGTTTGAAACTCCTGCAAGTTCTAGCTGCTTCAGTTTGAATTTCCCACGGCTTGAAATTACTGCAGTTAAAAACTCCCGCTGTTTGAAACTGCTTCAGTTTGAAACTCCTGCAGGTTGAAACTGCTTGAATTTGATAGTCATGCAGTTTGAAACTTCTCAGGCTTGAATATCCCGAGGCTTAAATCAATCTGAAACTTGCGCAGTCTGAAACTGCTTCAGTTAGAATCCTTCGTGGTTTAAAACTGCTACAGCATGAAACTTCCGTAGATTGAAATTGCTTTAGTTTGAATCCTCTACGGCTTAAAACGGCTGCACTTTGAAACTCCTGCATGTTGAAGCTGCTTGAGTTTGATAGTCATGCAGTTTGAAACTTCTCAAGCTTGAATATTCGGTGGCTTAAAACTGCATCAGTTTCAATCTTCCGCAGCTCAAAACTAATGCAGTTTGAAACTCCTGTTGTCTCAAACTACTGCAGATTAGAACTTTCGCAGTTTGAATCTCCTGCAGGTTAAGACTGCTGCAGTTTGAAATTCACACAGTTTGAAACAGCTGCAGTTTTTTACTTCCGCAGTTTGAAACTGTTGTAGTTTGAAACTACTGCAAATTGAATTTCCTGCTATTTGAAACTCTTGCAGTTTGAAACTGCTACAATTTAAATCTTCCGCAGATTAAGACTGCTGCAGTTTGAAATTCACGTAGTTTGAAACTGCCGCAGATTTACACTCCCGCAGTTTGAAACCGCTTTAGTTTGAAATTGCTGATAATTGAAATTTCCGCAGTTTCGGACTCATGCAGTTTGAAACTGCTGCAGTTTGAATCTACCGCAGTTTTAAACTCTAGCAGTTTGAAACAGCTGTAGTTTGAATCTTCCGCAGTTTGAAACTCTTGCAGTTTCAAACTGCTGCAATTTGAATCTTCCGCAGGTTAAAACTGCAGCAGTTTGAAATTCACGTAGTTTGAAACCGCTGTAGTTTTTAATTGCTGCAAATTAAATTTTCCGCAGTTTCGAACTCTTGCCGTTTGAAACTGCTGCAGTTTGAATCATCCGCAGTTTTAAACTCTAGCAGTTTGAAACTGTTGCAATTTAAATCTTCCGCAGCCTAAAACTGCTACAGTTTGAAACTCACGCGGTTTGAAACTGCTGCAGGTTTACACTCCCGCATTTTGAAACCGCTGCAGTTTGAATCTTCTACAGTTTGAAACTCTTGCAGTTTGAATCTCCCGCAGCTTAAAACTGCTGCAGTTTGAAACTCACGCAGTTCGAAACTGCTGCAGTTTTACACTCCCGCAGTTTGAAACAGCTGTAGGTTGAATCTTCCACAGTTCTTTTGCAGTAATTCGAAATCGCTTAAAATTCTTTGGAATCCATTAAAATCCTATGAAATCCGCGGAAATCGTTCTTAATTCCTTAAAGTCCCTCAAAGTCCGTCGAAACCCTTCGGTATCTCTTGAAATCCCGTGAAATCCCTGAAAAAATTGATACTCTCTTGAAATTGTCCTAGGTAATTTCTTCAAATTGTTGAAATCTTTTAAAATCACCTCAAATCTGTGAAACGTATCGCAATCCTTCGGAATCGTTGGAAATGCCCTATAAATTTTGTAATTCCTTGAAATCTTCTTAAATCCCTAAAAAGGTTTGAAAATTTCATTAAATACCTTTAAAATGTTGTAATTCATTGAAATATTTTGCAGTGCTTCGGAATACCTTACAATCCATTGAAATCCCTTGAAATCCTTTCAAATCACTGGAAATTTTTCAAGAAGTTGTAGTAGTTCTTTTTTTTAGTTAATTTCTTCAAATTCTTGAAATCTTTTAAAATCACCTTAAATCTGTGACACCTCTCGTAATCCTTCGAAATCGTTCGAAATGTCCTATAACTTTTGTAATTCCTTGAAATTTTCTCAAGTCCCTAAAAAGCTTTGTAAATCTCGTTAATTACCTTTAAAATGTTGTAATTCAATGAAATACTATGCAGTGCTTCGGAATACCTTAAAATTTCTCTAAATCTCTTGAAATCCTTTCAAATCACTGGAAAACTTTCAAAAAGTAGTAGTAGTACTTTTTTACAGGTAATTTCTTCAAATTCTTGAAATCTTTTAAAATCACCTAAAATCTGTGAAACCTCTCGTAATCCTTCGGAATCGTTGCAAATGCTCTATAACTTTTGTAATTCCTTGAAATATTCTTAAATCCTTAAAAAGCTTTGGAAATCTCATTAAATACCTTCAAAATGTTGTAATTCATTGAAATATTTTGCAGTGCTTCGGAATACCTTAAAATCCCTTGAAATCTCTTGAAATCCTTTCAAATCACTGGAAATTTTTCAATTTTTTGAAATCTCTTGAAATGTTTTGAAACCTCGTTTACAGTGAAAATAATTGATATATTGCGCAAAAATAAAAAATATTACATAACAAGGGGGTGGGGCTCACAAAAATCTCACGTGTCCATACAGGTTGGGACAAGGGTGTCTAAAATTTAGAAAACCATCTTTACGTAACTAATTGACGCTCCCTAAAGAAAATAGAATAAGTTCCGGGGGAAGGTTTGATGGAAGAAATTAAGGAGAGAGACGATGAAAGATAAAGTGGACTTGGGCGACTCGATTGCGAATCTCGGACTCGCATATCGATTCTCGGTGCCAAACAACGCGGGTCGTCGAGACTCTGCAAACTAATTCTAATCTGGTGGTACCGACAAATCGCTCGCCATAAATCCTGAGCCAAGAAACCAACGCCAAGACGTTTCGTAATCGAAGATAAACCATCCCCTTTCCTAGTATGGGAGAGAACTATCGTAGGGCTATCGAAGTTGAAGTAGGAAGGAAGACCAGTGGGAGGCTAGCAGACCCGCAAGGGGGATGACGTCCTGGCTAGCTCACTAGATAAATCAGAGATCCCGTCGAGAGAGAACCTTCCTTGCACTGATAGAATACCCTGTTCTCACGATAGAAACCGCGCTGATAAAGGATTTAAGGAATCTCCAAGTGAATGCGAAACAATCGTGTTTATGTCTAGTTTAAGATACTTGAAATTCTGGAAAAATATAGAAAGGGGCGAAGCGAGTGTATTCAGGATAGGTGGATGGTAGCGTACTCAGAGGTGGACCAAAGAAAGAATGGTTGGAATGTATGAATGAGACTCTAAAGTAAAGAGAGATGTATATAGTCGTAGAAACCCAAGAGCTTGCATGAAAAGGTGTATGGATGTCAAAGAACCAAAATCTTTCGTTTCAGGCGTCACTCTTCTTCTTATAAACAATTGTTCTCTATACATTCCTATCCTTGCATACATCTTTTGCTTCCTTTACATCCATACACCTTTTCTTTCCTTTCACTCTGTACTCCTTTACACATTTTCACCATCTCCTTAATCTCTTCCTTTCCTATTTTGACATTTGTTTTACCCCCTTCAAATGCTCTATCCTTTTCTTTTCATTGACGACACACCCCCTTCTTCACATAACTCACCTTTCACATCCTTACACATTTTTACCATTTCCTTCTCTTTCTTTTATCCAGCATTCTCTCATACATTTTTATCAGTGATGGGAAGTAACTAGTTCTTTTAAACTAGTTACTGTAACTAGTTACTTTTTTTGGTAACGATAGTGGTAACGAAATTACTTTTGTAAGTAAATAACGAATTGGTAACTAGTTACATTTTTTTCAGTAACAGTAACTATAAAAATAGTTACTTTTTTAGTTACGTTAGAAATGTAGTTCACAAGTCTTTTTTACAAAAATCAATCAATTTTACTGCTTTGGTTACAATTTTTATTATTTGGTTGAAAATTTGGTAATACTTCCGTATCGCGGCTTTTTCGAAAGATGGGGGGAGGGGATTTTTAAAAATGTCCCAACATGGGCTATTTTTGAAAAACTTAGAAAAAAAATGAGGGGTGGGCTTTTTTATCACTTTTTTTAACCTTCGCGAGACTGACAGTCACTGCTCGGAATCGATCGGGAGTGTTAAAATAGACAAAAATGTGGTAAAAATACAAAATAGGCAATAATTTGACCCCTTTCCAGCTCTAAACACGGGTATAGAGGTGGAGAGGGGTCACATTGAAAAGTGATAAAAAAAGTGATAAAAAAAGCCTCCCCCTCATTTTTCCCCACGTTTCTCAAACATAGCCCATTTTGGGACATTTTCGAAAATCCACAACCTCCCCATCTTTCCAAAAAGCCGCGATACGAAAGTATTACCGAAAATTTAATTATTGTACTCGAAACTGAACGATTTTGAAAGAAAATCATTTCATCCGGTTAAAAATTCACTTATTTTGTTGAAAATTAACTTTTTCATTTTAAAATCTAACTATGACATTTTTGGTTGAGAATTGGTCTTTCTTAGTTCAAAATTCATATATTTTGTTTAAAATTAGTCTTTTTTTTGGTAAAAAATTAATGTTGGTTGAGAATTCATTTCCTTGGTTTTAAATTGCACTGTTTTGTTGAAAATTGATGTTTTGTAGCTGGAAATTCATATATTTTCTTAGAAATTCATCTCTTTGGCTTGAAATTAAGCAATCTTGTTGAAGGTTCGCCTTTTTTGGTTGAAATTTCATCTGTTACATTTTTCATTGAGAATTTATCTTTTTGAATAAAAATATTATTATTTGGTTGAAAATCAACTTTTTTTGTTGAAAACTCACCTTTTGGCTTGAATTTTAACGATCTGGTTCATTTTATTTCTCTCTTGACTGAAAATTCAACGATGTATTTTGATGAAATTTCTTTTTTTGGTTGAATATAACTGTTTTTGATTTAAAATTAAAGTGTTTTTTGTGTTGAAATATCAACCATTACATTTTTCATTGTGTATCCATCTTTTTCCGTTAAAAATTAATTTTTTCAATTAAAAATTTAACTATCCCACTTTGTGTTGAAAATTAATTTTTTTTTTTAGTTGAAAATTCATGTATTTTGTTCAAAATTCGTCTTTTTTTTTGATGAAAAATTATGTTCTTGGTTAAAAATTTATCTCTTTGGTCTCAAATTTAATTATTTTGTTGAAAATTTGTCTTTTTCGGTTAAAATATAAAATATTACATTTTTCATTGAGAATCGAACTTTTTTGGATAGAATTTTATTATTTGGTTGAAAATCAACTTTTTTGTTGAAAATTCATCTTTTTGATTCGAAACATCAACAATATGGTTGAATTGTTTCTGTATTGACTGCAAGTTCAACTATTTTGTTGAAAAATTGTTATTTGGTTGAATGTAACTGTTTTTGTTTAAAATCAGAAATATTTTTGGTTGAAATATCAACTATTACATTTTTTGTCGATAATTCATCTTTTTACGTAGAAAATTATTTGTTTCAATTGAAAGTAAATTCATTTTTTTGTTAAAAATTCGTCTTTTTTGGTAAACAATTATGTTCTTGGTTGAAAATTCATTTTTTTGGTTTCAAGTTTATCTATTTTCTTGAAAATTGTCTTTTTTGGTTGAACTCAACTGTATTTGATTTAAAATGAAATTATTTTTTTGTTGAAATTCCAACTTTTACCTTTTCCATTGAGAATTCACCTTTTTTGGTTGAAAGTGGAACTACTTTGTTGAAAATGTTTCATTTTTGGTTAAACATTCATTTGTTTAAATGAAAATTCAACCATTCCATTTTTGGTTTAAAATTTATATTTTTAGTTGAAGGTTCAACTATTTTGTTGGATGTTTTTATTTTTTATTTGAAAATCCATATATTTTGTTGAAGATATGTCTGTTTTGCTTTTTTGAATTAATCTTGTAAAATTGTCCGAAATCTAGCAAAAGCTTATATAGTTTTTAGTAGAATTGTTCTTGTAATTTTCTATTTTTTTCTAAAAAAGAATCGTTATGAATGATAGAAAATCACAAATATAATTTCAATAAAAAGTACAGCTTTTTGCTAGAATACGGACACTTTCACAAAAGTTTACAACAAATTACAACTGTTTACAAGTAGTTACAGTTTACACAATGTTGTGTTTTATTGTACTTCATAGTATTTTAATGTGAAAATACATTCCTTCTGAAGTCTTCACTAGAAAAAGTGGTTATAACATTCTGATAATAATTTAGTTAAAACTGTTTTTCTTGTATTCCGAGTTCGGCCTCATGTTAAAGAAAGAAAAAAGAAAAAGAAACGCATGCGCTTCAATATTATGTAACCAAACATCTTAAACTTCCAAAGAAAATAATAAAAAACACTTTATTTTTGTTTAAACAAATTATTATTCAATTTTTTGAGCCTGTAGAAACTTTCTCGCACTCAAAAGTTACTTAATAGAAATTGAGAAAGTTTTAGCAATTAACTCAGCGTTTTCCATTTTACTTGCTAAAACGTTTCTAAACGTTTCTTCATCTATTAGATAAATTTTAAATGCCATAACATTTCTGCATGCTGAAAAGTTTTTATGATAGATTGCAAGGATTTTGTGCTAAAAAACTGAAAATATTGAAATATTACATAGAATGGAAGGAGAGAAAGGAAGTAAAGAACTTGCAAGAAAGATATACTAGATGAAGTTTAGGGGTAGACTGGAGAACTCAGGAATACCTGATATGAGAAAAGGTTCAAAGGGATAAATTAAGAACAAGGGCAGGAAAGAGGGCGTGAAAATTCAAAGAGAAACTAAGAGAGGGAAAAGGATAGAAGCTAGCAACAAAGTGTTACAAACAGGGGAGAGGAAGGGAAAAGAGGGCGGCAGATTTAACGCGATGGGAAGAAGGAAGAAGATAGTTTTTTAGAAATAGGGATAGGTGGAAAAGAGATGGACCAGAATAGCTAAATGGAGACTGGGAATTGAAGTAAAAGAAGCAATTTATTGGAAGAAGGATGAGAAGAGAAAATGCAGAGTATGGAAGTGGGTAGAGGAGACATGGGAGAATTTATGGGATGGTTGTAAGAGAAGAAAGAAGGAGAGGGGTGGGGATTGCATAAGAATTTAAAGAGAATTTACGAGGAGGAGGGACTGGGAGAAGAATGGATGAATGAGGCAAAAGAAACTAGAGGAGTTAAAGAAGTAGAATGATCGAGTGGGGGGGGAGCGTAGTTGAATAAAGTTGAATGTTAATACTGAATGATGCATCCTCCAAGACACTATATATGTATACAATCACAATATGCTTCAATGTTCTATATAAATTGTACACTGTAGAGAAATATGGATGTTGGGATAGCAATGTGTAAGGCAACAACAAAAAGACAACAACAAGAACAAAGACGAGATTTTTTTAGAGATTGAGGGATAGAAGAAGGTAATCTAGACTAGGAGGAATCGGAAAAAAGAGATAGAGATAGTGATAAATAGATGATAGAGGATAGGGGAATCAAGATACAATAAACGGCATAAGGTGATGAAAAAAGGATTCTCAAAATATTTGAAAGAAGACAGGTGGAAAAGAGATGCACAAGAATAGCTGGATGGAGACTGTGAAGTGAAGTAAAAGAAGCAATGTTTCGGAAGAAGGATGAGAAGAAAAAATGCAGAGTATGTGATTGGAAGAGGAGACATGGGGGCATTCATGGGATTATTGTAAGAGAAGAAAGAAGGAGAGGAGAAGATGGCATGAGAATGTTGAAACTTTAGGGGGGGAGGAACTAGGAGAGGAATGGATAAAGGAGGCAGAAAAAGCTAGAGGAGGTAAGGATGAAGAATAAGCGAGTGTGAAGGCGTGTAGGTGAATAAACTGGAATGTTAATACAGAATGATGCATCCTCCAAAGAACAATGTATATACAATTACAATATAAATTCTGCTTCAATGTTCTATATAAATTGAACACTATAGAGAAATATGGATGTTTAGATAGCAATGTACAAGACAACAACAAGAAGAAAGAAGAGAGTTTTTTAGAGATTGAGGGATATAAGAAGGTAATATAGACTATGAGGAATTGAGAAAAACAGATAGAAATGTTGCTAGATAGATGGAGGAGGATAGGGGAATCTGGATACAATAAACAGCATAAGGTGATAAAAAGGAGTCTGCCAAAATATTTGGAAAGGAGATAGTTGGAAAAGAGAAGGACAAAATAGCTAGATGGAGACTGGGAAAGGAAGTAAAAGGAGCAATGTATTGGAAGACGGTTGAGAAGAGAAAATGCGCAGTATGTGAATGGGTAGAGGAGATATGGAAGCGTTTAAGGGATGGCTGTAAGAGAAGAAAGAAGGAGAGGGGAGGATAGCATAAGAATGTTAAAATTTTAGAGGGGAAGGCACCAGAAGAAGAGTGGATAAAGGAGGCAGAAAAAGCTATAAGAGTTGAAGAAGAAGAATGAACAAGTGTGGGGGAGTGTAGATGAATGAACTGGAATGTTAATGCGGAATGGTGCATTCTCCAAGGTACAATATACATACAATTACAATATGAATTCTGCTCGAATTTTTCATATGTATAAATTGAACACTATAGAGAAACATGGATGTGGGGATAGCAATGTGTAAGACAACAACAAGAAAATAACAACAGCAAGAAAGAAGAGAATTTTTTAGAGATTCGGGGAGAGAAGAAAGTAATATAGACTATGAGGAATTGGGAAAAAGAGATAGAGGCGGTGAAAGATAGTTGGGGAATAGGTTAGGGGAACCAAGTTACAATAAACGGCATGAGGTAATAAGAAGAGGAGTGCCAAAATGTTTGAAAACCGGACAGGTGGAAAAGAAATGGAAAAGAATAGCTAGATGGAGACTGGGAAATGAAGTAAAAGGAACAATGTTTCAGAAGAAGGATGAGAAGAGAAAATGCAGAGTACGTGAATGGGTAGAAGAGAAGTGGGAGCATTCATGGGATGGTTGTAAGAGAGGAATAAAGGAGAGGGGAGTATCGTAAAAATGTTAAAGAAATTTTAGTTAGGAGGGACCGGGAGAAGAATGAATAAAGAAAGCAGAAAAAGCTAGAGGAGTTAAAGAAGAAGAGTGAGCGAGTGTGGGGGACTGTAGGTGAATGAACTGGAATGTTAATACAGAATAATGCGTCCTTCAAGGAACAATGTATATACAATCAGTATATAAATTCTGCTTCAATGTTCTATATAAATTGAACACTATAGAGAAATATGGATGTTGGGATAGCAATGTGTAAGACAACATGGCAGGCATATCTTGTCTGAATCGTCATCCGTTTCGTGTGAATAGGAGCGATTGTTCGTCCCGGACAAGTCCCATTCTTGTGTGGAACGGTGCTCGATGTCCATAACCCATACATCATCGGAATTGAAACATTTCCTTATTATTACCGCTGTCTCGGATGGATTAATTTCTCGGTGTTATAAACAGCCTCTCGCGAACCTCTCGGATGGCTCCGTTACATGAAACTTCACTCAGGTCACCCAAGCACGAGAGGGGCTCTTCTTTGTTTAAATTGGACTCGCTGTCATCCCTCTTTCGACTCTCCTGCCTCTGACATATCGCAGAATAACGATTTCCCTATTCTACACAGTTTCTGCCTACCCTATTGTTTAATTATTACCTTGTTTATGAAAGGTTCTAGGTAGTGATGGGAAGAAACTAGTTCCTTTTAGTCACTGTAATTAGTTACTCTTTTTTTTGGTAACGATAGTGGTAACGAAATTACTTTTGTGAATAAGTAACAAATTGGTAACTAGTTACATTTTTTCCAGTAACAGTAACCATAAAAATCGTTACTTTTTTAATTACTCCGGGAATGCAGTTCACAAGTCTTTTTTACGACAATCAATCATTTTTATGCTTTTGCAACTATTTTTTCATTTTCACTATTGAAATTGTGGCGGCAGATAGCCATGGAGATTTATAGCCCAATATAGGAAAATTGAAATTTTTTTCCCACCCCGGGATACCAAATTTTCTAAATCTATAAAAACACTTAGAAAGAAATAAAAAAAAATTTCAAAGTTAAATGTTCATTTCTCTTTGGTTGATAAAAAATTTTTTCAGCTGATAATTCAACTATTCCGACTTGGAATAAAAATCATTTCATTCGGTTAAAAATTCAACTGTTTTGTTGAAAATTAGTTTTTTGGTTTAAATTGGACTTCCTTCACATAACTCACCCTGCACTCTCTCACGCATTTTTACCAGTTCCTTTCCTTTCTTTCCATTCTGTACTCCCTAACACATTTTTACCATCTCCCTCTCCTACTTCTCACCCTGCAGTCCTTCGCACATTTTTTACACCTTCTCTTTCCTTCCTACTTTCACATTTCTTTCACTTGACCCCCCCTTCACATGCTCTATCCTTCTCTTTGCTTTGACGACAACCCCCCCTCCTTTTTCATATGACTCACCCTACTCTCCCTCACACATTTTTACTATTTCCTTCTCTTTCTTTTCATTCTGCATTCCCTCACACATTTTTACCATCTCCTTCTCTTTCTTTCCTACTTTCATATTCATTAAACTCGACACCCGGTCACACACTTCATGCTTTTTTTTCTTTGATGACACACCCTTTTCTTCACGCTACTCACCCTGCACTCCCTCACTCATTTTTACCATTTCCTTCTCTTTCTTTTCATTCTGTACTCCTTCACACATTTCCACCATCTCCCTCTCTCTCTCTTTTCACCTTGCACTCCTTAGCAGATTTTTAACATATTTCCTTTCCTCCCCACTTTTACATTTGTTTTGCTTGACCCTTCTTACACACGCTCTATCCTTCTCTTTTCTTTAGCAACGCACCCCCTTTTTCACATAACTCTCCCTACTCTCCCTCACATATTTCAACCATTTTCTTCTCTTTCTTTCCATTTTGCTCTTCCTCGAACATTTTTACCATCTCCTTCTCTTTTCTTCCTACTTTCATATTCATTAAACTCGACCCCCGTCACACACTACATCCTTCTTTTTTCTTTGACGACACACCCCTTTCTTCACATAACTCACCCTGCACTCCCTCACGCATTTCTACCATTTCCTTCTCTTTTTTTTTAATTCTGTACTGCCTCACACACTTTTACCATCTTCCTCTCTTTCTTTTCACCATGCAATCCTTCACACATTTTTAACATATTTTCTTTCCTTCCTACTTTTACATTTGTTTTACTTGACCCCCTTTCACACGCTCTATCCTTCTCCTTTCCTTGACGACACACTCTCTTCTCCACATAACTCTCCCTCCTCTCTCTCACACATTTTTACCATTTCCTTATCTTCCTTTTTATTCTGCACGCCATCACAAACTTTAACCATTTTCTTCTCTTTCTTTTAATTCTGCACTGCCTCACACATTTTTACCATCTGCTTCTCTTTCTTTTCTACTTTTATATTTATTAAACTTGACCCCCCGTCACACACTTCATCCTTCTTTTTTTTTTGATGACACACCCCTGCACTTCCTCACGCATTTCTACCATTTCCTTCTCTTTCTTTTCATTCTGTACTCCCTCACATATTTTACCATCTCCCTCTCTTTCTTTTCACACTGCAATCCTTCGCACATTTTTTACACCTTTTCTTTCCTTCCTACTTCCACATTTCTTTCACTTGACCCCCCTTCACATGCTCTATCCTTCTCTTTGCTTTGACGACAACCCTCCCTTTTTCACATAACCCACCCTACTCTCCCTCACACATTTTCACCATTTTCTTCTCTTTCTTTTCATTCGGCACTCCCTTACACATTTTTACCATCTCCTCCTTTCTCTTTCCTATTTTTACATTTATTTTACTTGACCTCCCGTCACACGCTTCATCCTTCTTTTTTCTTTGATAACACGTCCGTTTCTGCACATCACTCACCCTGCACTTCCTCACACGTTTTTCATATTTCCTTCTGTTTCTTTTCATTCTATACTCCCTCACACATCTTCACCATCTCCTTATCTTTCTTTCCTACTTTTTCATTTGCTTTACTTGACCCCTCTTCATACGCTCCATCCTTCTTCTCTTCTTCTTTACCTTCTTTTTTCTTCACCTTCTTCCCTACGTCTATTTCTCATCTTTAGTAAAATGTACATAATTCTTCGAATTTTCAAGACTGTTCACTTATTGTCACTGATATTAATTCATTGAGTGCTCTCTGCATTCCGCTCCCTTTAAATCTATTCACTTTGTTCTGCTTTTTTTCATTCTTTACTTTAAATTTTAATTTTCTCCACTTTGCTCTGCTTTTAAACTTCTGCTTTATCACTGCCCACTATTCTTCTAACGCACCTTGTTTCTGCTGCTGCTTCTTCTTTTCTTCTGCACCACCTACACCCGTCTTATTATTGTTGTTTTTCCTCTTTTCCTATATTCCATCTTGGATAAAGACGCGAGCAAAATTACTGTTGCTTCCAGTAACCTGACTACGAATAGTTTTTGGGAAAATTGACTTAAATGATATAAAAAATTCCTGGAAGGCTGAATACGCGCTCGTGAAATGGTTAGGAAAAGCGAAACTTTCGAAAGCGGACATTGGTGGGAGGGAGACAGCCAAAATCTCAGAAATACAGGGATGCCTTCCCACCCCCCTCGTGACGTTGGAAAGGGTAAGGTATGTGACCTAATTTATTTTCATGGCCAATCACAAAAGTGTCTTCCCCCACGCGACTTTGCCAAGTGACCTATATTATTTCTCTGACTAGTCACAGGGGCGAATTCCCCCAATGAGATGTTGGAAAGGGGCAGAAATATGACCTACATTTTTTCTGTGAACATTAACAGTGGTGCCTTCCCCCTCCTCCAACGAGACGTTGGAAATAGGTAGGTATGTGACCTACAATCTTTGTGTGACCAGTCACAGGTGTGCCTTCCCCTTCCCCAAAGAGGCGTTGGAAATGAGTAGGGATGTGACTTAAATTATTTCTGCGACTAGTCACAGGGGCGAATTCCCCCCATGAGATGTTGGAAAGGGGCAGAAATGTGACCTACATTTTTTCTGTGAACATTAACCGTGGTGCCTTCCCCCTCCCCCAACGAGACGTTGGAAAGAGTTAGAGATGTGACCTACATTCTTTCTGTGACCAGTCACAGGGGTGCCTTCCCCCTTCCCCAAAGAGGCGTTGGAAGTGAGTAGGGATGCGACTTAAATTATTTCTGCGACTAGTCACAGGGGCGACTTCCCCCATAAGATGTTGGAAAGGGGCAGAAATGTGACCTACATTTTTTTTGTGAACATTAACAGGGGTGCCTTCCCCCTCCTCCAACGAGACGTTGGAAAGAGTTAGATATGTGACCTACATTCTTTCTGTGACCAGTCACAGGGGTGCCTTTTCCCCACGACAGGTTGGAAAGGGGTAGGGATGTGACCTAATTACGGTATACGGAGTTTCAAATCAATCAGAGATGTGCGCTTTTCAGGAGTACACCCCAATTTCAAATCCAAAGATTCTACTTCCCAAGCCCTGTGTGGTCTAGAAAATTGATAAAATTCTTCATGAAATGAGAAAGAAAAATTATCAATGAGATTACCTTTGACTCATCTGACAGAAATGAATCGAAGGACAAGATCAAGAAAGAGTTTAGAGCGACACTGAAAGAGGGTCCATCCTTCACTTTAGACTTTTTCCACTTTTGATTCAGAGTAATTGATTCGTGACACATTAGATGGAGCAAAGAGTCGCCTTAGGAACCGAGGGTCAGGCCAACCGACCAAATCATATTCATTGGCCCATTCATCTGGAAAGATTTGTGCTGCGAGTTATATTTTATTTGTTCCTCTTTTCCTATATATGTGTGTGTGTCCAAATACATTAGTAATATAAGAATTCATGCACACAAGACTTGAAAATAGATACTTTCTAGCTCGCTTTTGAGTCTGTGAAAAGAAAAGAGGGAAGGGGCTTTGGCGAGTGTGTAGGGGCCTTAATGGGTCGACCGTGAACACCAGGAGCCAGGAATGTTGATCTACGAGTTCGAATTCTACCAGAACGGCCCTCTTGGTAAACGCCGGCATTCTAATCCTAATAAATAAATATTATTAATATCCTGCTACCAGATCTGAATACCCGACTGTGATTGGATCCCATGATACGTCCGCCTTTGACCGCGTGATACCTGGTCGATTTCCTCGTGAATAGAATACCTTAACGAATAAAATATTAGAAACTGTTTATTTTATTCGGCTTTATTCGAGGGTTTAATTACTCAGATTTTTGATCTACACTGGATTACATAGGAGAAACCAGTATGAGGTGAACACCAGTATGAAGTGAATAATGGAAAAAAGTGTCTCGGTTTCAAACCAAAAGTTCTGTAGTATTTTTGTATGAGTAGCAATATTAAAAACGAGTTTTGTCATTAGCCTTTTCACCAATTACCTGCTACTTTTGAGCTGAAAATTGAAAATTTTGTTTTTGACGATGGAAATTTTGTCCGTTGGGAGATTATAATTTTTTCAAGGAATTAAATTGCTTTCACTATTCTTTCACTGAATCCTTCGATTTGTAGAACTTCTGACTGCAAAACTGTCTGATGATTGATTCTCTTAATTTCCACCGAAAATATATTTAAGTTTGCTTACGAGAAGTGTCATTCAGTACGAGATGAATAAATTTTTGACAGGTTATGCTTGAGTATTAAAGTAATTTTTCTGTTTTTAGGTCGAGAGTACAAGCAAGTAAGTGATACCAGCCAAAAAACTTTTAAATAAATAAGCAAGTTCATGCCTTTTATCAACATAAGCAAATAAAATTATTCGTAGTTTTTTTTGTATATGATATTTGGTAGCAATGACTGTCATAGCTGCTTGTTAAATACGACACAGTTTGGAGCTCGTACAATTTTTATAACATATTGAAGAATAATCACTGTATAAATGACAAAATGTTTTTGAATAACAGTTTGAGACTATTTTTTAATGAATTTATACACAAAGTCCTTCGAAAAGTAATCGGAAAGGCTTCAAATGAGAATATCCACTTCGTGCCAGAAGAGTTCTATCTGAATAAAATTTGCAGTCTGTTAAAAATGTATAAAATATGGGATGAATGGCTAATATAATTCATGTGATGGTATTGCTGACTTTAAGATGAATATTTCAGCTTTAATTTGCTTTGTGATACTTTCCACACTTGTTCATAATTGATCAATATTATGACTTCAAAAGTTTTTCTATTCACCTCATACTAGTTTTCCCTATATGTGACTGAAAAATATTGCATTGAAAAAGATTCCATGGATTATAGGAAATTTATTATATAGAAAACTATTATAGAATAATCAGCATTGAAATAAATAATACAAAGATGTTAAAGGGATTATGTAAAAGGAAAAGAAACTACAAAGGAAAGATTTATTTCATACCACTCATAATCTTATATGGAAGTACTATAAACAAAAATAGCGACTCTGCACAAATCAACCTTATGCAGCAAAAATCTGTGAATTCCGTTAATATCTTTAAAATAGTTAGAAATCTGTAAAAATGATTTCAAATCCCTCGAAAATAAAATAAATTCAATTTATTCTCTTTAAGTTCTCTACAAATTCATTGAAATTTGTGAAATCCTCTAAAATCTTTGCAATACTTGGAGGTCATACAAAATCTCTTAAATCTTATGAAATTCTATTTAATTCCTTGAAAACTTTGAAAATCCTACAAAATTTTTTGACATGCCTCGAAATTTTTTAGATCCCTGAAAATTCTTTGGAATCTCTTAAAATTCTTTGGAATTTTTAAAAATAACTTCGAAATTTCGATGAAGTCCACAAAAATCCTTTGGTGTCTCTTGAAATCTCTTGATACCTTTAGAAATATTTTTAAATACAGTTGAATCTGTGAAACCTGCTAAAATCTGTAGAAATCCCTTGAAACATTTCAACTCTTTTTGTATTCCTTTGAAACCTTTGAAATAATCAGAAATCTCAAGAGATCATTTCAAATTCCTCGAAAATAAAATAAATTCAGTTGACTCCGTAAAGTTCTCTAAAAATCCCTTGAAATTTGTGAAATCCTCTCAAATCTTTAAAATACTTGGACGTCCTATAAGATCCCTTAAATTTTGTAAAATTCTATTCAATTCCTTGAAATCTCTGGAAATCCTACAAAATTCTTTGACATCCTTGACTTTTTTGAGATCCCTTAAAATTCTTTGAAATCTCTTGAAATGCTTTGGAATCTTTAAAAATAACATTGAAATTTCGATGAAATCCATAAATATCTTTTGAAGTCACTTGAGATCCCTTCATGCCTTTGGAAATATTTTTAAACACACTTAAATCTTTGAAAACTGCTAAAATCCGTAGAAATCCCTTGAAACCCTTTATCCATTTTGTATTACTTTGAAATCTTTGAAATAATAGAAATCTATAGAAAACATTATAAACCTCTGAAAAATACAATAAATTCAATTTATTCTCTCAAAGTTATCTAAAAATTCCTTGAAATTTGCGAAATCCCCATAAATCTTTGAAATACTTGGAGGTCATATAAAATCCCTTAAATCTCGTAACATTCTATTAAATTACTTGAAAAATTTGAAAATCCAGCAAAATTGTTTGACATCACATGAAATTTTTGAAACCTCTTAAAATCCTTTTTAATCTTTGAAAATAACTTCGAAATTTCGATGAAATACATAAAAATCCTTTGAAGTCTCTTGCAATCCCTTGATACTTTTGGAAATATTTTTAAATACACTTAAATCTTTGAAACCTGATTAAATCCGTAGAAATCCCTTCAAATCCTTTATCCCTTTTGTATTCCTTTGAAGTCTTTGAAATGATAAAAATCTGTGAAAAACATTTTAAAACCCTTGAAAATAAAATGAATTCAATTTATTTCCTTAAAGTTCTCTAAAAATTCCTTGAAATTTGTGAAATCCCCTTAAATCTTCGAAATACTTGGAGGTCATATAAAATCCCTTAAGTCTCATAAAATCGCTAGGAATCCCTTGAAATTTCATTCTCTAGAATTTAGTGTAATAATGATTGGTAAAACTCTGCAGTGACGTTGTGTTGTGTGGATTTGTGTTCTAC
>JAUMHM010000088.1:11412169-11425674 GCA_032362435.1 Melikaiella ostensackeni
GTTGATTTTATTTCTCTCGTGACTGAAAATTTAACTATTTTCATGAAAATTAATTTTTAGGTTGAATATAACGGGTTTTCGTTTAAAATTGAACTGTTTTTTGGTTGAAATATCAACTATTATATTTTTCGTTGAGGATTCATCTTTTTCCGTTAAAAATTTGTTTTTTCAATTAAAAATTTAACTATTTTGTTGAGAACTTGTCTTTTTTAATTGAAATTTAAAATAATAAATTTTTCATTCAGAATTAAACTTTTTTAATAGAAATTTCCTTGTTTGGTTGATAATCAACTTTTTTGTTAAAGATTCGCCTTTTTGGCTTGAAACTTCAACAATCTAGTTGATTTTTTTTCTGTCTTGACTGTAAATTCAACCTCGAACTCAACTATTTTGTTGAAAAATTGTTTTTTTAGTTGAATTTAGCTGTTTTTGATTTAAAATAAAAATATTTTTTGGTCGAAATATCAACTATGACATTTTTTTCAGAAGTCATCTTTTTTTCGTTCAAAATTCATCTCTTTTTTTGAAAAATTAACCATTTTTTAAACTTTTCTTTTGGTTGAACATTCATTTTTTAAATTACAAATTTAGTTATTTCATTTTTGTTTCAAAATTTATAATGTTTAGTCAAAGATTCAACTATTTGGTTGGATATTTCTCTTTTTTATTTGAAAATTCATGTGTTTCGTGGAAGTAACAACTATTACTCAAAAGTTACGAATAAAGTGTTGTAAAAATTAAATTTTGATATATATTTCTAAAATAGAAAAGTAACTGAAAAAGTAACAATAATTACTTTTTTTTGGGAAATGCAACTAAGAAAAAGTTACATTTTGAATCGGTAACGATAACGATAACTAGTTACTTTTTTCGTGATGTATCTAACTGTAACTATAACTAGTTCCTTTTAAAAAGTAACTTACTTATCAATGATTGTTTATCAAGTTTCTCATATTTATCTTCACCCAATTTTACGATTAAATTACTTTTGAATGGAACTCTATATATTGTAATAATTGACTTTAGTTTAGTGGTAATTGTGCTAGTAAGTTTTAACAGAAAAAATTTTGTAACCGGTTCTTATAAGTTGAATGTATGTGGGAGCTTCAAATGGATCATCTCCAAAGCCTTTTCGCCATGTTTCTAACAGGATTTTAAGCATTCGCAACGTTTTTTTATAGGAATGTTCTTGCTTTTTGAACTTCTAAGCAGTAGGCTCTGCAACTGTAATGTTTTAGTTAAAATTTTAGTTGCTTAATAAGTTTCCAGCACAAACCATTCTTAACAATAAGAGCGTTTGAACTTTGTCTTTAGGTTTTCCTGAAAACAGAACAACATTGCATTATCTTGTCTTAACATGCTTAAAGTATGTGAATAAATCTTTATTATTCATGATATTAAAGTTCAGACCTCTATATATTTATTTTTCACCAGTATTAGTTTCTATATGTGAACAAGTTTTTTTGTAATGCATAATTGAAATCATTATTTTGTCGCGAGTGAAAACTATAATTCGTTTCCGAAGCCTCGTTTTGTAGAGAACAACAAAATAATTTTAAATACTATTACCATAATAGTATGGATGAATATTCTGTTTTAATCTAGTAAGAGATTATTTTTATATCTTAGACATGCATATTTGTGTTAAATTGATTTCTTAAATATAAAAAATTAAATAAAAAATGCCTTGTCACCCTAATAAAACTCTTCCTCATGTTCTTTATTAACCCCATCAATTTCTATCCACAAATTACAATCAGATACAGCAATTACCAACGAAGGTGTCGCAACTTCACTTCCTGATTTACGAGCACCTCAGTGAATAATTTGGTCTTCATCCAAGTAGCCTCAACTCAACTTATCACCTGGCTTCCAAGACATAATAACGCCTACACAAACACAAATTCGGCAGACATCCCTCTTTCTCTAATCTTAGATTCCCAAAAGCTATAGCCTTCTCATATCGCAAGAATACAAAACACCCCCATAGTCCATAGTCGAAAACTTGAAACGGCTCAAGTCGTTATCTCCACCTGCAGTCTCTTCGGTGAAAGGAGATAAGAGATAAATTACCCCATGGCAGGTGTAGGTGGTCCCAGCACCTGAGTCCTTTTTCGGAGGTCCTTCTTATTGTATTGCCGCCTTTATTTGCACCCGCAACATCAAACAAAAGTCTCCATAAAGCCATATCCCTCTCCCCTTTCCATAACTTGATCCAGGGTCAAAATTTCAGACCCTTCATTTATACAGTAGCCGAATACGCGAGACGCGACGCCAGGAAATCTAATTGTCAGTCTTCTGCTGGAAAGGCAAATTGCAAAACTAAACATGCCATGAGTGGAGTGAGGACTTCGCGAAGTTCAAGGTGAAGAGGGAGTGAGAGGGGGTTGCTTGATATCCAAGGCAAGTGACCGAGGCGCCGCTCCTCGTCTTACCCGCTTTCAGCATCATCGACTTCTTCGTCTTCTTTGGCTTCAGTTTCGTCTTTTTATCCTTCCCTTTTTTTCCCTTGGAATGGAAATACTAATTTTGCGGAATACGGTGGCTGGACTGCGGTAAGCGCTCGATGGTATAAGATGGTGGTGTGGGTCGTGATTACCTGGAGATAATTATAGTCGATGTGTACCCAGCTTATATAGAGGGGGTGGTTGTGCGGAGTCGGGCAACGTGTGGGTTACTGGATTGAAAAGATGTGCAAGAGAGAAAGAGAGAGATGTGCGTGAGGTCCAGGTTGAAGATTGTTGACTCGAGTCAGCTGCCTCCACTCATCCTGTCCAAGTTGATCAGCTTGAAAGTCATGATATGATTTCTCAAGTTGTAATTGATCCTCATTCCCTTCCAGTTTGCAAACTTGTATAAGTATTTATGGAATAGACCAGATCTTGATATCATAATTTTATTTTTTGTTGAATATTCGTCTTTTTTGTTTAAATTCAACTACTTTTTTAATTCAAATCGAAATCTTGTTTGGTTGAAGTATCAATTTTACATGCTTCGTTAAGATTCATCTTTTTGATTGAAACATCACCTGTTTGGTCCAAAATTAAGTTACTTTGTGAAAAATTCATTTTTTTTATTTTAAAAAATTAATTTTTTTGGAAAAAAAATCTTGTTTGGTTGAAATATCAACTATTACATGTTTTGTTGAGAATTAATCTTCTTTCATCGAAACATTAACTTCTTCGTACAAGGTTGAATTACTTTTTAAAAAATTCATTCTTTTGGTTTAAAGTTCATAATTTCAGTTAAAAACTTAACTTTTTTGTTGTAAATGAACTTTTTTGTCATGAATTCATATTTTCGGGTTAAAAATTTAACTGTTTTGCATGAAACTCGTCTTTTTGGCTTGAATGTTCAACAATTTGGTAAAAAATGAAACTATTTGGTTTGAAATGAACACTTGTGTTCGAGTTTCATATTATTGGTTGCAAATTCAACTATTTCGGTAGAAAATTCCACTATTTGGTTAAAAATGAAAATATATTTTCTTTCAGTTGAACCATTTGGTAGAAATAACTTTGTTATTGAACAATCATATTTTTGGATTGAAAATTGAACTGTTTTGTAGATAATTCGTTTTTTTTGGCTTGGAAATTCAACAATTTTGTTAAAAATTAATGTATTTTGTTGGAAACTCGTCTTTTTTGGTAGAGAGGTAATTTTCTGGGTAAAAAATTATTATTATTTTTTTTTTTGAAAATTGAACCATTTGGTTAAAATTTTAACTACTTTGTTGAAAATTCATTTTTTCGAAGATATATCTTTTAGGTTGAAAGTGTGACTATTTTGTTGTAAATTCGTTTTTTATTTAGTTAAGAAATTTTTTCACATCTAAAAATTTAAAAATTCCATTTTTAGTTGAAAATTTTTTTTTTAGTTGAAAATTCATCTTTCTTGATTGAAAATTAACATTATTGTTGAAAATTCGTCTTCTTAGGTACAAGATTAATCTTCTTTGTTGAAAATTCATCTATGTGGTTGAGGATTTCACTGTTTTGTAGATATTCGCCTTTTTTCGTTGACTGAACTGGTTAACCATTTTTTTTTGTTGAAAAGTAATTTTCCAAACTGAAAATTTTCTGCTCCATTTTTGGTGGAAAACTTGTGTTGATTAATCCAAAATTCATCTATTTGGTTGAAAAATCGTACTTTGGTAGAAAATTCAGCCATTTGGTTGAAAATTCAGCTATTTGGTTGAAAAAGATTTAATTTGCTGAAAATTCAACTCTCTTCTGAAAAATTCGTCTTTTTGGCTTGAAAATTCAACTATTTGGTTGGAAATTAACCCTTTTCTTGAAAACTCATATTTTTGGTAAAATATTAAATTATTTTGGTAGAAAATTTAACCTCTTATTGTGAACCTTCAAAGTTTGACTATTCTGAAAACGTTGAAAATTATATATGACTTCTAATGGGAAGTTTTCAAAATTAATGAACTCAAATTTGAAGCATTAAAAATCAAACAATTCCAAACTTCGTTTAAAATTGATAAGTATTCCTAAATTAGGGTCTTGAAACTAAGTCCTTAAAAATGAATCATTTTCAGCTTTTGCATCACCTTTTTCAAAATTTTCCCATTTTAAAAGTGTAAAATTAATAACTTGAAAATCAATGATATGTAAAACACTTCCATACAAGGGAAAAAATTTCATGATTTTTTTTTTTTTTTTAATATCGAAATAAAATCTATTTTCTTATGAAAATTTTTTGTGTTCTGAAAAAGAACACCCAAAAAGTTCACAATTTAAAAATAGATTTTGGGACTACCTGATGAAAAAATTCATGTTGTTTCAAGTGGGTATAAAATTTAATAAATTTCAAACTGACATATATTAATAAATTATTAAAGCAATGTTTCGATATCAGGAGTTTGAAAATAATTTGAAACAATAATTAATAATTCATAATTTTGAATTGAAAGCGTTTGAAATTAAAAAGAAAAATATTGAACGATTTTTAATTTAAAACGTTCCAAATCAAACAATTTGATAAGGAGAAATTTGTGAAAAAGGCAAATATTTTGAATGAAATAAAAAAGATTTAAAGCGTTTAAAATTTAGCGATTTTATTTCGATTTGAAGAATCTCAAGATTGAATGATTTCAGATTAAAATTTTGAAAATAGGACAATTTCAAAACCTAAAAAATTGAACATTTGCAGATTAGACTGTTGAAAAATGGATCATTTGAAATTGAAATGAAATAAAATTGTATTATTTCTAAGGAAAAGCGTTCAGAATTGAATAGATTGAAAATTAAATCTTTTAACTTTAAATAATTTTCAGTTCGAAGCGACTGAAATTCGATAATATGAAATTGAAAAACTTAATTGAATGTTTCAAAGTCAAAGCTTTTGAAATTATAGAATTATAAGTTGTCATTGCGTAAAAAACTATTATTAACATTAAAATTGATTAAACAAATTTTTCTGACCAAAAAATAAATTCACCATCACTTTCACCGTTCAAAATCTTTGAAAAAGATATTATTTGCTCAAAACCTACTGAATGCTTATTTTTACGAATGAATAATAAAATCTTGATTTTCTAACCTGAACGTATTCAAGGAAAAAACCTAAGCTTTTATTTCAGTAAGAAAGAAGAATAAACAGAACCCTTAATTTAAAAAGTCAAATTTATTGTTTACGTAATTTTTCACCCTTTCCCTAGGTAAATATGTGTTCCAACGACAAAATTTTGTCTTCATAAACTATCATCCAATATTACTTACTTCAAAACTAGACACTATTTCAAGATAAAACATTCAAAATTGTACGAATTTAGAGTAGTAGCCTGCAAGATTATAAAATTTGAAATTGAAAACCTTCAAAAATTAAAAAATTACAAACCGAATATTTTCGAATTTAAACTTTTAGAAAAAAAACTTGAGTTTCAAGGCCTCAAAAATTAAATTGTTTTAAAATTTGCTCATTCAAGACTATATAATTTTAAATTGAAATCATAAAAACTTTAAAGATGATAAATATTGATAACAAGTATCATATCATGTAGTATCAAGTGACATTCAAAGTGATTCGATAGATTTTTTTTACTAAAAAATATGACTTCTGTCCAAAAAGATCACTGTCATTTTCACTGTCCAAAGTTGAAGAATTTTAAATTGTGATTCTTCCAAATTCACTCACTCTAAAAACCTTAAAAATTATATGATTTTTAACTGGAAGACTGAAAAATTAATAAATTAAAACTTGAAGCGTTAATTAAACAATTCCAAAAATTCGATCATTTTAATCTAAGGTTGCGAAATCAAAAAATGAAGCCAAGTAGCAATAGTAGAAAATATTTAAAAAGAAGTATTTTTAAATAAAAGGAATTAGTTTAATGAATTAGTAAGAGTTAGTATAAATTAGTATAGATTTTCTACTATTGGTACTTGGCTTCATTTTTCAGTAATAAGTTTTTCTGAAAACATTAGAATAAAATTTCAATTTACAGTTGACATGTTCTCAAGCATTTTTTTCTTAATTTTGAGGTTAACGGATTTCTCAAATTTTCAATTAATATCATTCAAACTTATAGAATAATTATTATGAAAAATGTTCTTCAAGAATCTGGTCAAAAATTAGTATAACTCAGTCGATGATAGGTTCATGTATTTTTATTGCTTAAAATTGAATGAAGATTCATAAATTGAAATCGATGGTTGAGATATTTTTTCGGCCGCATTCGGATACATAAATTATAAATTATAGGTGTTTAAAGCAAGTGAAAATGATAAATTTAAAGTTTTCAATTTCAGTATGCTTATTAATTTCGTATATTTTTACAACGATATTGGTTAAAAGTTTTGTCTCAAGGGGGTCATCTCATGTGACAGGTGTTTTTTTTACATTTTTTTCTAAATTTTTTGTGACGAATAATAAAGGCCAGATTGTCTGGTTTTTTTTCTAGTATATTTATGAACTATTCAAAAGTCATTATACATTTTTTTACGTTAAAATGTAAAAATGAGTCCAAATTTTGAATATTTTTTTTTTAGTGAACTGTCGAAGATAAAAATACTATTTTCATCATATTTTTTTGTTTTTATTTTCTTAATTGAAAAAGAAGAAATACAGATAACACAATGATTTTAGTACGGGTTGGAACTGTCGATGTCCTCAGTATATCATATAAATTTGAGCGCAATCGGTCAATTAGTTTTTAAGATATCGTATTGACCATTGTGAAAAATGGCGTTTTGAGGAAAACGTGTTTGAAAGTTTGAGTATGAATGAAATAAAAATCGCACCCGAATGCGTCTGCTACTATCTATAGCTGCCACTTCTTAACGAATCCGAATTGCCAAAAATCCTTTTACACACATGTTCTGGATATGTTTAGGAAGCGATTTGTGGAAAAAAAATCGATTTTTTTGACCCATCACATGAGACGACCCCCTTAACTATAAATAAACACAATCTTCAATTAATAATATTTTCTGAACAATGATAGTATATTATATAAAAGGGTATATTATTCAGTCAACGATGGTTTTGTAAGAAAAAATATAAATCGATCGATTAGTTTTGACTATGTCGGTGCGTCTGCATGTTAAAAATAGTAAATTTTTCGATAAATTCTAATTTAACTTCATGATATGTTTATGGATCACTTTCTTCTGAAAAAGTGACATATGTACACGTTATTTACTATATTTATGCAAAGTTTCATCGAAATCGATCGATTTGTTTTGGCTGTCGGTGCGTCTGCTTGTCGAAAATTGTAAATTTTTTGATATAATAAAATCTACCTTCATAGTATGTTAACTTATCAGTTTCTCTTGAAAAGGCGACATATGGACACGTTATTTACTATATTTTTTGCAAAATTTCATCGAAATTGATCGATAGGTTTTGGCAGTCGGTGCGCCTGGTTGACAAAAAAGTAAATTTTTTGATAAACTAAAATCTAACTTCATAGTATGTTAATTTATCACTTTATCCTGAAAAAGTGGCATATGTACACCCTTTTTGCTATATCTATGGAAAGTTTCATCGAAATCGATCTATTGGTTTTGTCTGTTGGTGCGTCTGCATGTTAAAAATAGTAAATTTTCGATAGAATCAAATTGAACTTCATGATACGTTTATGGATCACCTTCTGCTGAAAAGATGAAATATGTACACCTTTTTTACTATATTTATGCAAAGTTTCATCGAAATCGATCGATTGGCTTTGGCTGTCGGTGCATCTGCTTGTTAAAAATAGTAAATTTTTTGATAAATTTATATCTAACTTCACAGTGTGTTAATTTATCACTTTCAACTGAAAAAGCGGCATATGTACACGTTATTTATTGTGTTTATGCGAAGTCTTAAGGAAATCGATTGATAGGTTTTGGCTATCGATATGTCTGCGTGTTAAAAAGAGTTTTCTTGATAAATTCAAATTTAACTCCATAATACGTTTATGGATCTCCATCCCCTAAAAAAGCAGTATATGTACACGTTATTCATTATGTTTATGCGAAGAATCAAGGAAATGGATAGATTGGTTTTGGCTGTCGGTGCATCTGTATGTTAAAAAAAGTAAATTTTTTGAGAAATTCAAATTCAACTCCATGATATGTTTATGGATCACTTTTTCTGAAAAAACGGCATATGTATACTCTTTTTAATATATATATGAAAAGTTTTATCGCAATCGATCGATTGGTTTTGTCTCTTAGTGCGTCTGCATGTTAAAAAGGGTAAATTTTTTGATAAATTCAAATTTAACTCTATGATACGTTTATAGTTTTAGTGTTCAAAATCATTTATGTTACGGATAATAATTCCCGGTAGCTATTTTCTTCTTTTTCACATTTCGTCCTTCATGGCAAATTTTTGTTAGTACTTGCGGCAATTCTCTACCGAGAATCCTAATAAAAAACACCTAATAAGCTGTCACATTGACACATGACAAAAAAGTCGCGAGGCAAAAAAACACGCTAAAAGTGAGTAGAAACATAGGATCCTCAATGAGGACAAAGCCAATGAATGAATGAACGAAGTCGTAGATCATTTACTGATATTGTCAGATAAAGTAAAAAATTGTTGAATTTTTTTACTTAACTGCAAATAATTCTTTCATTCTTTAATTGAATACCGAAGAACCAATCGATATAAAAATGCCCTAATAACACTTTTTTCTTCTCCCCTTTATTTTGGGGAAAGATTTTGATCAGTAAATATAAAGAGGGTTTGTATTTGTGAGGAGGTATATGTACATAGTAGCTGTTTCTGTTTTCCTTTTTCCGGCCAACAGAACATCCAAGCCACTTTGGAGTTTCCCCATTGACATTGTCCAGATCGAGATAATCGAAGCCCGTGCAGACCAACCCCCGGTTCTTAGGGGTTGATCGAGGGTGAGTTTGAGTTGTATCTTGGCGCTATTAAGGCGAACAATACCGGAACTAGCCTGGGACGTATCCTGTCCTCAACGCCTCTCATCCCAACTCCTCCATCGCCCTTTATTCGCCACTCCTGCCAACTGTCTCGAGTGCCCGATGCTTTTTCTCGCGGGCAATTTATCAAGGCCCTCCGATGTTTTTGTATCTGTCAAACCACCTATGCGCTTCGAAACACCCGAAACAACACGTGGAGGCATCCACGAGAAAAATGGCCTTTCATATCCCTTTCTCCGATAAAAAGATGATTATTTATTAATTAGATGACATGGAAAATAATATTTCATTTCTGGATTTAATCCTCGTTATATCGTCCCTCATAATACTAAGCTTCTCATCATATTTAATTAATGTATTTTTTTAATCTACAAGCAGGCTTGTTTTCCAAACACTGAAATTATTATCTATGAATTAAATTTTCGTTAGTTTAAAAAGATTATTGGTAAATGGTGTCAGGAAGATCTACGCATACCGAAATATTGGTACACGTAGCCATGGCCTACTGTACATGAGAGGAAACTATGCAAGAGTAGGTCACTCTTAACAGTAGGTGATTTGATTATCTTGGAATATGCAATACAATTTGTGCTCGAAAGTTTAAAGCACTGTATTGGGTACCACATTTAACATAACTGGAAAAAAACTTTATCGAGATATGAAAAGCCATGAATGTCAGGGATAAGAAACATTGATTTTGTGCATTATAACAAACGACATGACTTTCATGTTGAAATTTTGTAGATTTAACTGTACCATCCATCGTTGGAATGTTTTAGTTTGAAAAAAAATGATTTTTATCAATTATGCACCAATCAGTGGGCTTTCGTCTCTAATTTTTCCACAAGAAGCGGTGACCTATTCGGAAATCGAGAGAAGTTAGGAAACGTATTTAGAGATTGTTTTTATAAAACATTAAAATCAACTAAATAATTGATGTTATCAGCAGTTTTTAAATGGAAATAGTTAAATAAATAGTTAGGTCTTCCCACAGCGTAAATTACTATTCTCAATAATTTACTATAAATTATATAAAACATTTAGAAATTTTTGGTGACCTACTATAGCATAGTTTCTCCTACGTTTTCCGATGATTTTATGCATTCGAAATTATGTAATGTCAAATTAGGAACCTTCGAAATTGAACGCTAGTGTAAATTAATTCGTTTGTAGATTTTTTAGAATAAATCTAAACAGATCATTCCATTTTTCAAAATAGAAAAAGGTAATAATCCAAAACAATAACACATTTCTAAAAATTGCTGAGTTCCTTTGAATTTGTATACTATATTTAAATAAAAATAGATATATTTTGGTGAATTGAGTTAACCATTAATACCTAAATTAAAAAAAATCCTAATAATATTCATAGGCAACAAATGTACAAATACAAATAATGTACAACAAAAAGAAAAGAAGAATTTGATCAAATTAATATTGAGTTGGATTTTTATGCAAGATATGCTGATGATTCTGTACTTTCTTTACATACACAAAATGTGGATACCGTAATTAATGTTTTTAATAGTACACGTCCAAGATTAAAGTTCTCTGTTCAAATTGAAACGGAAGATATGTTAAATTTTCTTGGTATGACTGTGATAAAAACTGATAAAAATTATATTATCCAGAAAAATTATATTAATTATACAGAAAAACAATTTGTTCAGGAAGGACGCGAAATTTTAATTCTAATCATTCCATGCAAATCAAAATAGGAGTTGTAAAGAATTTGATTGATAAAGCTCTTAAATTATCTCATCCGAAAATTTCATGGGAAGAATATTAAATTATGCAAACAGATTATTTTTCTCAAGAATGAAATATGTAATTGACTGAAATTTTTATTCAGAATATTTGTCTATGTAAAAATCATTTTCAATTAAGGTATAAAATATGTACCAAAATAGCAATTACTATTCATTATCTGTTTTATTTTCAGGTAATAATGGTTTTCGAATCTAATACAATTTTCATTATTTATACCTGTTGCTTTCCTTTAAATTACCCTTGGTGAGAGAGTCTAAATTGGCTTTGAAGCATGTTGGTCCTCAGCAATATAAAAAAGACGATGAAAAAAAGAGTGGGAGATTGGTTTGTTTGACTCTTCCTTCTTCTCCCTCTTTTTTCTTTTTATGTACATTCATTGTATATTTATCTCTGATGAGCCGTAAAAGTGGGTAGTTTCAAAGTCTATTTTTGATTCAGGAATGTTTTGGATCTCCTTTTTTAGTGCATGAAGAATTTTCATGAGAAAGTAGACTTCATTTCGATCTTTGAGAAAAAATCTTAACTCTTTATTCTTAGGACTACAATATGCTCGCGAGACACTGTCAATGTATCCAGTAAATAACTCCATCCCAAATTTTATTGTTTCATCCCAATTGAAGTCATGAACATGTGTGAGTCTATGCTTTGTTAGGACCGAATAATATCTTGCACTTTTATGAAAATTATTTTTATGTTCCTCTTGTTTTTTTCTGTTTGCATAATTCAATATTCTTTTTACGGAATTTTTTAAAAGATAATTTAAGAGCTGTGTCAATCAATTTCTTTACAGCTCCTATTTTGCTTTGAATGGAATGATTAGAATAGAAATGTAGTGTCCTTTCCGAATAAATAGTTTTTCTGTGCCAATCAGTGATAATATAATTTTCAGCAGTTTTCATTAAAGACAGGTCAAGAATATTCAATTTACCTTCCGTTTCAATCTCAACAGTGAACTGTAATCTTGGATGTATATTATATTATTGAGAACATTAAGTAGGGTATACACATTTTTTGCATGTAAAGAAAGTAGAGAATCATCGACATATTGTGCACATATGTCCAACAACACATATGTCACATAACATTTTCATGAACGCTTTTTCTAATTTCTCTCATGATACAAAATTTTAACATCATCCCAATTAAACTCATGACCATATGTGTGTCTATGTTTTGTAAGGACAGAATAATATCTTGCACTTCTACGAAAATTACTTATATGTTTCTCTTTTCTTGCTGTAAGTGATCTCCTTGTTTGCCCTATGTAAACAGCATCACATTGTCTACATTTAAATTTGTAAGTCACGCATTGCTTATCAAATTTCTCATATTCATTATTACCCAATTTTACAATTAAATTACTTTGGAATGAAACTCTATGTATCGTATGTAAGCCCAATTTTCCTAACGTTGATTTCAAGATACTTGAGATTCCTCCAAAGTAAGGTAAGACAACCGTGTTGATTCTATCGTAATCCTGTATATTGTTTTTGTTCTGGCTATTGCATTTTCTCTTAATTTGAACAATTCTGTTATGCATATTTTTGTCAATAAAGGCTATCGGATAATGGTAGTGACAAAGAATCGGTTCGCATAATTCAATGTTCTTTTCATGGAATTTTGGATGAAATAATTTAAGAGCTCTATCAATCAAATTATTTACAACTTCATTTTGTTTTGAACGGAATGATCAGAATTAAAATTAAGTATCCTTCTCGAACAAATTGTTTTTTTGTGCCAATCAGTGATGATATAATTATCAGCAGTTTTTATTAAAGACAAATCAAGAAAATTAAAACTAGCTTCCGTTTCAATTTCAAAAGACTGGATAGTCTTGCACACAAATGTTTTAAAAATGATTTTCTTAAATGTGAAATATTTTCACAGTCAATGTCAGTTTACGGCCAGCTGGTGATTGCTACGCTTCGTTTTTTCTTTAACTTTCTTCCCGTGTTAAAATTGAAAAGAATTTTCACAGTGCAGAATATTTTTCAAATAAATTAAAATGTAAATTTGAAAAGTAGACTACGGTGTCTATATTTTCAGAAGGAAAAGAAAATCAACACAATTCTTACAGTTTAAAAAATAGTTGAAATATTTGCTCCATTAGTGTTGTGGTGAATTGTTTACAAAACATTGGATTATCATTATTGGTGAAACAATTTTCTTAACTATTCTGTTTATGCTGTGTTTGGTACTTTGATTTTCAGTGAAATAAAAAGAAATATAAAAAAAAATTGAGTCAATGTGATTTTATGATGGATGTTAGTGGAAGATCGTTGAAAAGTTTAAAATATTGATGTTATTTCATCGACCAGGGTAATTAATTAATTAATATTTTGATGTTCT
>JAUMHM010000088.1:11425774-11437662 GCA_032362435.1 Melikaiella ostensackeni
TAGATTTTTTCTCATTTCTCCAAAAAATCAATTTGACCAGTAATCGATATAAGAACATCAAAATATTAATTAATTGTTGAAAAGTATTGAAGAATTTTAGTCAATTAGTAATAACTTAGACTGGATGCATTGCAGAGGAAATTATTGATAATATTCAAGATTCATGAGTTTTCCACAAAATATTTAATATTAATAAGATAATATGTAACAGAAATTTTCATGAGAAAGTAACTTTCTTTTGATATTAAAGATTTTTCGTTTCAATAAGAAAATGTAAAGATAGACCAAACAACATTTGATAATAAATTTTATTTTTATTTTCAAGTATTATTTGGAATTTTTTTTCATTATTAATTACTGTAATTTTCGTATAAATTACTCCTGATGATGAAGTTTAAATTGGCTTTGAAACATGTTGGTCCTTGGTAGTATAAAAAAGATGGTGAAAAGAAAGAGTTTGAGAAGGGGTGTTATTTTTTTTTCTAGTACACAAACAAATTTTTCATAAGAAAGTAGATTTCATTTCGATCTTTAAGAAATTTTAAAGGAAACACATTAAGCAAAGATTTGTTCCAGTCGGCTGGGTTGGCTATCAATACTATTAAGATTTCTTTTAATTGAGGAATTAATGATCAACTCAATTTACGTAAAGTTATCTATTTTCATTTAAACATAGTATACAAATTTAAGAACGCAGCAATTTTTAGAAATGTGTTATTGATTTGGATTATTACCTTTTTCTTTTTGGAAAATTGGAATAATCTGAACAGATTGGTTCTAAATCAACTCACAACAGTGAACTGTAATCTTGGATGAATATTATTAAAAGCATTAAGTAGGTTATCCACATTTTGTGCATGTAAATAAAGTAGAGAATCATCAACATATCTTGCACAAAAGTCCAACTCAAAATTAATTTGATCAAACTCTTGTTTTCTTTTTGTTGTACATTCATTGTACATTAGTCTCTAATGAGCCGTAAAAGTGGGTAGTTTCGAAGTCTAATTGTGAATTGTGAACTTTTTGTGTGTTCTTTTTCAGAACACAAAAAATTTTTATAAGAAGGTAGATTTCATTTCGATCTTCAATGAATTTTAAAAGAGACACATTAAGCAAAGATTTGTTCCAATCTGCAGAGTTACCCATCAATACTATTAAGATTTCTTGTAATTGAGGTATCAGTGACCAACTCAATTGACGTGAAGATATCAATTTTTATTAAAATATAATATACAAATTTGAGTAAGGTAGCAATTTTTAGAAATGTGTTATTGGTTTGGACTATTTCCTTTTCTTTTTTGAAAAATTGGAATAATTTGAATAGATTGGTTCTAAGTCAAACAGTGAACTTTAATCTTGGATGTATATTAATAAAAACAATAAGTAGGGTATCTACATTTTGTGCATGTAAAGAAAGTAGAGGATCATCAACATATCTTGCACAAAAGTCAAACTCAAAATTAATTTGATCAAAATCTTCTTTTCTTTTTGTTGTACATTTATTGTACATTTGTCTCTAATTAGCCGTAAAAGAAGGTAGATTAGAAGTCTATTTTTGATTTGTGAACTTTTTGCGTGTTCCTTTTTAGTACTCAAGAAATTTTCATAAAAAAGTAGATTTTTTCCGATCTTCAAGAAATAATAAAAATGGTAATTGATTCTAATTAAGAAAGAAGAAAGTACTTCCTTGTTTTTTCTTTTTTAATTAAACATTATGTATTCGAGAAGTTTTCTGTCTCTCTCAACACCTTGCAACAATAGCAAAAATTTCGTGCCGACTACGCAACCCATTCTGACCCTAATTTTATTAAACAAATTTGGTTGAACAAAACAAAATATTTGACCAATATACTAATATTCTAAGCATGTTCGAAGGTAGGTTAAAAAAAAGCTTCTTTGTTGAGCGAACCAAGGCTAAGATAAAGATCTGGAAAGCAAGACACTAAAACTGAAGTATTTTCCTCTCAAATATTTGAAATTTTAGATTCGAAAACAAACGGGAGGCTAAAATAAGTAACGTATTGATGGATATTGGGCTCTCAGTCTTCAGAGAAACCTGCAGAGGATAATCTCGATGCAGGGCAATAAGAATTTATTGCGGTCGCCTTTGATGAACAGCCGCCAGTTTTCGGCTTCGAGGAAAGACCATTTTTTATATCACAAAGAAACCCAGCCTAATTGTTGCATTACGAAGGCGGCTTGTGAATAGTATACGAGGAGGGGAAACGGAAGGAGAGAACTTAAAAGAAAAGGACTGAAACGAGCTGAAACAGAATGGAGACGTGGTATAATTGCTACATCCTCTTAGTCACGTGCCACTCACACGTGGTTTCCAATTACGAGAGTGAAGAAAAAATATACAAAATGTGGCTCTGAGGATGAAAAATTTCTTTTGTAAACCAATCTTTTATATGAAAATCTCAGCCATCTCATCCATATCTATTTTCTCTTGTAAGAGGCCATCCTTAAGGGGTTATGTCTATCTGTTTTCGGGGAGATTAAGGAATTTTTATTACTTTCTTTGAAAATTTTTCATAAAATTTTATTGAAATGCACTAAATACACTATAGAGTATTGATTAGTACATGTTTCGAGTAATCGTATGAATTTTTTAATAAAAAAATCTTGACAACTGGGGGAAATATGGCCGTTGCCCCAAAACACCTTTTTTCATCATCACTTGCGGTGAGCATGATAATACTGGAGCGGCTCATCTGGATTCAAAAAATCAAAAAGATTTTTTTAGTATATTCCTTTATGGAGCTCGTGAACAAAGGGCTCAGCAAAATTTTGATTTTCAAAAAAATTGCGATTATTTTTCGAAAAAGTTCGATTTTCGTGATGCTAAAAATTCGGTTTTTTATTTAAAAAAATGTAACTTTTGGTTCAACAACATAGTTGAACTCTTAACCAAATATTTTAATTTTCAAATAAAAAAAGTAAGTTTTCAACCAAAAATAGAACAGTTACGTTTTCAGTTCTAACAATTACTCTTCAACCAAAAAGGAAACGAGTTTTCAGCCAGCTGAATCCATCGAAAAAAAAAGTTTTTTTACAAAATAGTTCAATCTTCAACCAAATGATGAACTTTCAACAAAGAAGATTAATTATCTACCAAAAAAGACGAATTTTTCACAAAAGAGTTAAGTTTTCAAGCTAAAAAGTCAAATGTTTTAGAAAACAGTTGACTTTTAAACCAAAAAAGATTAATTGTCAACAGAAGAAGAAATACTTTTTACCAAACAGTTGCAATAACAACCAATTAGTTGAACTTTCAAGCAAAAGAGACAATTTTTCAACAAAATAGTTTGCCCTTAACCAAATAGTTAAATTTTCAAGCTGGAAAGACGAAAATTTTCAAAGAAAGTTGAATTTTCATTAAAAAAGTTGATTTTCAACCAACAAAGATTGATTTTCAACAAACAAAGATGAATTTGCAACCAAGAAAGGTGACTTTTCTGCCATAGAAGATGAATTTTCAATCCAAAAGGACGAACTTTTAGCAAAATAGTTGAATTTTCGCCCAAAAAAGATTACTTTAACAAAATAATTGAATTGTCAACAAAATAATTAAATTTTTTCACCAAATACTTGAATTTTCAACAAAATAATTGAATTAAAAACAAAATAGTTGAATTTTGAACCAAATAATTTAATTTTTAACTCAAAAAGATGAATTTTCAACTAAGGAGTTTAATTTTCTACCAAAGGATGAATTTTTAACCAACTATTTGAATTTTCAAATAAAAAACGTAAGTTTTCAACCGAAAATAGAACAGTTACATTTTCAGTTTTAAGAATTACTCTTCAACCAAAAAAGAAACGAGTTTTCAGCCAGCTGAACCGTCGAAAAAAAACGTTTTTTACAAAATAGTTCAATCTTCAACCAAATGATGAACTTTCAACAAAGAAGATTAATTATCTACATAAAAAGACAAATTTTTCACAAAAGAGTTGAGTTTTCGAGCTGCTAAGTCGAATGTTATAGAAAACAGTTCAAATTTTCAACCAAGGAGATGATGTTTTAACCAAAAAAAATGAATTTTCAACAAAGCAATTCAACTAAGTAGTTGATTTTTTAACCTCAAAAGATGAATATTCAACGAAACATGTAATAGTTGATATTTAAACCAAACAAGATTTGAATTTGAAATAAAAAAATATGTAATTTGTAAAAAAAGACGAATTTTGAAAAAATACAAGAATTTTCAACTAGAAAAAATCAATTTTCAACCAAAAATGGGATAATTTTTTTTTCAGATAAAAAAATTAATTTTAAACCAAAAAAACGAATTTTCAACCAAAGAGAAGAATTTTCAACTAAAAAAGATAAATTTTCAACTAGAAATGGAATAGTTGAATTTTCGATTAAAAAGATTAATTCTCAACAAAAAATAAAAACAAATCTTCGACACAGTATTTAAATTTTCAACCAAAGAGATGGATCTTCAACCAAAAAATGAATTTGCAACAAAGTAGTTCAACTTTCAACCAAGTAGTTGATTTGTCAACCACAAAAGATGAATTTTCAACGAGACATGTAATAGTTGATATTCAGACCAAACAAGATTTGAATTTGAAATAAAAAATAATAAATTCTGATGAAAAAAAACGAATTCTGAACAAAATGCATGAATTTTCAACTAGAAAAGGTGAATTCTCAACAAAAAATGGGATAGTTATATTATCAGATAAAAAAATTAATTCCAAACGAAAATAAAAACGCATTTCGAACCAAATAGTTCAATTTTCAACCATAGATGAGAAGTTTTAACTAAAAAAGATAAATCTTCAACTAAAAATGGAACGGTTGAATTTTGGATTAAAAAAATTAACTTTCAACCAAAAATGGAATAAATTTTCAACACAGTATTCAAATTTTCAAAAAAGAGATGATTTTTTAACCAAAAAATGAATTTGTAACAAGGTAGTTCAACTTTCAAATAAGTAGTTGCTTTTTCTACCACAAAAAAATGAATTTTCAACGAAACATGTAATAGTTGATATTCAGACCAAACAAGATTTGAATTTGAAATAAGAAATAGTTAAATTCTGACAAAAAAGACGAATTTTGAACAAAATACATGAATTTTTGACTAGAAAAGAACAATTTTTATCAAAAAATGGGATTGTTACATTTTTAGTTGTAAAAATTAATTCTAAACCAAAAAAAAAATGAATTTTCAGCCAAATAGTTCAATTCTTAACCCAAAGAGAAGAAGTTTCAGATAAGAAAGGTAAATTTTTAACCAAAAATGGAATAGTCGAATTTTCGATTTGAAAAATTAACTTCCAGCTAACTACCTTTCAAATTACTTTTCAACCAAAAATGAAACAAATTTTTAACACAGTATTCAAATTTTCAACCAAAGAGATGAATTTCCGGACAAAAAATGAATTTGTAACAAGGTAGTTCAACTTTCAACGAAGTAGTTGAATTTTTTACCAAAAAAGATGACATTTTAACAAAATAGTTGCATTTACAACATAGCAATTAAATTTTAAACCAAAAAAATCAACTTTTCACCCAAAATAGTTGAATTCTCTTATTGGGTTCTATTCAATCAATTCGTTTTAAATCGAAAAGACGAGAAAAACGGAAAATTTTCTAAAAAACGGGAAAAAAAATTACCATCCCTAGTTTTTAGCGTGACCCCCCCCCCCCAAAAAAAAAATTGGTATCGGCTTCAAAATTCAACTATTTGGTTGTAAACAGAAATATTTGGTTAAAATTTTTTTTTCTTTCCAAGAATTAAACTATTTGGTTGAAAATTCATCTTTGTAGGTAGAAAATACAACTTTTAGGTTAAAAATTCATTTTTTATGGTAGAAAAATTCTCTTTTTTACTTGAAAATAACTTTTTTTGTTAAGAATTCAATTTTCCGGATTGAAAATTCAATTGTCTTCTAGAAATTCGTCATCTTGGCTTTAAAATTCAACTATTCTTTTGAAAATACAAGTGTTCTTGGTTGGAGTTTAATCTTTTTGCTTGAAATTTGCTTTTTATTTGGTCGTAAATGCAACTGTTTGGTTGAAAATTATTATTTTTTTGTTAGTTGAACTTTTTGGCTGAAAATTTACTTTTCTTGGTTAAAATTATCTTTTTTGTTAAAAATTCTCTTTTGCTTGAATATTCAACATTTGGTTGGAAATTCATCTCTCTTAACAATTTTCTTGAAAATAATCTTTTTTGTTGAAAATTCTTCTTTTATGGTACGAACAGTAATCTTTTTCGGTTAAAAATTCATATTTCTTGGTTGAAAAAAACTTTTTTGTTCAAAATTCAAATTTTCTAGGTTGAAAATTCAACCCACTTCTAAAAAATTAGTCTTTCTGGGTTAAAAATTCATCTTTTATGGTAGGAAACCTATCTTCTTTGATAAAGAATTCATCTTTCTTGGATGGAAACATATTTTTTTTCAAAAATCCTTATTTTGTATAATTTATTTGAATTGAGTGACCATTTACGAGAAATATTAATTTGCTTATTTCTGTGTAGCTTTCGTAGGGTAATTGTAGGTGTGATTTTTTAACTTTTAGAACATTTAATCAAGTAAAAACGTGATTTTTCACTTTTTTCAACTTTAATAACAATTCACGTTGTATCTGGATTCTTTATTGTTGCAGAATTTTCGGAGAATAATTATAATTGTAAATACTAATTTTTAGAATCCTTTCCATCTATTAATTACACAGAAAATGTGATTAAAAGTGGCTAATTTCTAAACCAAAAAGTGACTAAAATTATCTAAAAGTGACTAATGTGCATTAATAATGTGACTAATTTTTTTTTGAATTCGAAAGAATTCGATGAAATTTATAAGAATTTCGGATGAATTTGTACAAATACAGGATAAATTCATAAGAATTAAAAACAAATCCACTTAAATTCAAAAGAATTCAAATGAATTAAGAAACATTAAAAAAAATTTCGTTGATTTCAGTAAAATTGGAGTGAATTCGGAAGAATTCAAGGGAATTAAAGAGACTTTGATGAAATTCATAAGAATTTAAATGCATTGAAAAAGTTTTTAAAGATAAAATTTTTTCCTTCGAATTGAATGAAATGGAAGTGTAGAGAATTCATGTCAAATTAAACAGAATTTCTGTGAATTGAAAAAAATAAACCAATGAATTAAATAAAATTCGCGTGAAATTAAAGGATTTTAAGAATGTTCACTAAGTACAGTCCACTTAAAAATGAAGCAAGTCTTAAAATTAGACATTAGAATTCGAATTTTCGGCATTTTGAAAATTCGGGTTTGAAAATTCGTGATTTTACTTTTTCCGCAGAATTATGTTGTTTCATGTTAACTGCTGCAAATTCTTAAAGAGAAATCTAAGCTATTTAGGAAAAATTTGTTTGCAAAAATAATAACTGTATGACTTCTAAAAAAATTCTTTTAATAAAGTTCAACCACACAAGATTGTAGAGAATCTTTTGAGGAATAAAATCAGCTTTGATCATTAGGATTGGATTAAAATTGCAGCTTTTATCCAGAATTAAAGCTAAAACACAAAAACCTATGTAACATTTGTTAAATAAACAATTTCAACCCAAAGAATTTTGTTCTAAATGACTCTTAGATTTCGTCTTTAAAATTCGCAGCAAATAACATTGGATCCATTTTTCTTGATTTTATAAATCATTATAAAGATTAGGTGAATTTGCAAGGGAATTCAAAAGATTTCGATGAAATGCCTGAGAATTTGAGGTGAGTTTAAAAGATTTAATGGTAAATTAAAAAAACTAGAAAAACATCAAAAAATACTTTGAATTGAGTAGAATTCAAATGAATTCAAAAGAATCCACGTACAATTAAAAAAATGAAGAGAGTTAAAAAGAATTTCAAAGAATTCATGATAAATGAATAAGAATTTAGGGTGAATTCCAAATAAATTCAAGGAAATTTAAATAAAAAATAAAAAATATTTCATTGATTTTTGTAAAATTGGACTTACTTTAAAAGAATTAAAGGGAATTCAAGAGAACTCAGAGAGAAGAAATAAAATCAAGAGGATTCTAAAGAATTTAAAAGAATTCATGATATATTAATGAGAAACCAGGGTAAATTCCAAGTGAATGCAAATGAATCGAAAAAAATTCCATCTATTTCAGTACAATTGGAGTAAATTTAGAAGAATTCGATGAAATTCATTCAAGTTCAAGATGAATTAAAAATATTTCAAGTGAATGCAACAAAAATGTTCATATCCAAAAAAATTCCATTGAATTCAGATAAATGATAGTGAATAGAATTAATCAATACGAATTTGATAAAATGTGTAAGAATTCAAGAAGAAATTATATAAAATTTAAATGAATTAAAAACAATATAAAATATTGAAAACATTTATTGCCTCCATTTAGTTTGGAGAGAATTTAGAAAAATTGGATGAAATTCAAAAGAATTTGATGAAATTTCTAAGAATTCAAATTGAGTTTAAAAGACTTCAAGATAAATTAATTAAATATATAAAAAATGGAGTGAATTGAGTAGAATTTGAGTGAGTTCTAAAGAATTCAGGGAGAATTAAAAATAATTAAGAGAATCCAAATGAATTTAAATTAATTGGAAAATATGCAAAATATTTAATTTTTCTCAGTAAAACTGGAGAAATTTTAGTAAAATTTTATGAACTTCCTACGAATTCAGAATAAATTAAAAATCATTCAAGTGAATGCAAGAAGAATTTTTAAATTCGAAAAAAGTCCATTGATTTCAGATAAATGAGAGTGAAAAGATATAGGAAATACGAATCTGACAAAGTTCATGAGAATGCAAGGAAAATTTATTAGTATTCAGGGAGAATTAAAAATAATTTAAAATCCAAAAGGATAAATTGAATTCAGTGGATTTCAAGGAATTTTCAAGAATTTGGGATTAATTGAAAAGAACTAAAAATAATTCAAGAAAATTCAGAAATAGGTATAGACCAGAATTTAATAGTGGTTAATGTTTTAATTCATTGAAAAAAAGTGATTTCAGTGATCTTCTAATTAAAAAAAGTGATTTGAGAAAAAAAGTCACTTAAAGCGATTGTGTGGCAGCCCTGAATATTATGCTAAAATTCAAAATAATTAGTAATTACAATAAAATATTGTAATAACGTTATAAAGACTTCACATCGGTATGATTAGATTAGAATTTTCAGTTTCCTCCATCATTCTGTAAAACAATATCGATAAAAGAAATGAAGATATTTGCAAAAAATTACGTAACATAGGGCGGGGGGGGGGAGGTGTCTAAACCATTTTGTTACGACTTGTTACATTAAGGAGGGGAGGTGTAAAAAATTGGCAACAAATGTATTACGTAATTTATGAATTGCCCCTGATAAAAAGTTCCAAAACAGCAATTTTTGAATATTGCGAGATGAATATTATTTTGTAAGAAATATATTTTTGGAGGACAATTTTTCTGAGGGAGGTCGATTCAGAGTTCAGACGAAGAGACCATTAATTTTCTTTTTGAAGAAAAACTGAGTTGTGCTAATGGGGCTTTGGTCTAATGCCTCCTGCTGGGACTACCAATGCCCCTTGCTAATGGCCACTCGTTGATGACAAATATTGGAAGAAAGAAAATATATAAATTACATCAGGGTGGTTCTTCATCCATGACAAAATTCGATTGGTTTATCGTATTATGTATCCTTTTATATTTCAACTTGGAGAATTGAGACATTATATCTTAATACCAAATTATTAATACAAGGAGAGAACAGAAGGAAAATTAAGACATTAATTTTGTATCGGATCATTAATCATTTTGGGTTGAATATGTGCCTGATATTTTAATGCTATAAGGAAATATTATCAATTTTCGGTGGTACAAAATTAAATTACTAATTTAACAATTTCGTAAAGATCAAAATAAAATTTACTTTTTTATGAAACTTTTTTGTGTACTAAAAAATAACACCCAAAAAGTTCACAACTCAAAAATAGATTTTGAGACTGTCTTCTTTTTTGGTTCATTAGAGACAAATGTACAATAAATGTACACAACAAAAAAATAGGCAGATGAAAGAAAGAATCATCCAAAACCAACCTCACACTTTCTTTTCTAAGTCTTTTTTATACTACTGGGGACCAATGTGTTTCGAAGCCAATTTAGACTTCCTCGTCAGGGGTAATTTATAGGAAATCAACAGATACAAAAATGAAGAATTGTTAGATTATAAAATCATTTTTACCTGAAAATAAAACAGTTACAATTGATAGCAATTACTGTTTTGATACATATTTCATTTATTGATTGAAAATTGATTTTTGACATAGGCGAGCTATTCTGAATCAACCCCAAAGTCAGATTATTTTATTCTTTAAATGGAAATTGATTTACACAAATTCAAAATTATGATACAAAACTAAAGTCACTGTATCCTATTAATGGTTCCATTCCACATTCTGTTGTATTTCGCAAGATCGCTTTTTAAATTAAAAACTTTGTTACCTTCTCTCTTTATAAATAGCACTTCCATGAACTCTTTCTTTTTTTGATTTCTCTTATGACACAAAATTTTAGCATCACCCCAATTAAATTCATGCCCATGTGTAAGTCTATGTTTTGTAAGGACCGAATAATATCCTGCACTTCTATAAAAATTATTCTTATGTTCATCTTTTCATGTTCTCAGTGACCTCCTTGTTTGCCCCATAAAAGCAGCATCATATTGTCTACATATAAATTTGTAAATTACAAATTGTTTTTTCAGTTTCACATATTTGTCTTTACCCAATTTTACAATCAAGTTGCTTTTTAAATTCGATGGTACTTTCTATAAACAAAAATTTGGAGCTCCGGTAGACTCAGTCTTGTTCCCAATTATTGCTGAAATTGTGACGAAAGATTTGGAAAATGGATTACTTAACAAAACTAATTTCGAATTGGACTTTTATGTAAGATATTGCGATGATTCTTTATTGTCTTAACGTGCACAAAATGTAGATACCCTACTTAATGTATTTGATAGTATACATGCAAGATGACAGTTTACTGTTGAAATTGAAACAGAAGATAGATTGAATTTTCTTGATTTGATCTTAATAAAAACTGATATCACGGTTGCAATATTGGAAGATGTTTGCAACCAAAAAATGATGCATATTTTGAATGATAAAGAGAGTTTTGCAGTCATCCTAAATGGTCCTACAAAAATGATTCAGAAAGGTACATTTAAAATTCTAGAAAGATTAAGGCTTCAAAAATGTTTGGGAAACAATATCTAAAGGTGCAGTATTGACACAATTCACACAAGTTTATCTCTGGTCTTTGGCCTGGTCCACGCTCATAAAGCTTCTTCCTTTATGACTGGTTATTTCAACAATAGGTTCACCCACGAGAAAATTAGAAGAACTTCATAGTAAAATTATCAAAGGATCAGTTAGCCTTTCAGCAAGATCCATAAAAAAACAGTGCTGACTTTCTAAAATTAATTGAAAATGTTAAAATACCAATGAATCACATTTGCATCTCCTTTGACGTAATAGCCATGTTTCCTAACATTCCATGGTGAAAGAGTTAAACATGCTATTGAAAATAGATGGGATACGATCAAACTTCATACGAAGATCGCGAAAAAAATAATTTCCTGACGCTTTTGAATATGTTTTCAATTCTGTTTTTTTTTAATTCAATGGTACTTCCTATAATAAAAAAAATTGGAATTCCGATAGGCTCATTCTTGTCCCCAATTATTGCTGAAATTGTGATGGAAGATTTGGAAAATGAAGTTTTTGACAAAATTAATTTTGAATTGGACTTTCATGCAAGATATGTTGATGATTCTGTATTTTCTTCACACGAACAAAATGTAGATACCCTACTTAATGTATTTAATAGCATACATCCAAGATTACAGTTTACTGTTGAAATTGAAACAG
>JAUMHM010000088.1:11440737-11455844 GCA_032362435.1 Melikaiella ostensackeni
ATGGTACTTTCTATAGGCAAAAATTTGGAACTCTGATAGGATCAGCCTTGTCCCCACTTATTGCTGGAATTGTGATGGAAGATTTGTAAAACGAAGTTTTTGACAAAAGTAATTTTGAATTGGACTTTGATGCAAGATGTGTTGATGATTCTGTATTTTCTTCACACGAACAAAATGTAGATACCCTACTTAATGTTTTTGATAGTATACATGCAAGATTACAGTTTACTGTTGAAATTGAAACAGAAGGTAGATTGAATTTTCTTGATTTAACCTTAATAAAAACTGATGAAAATTATACTATTACTGATTGGCATAGAGAAACTATTTGTTCGTGAAGGACACTAAATTTTAATTCTAATCTTGCCATTCAAAAAAAAATAGGAGTTTTAAAGAATTTAATTGATAGAGCTCTTAAATTATCTCATCCAAAATTTGATGGAAAGGATATTGAATTATGCAAACAGATTATTTTTCTGAACCATTTTCCTATCTCTTTTATTGACAAACATATGTATAACAGAATTGTTTAAATTAAGAGTAGAGTCAATAATCAGAACAAAAAATATATACGAGATTACAATAAATTCAATACGGTTGTCCTACCTTATTTTGGAAAAATCTCAAGTACCTTGAAATCAATGTTAGGAAAATTGGGTTTACATACGATATATCGAGTTCCTTTCGAAAGCAACTCAATTGAGAAATTGGGTAAAGACAAATATGAGAAACTGTAAAAACAATGTGTAATTTACAAATTTAAATGTAGACAATGTGATGGTGTTTATATAGGGCAAACAAGGTGGTCACTTAGAACAAGAAGAGATGAACATAAAAATAATTTTCATAGAAGTGCAAGATATTACTCGGTCCTTACAAATTTCCAATTAAAGAATAAAATAGTCTGACTTCGGAATTTATTGAGAATAGCTCGCCTATGTCAATAATCAATTTTCAATCAATGAATGAGGTATGTACCAAAACAATAATTGCTATCAATTATTTTTGTTTTATATTTAGGTAACAATGATTTTTCAATCTACCATTTTAAAAAGACGGAGAAAAGGAAGAGTGTGAAGTTGGTTTTGGATGACTCTTTCTTTTTCCTCCCTCTTTTTATTTTTTGTTGTCTACATTTATTGTACATTTGTCTCTAATGAGCCGTAAAATATATAATTTTTAAGTCTATTTTTTAGTTGCGAACTTTTTGTGTGTTTTTTAGTGCACAAAAAAATTTCATAAGAGAGTAGATTTTATTACGCTCTTCAAGAAATTTTAAAAGAGAGACATTAAGCAAAGATTTGTTCCAATCTGCAGAGTTGCCTATGAATACTTAAGATTTCTGAAATTGAGGTTATTAATGATTAACTCAATTCACAAAAAGATATCCATTTTATTTGAATATTGTCCAGAAATTTGAGAAGGTTAGTAGTTTTCACATATGTGTTTGTGAGTTTGAATTATCACCTTTTTCTGTTTTGAAAAATGGAATAGTCTGAATAGATTGGTTCAGAATCAACCTACATAATTTAAAAAATTGAAAACACGTTTCTTAAATTACATTTGATTACAATTTGATGATTCAGAGTACTTTTGAAGTTACTGATATAGGAAATAATGTAGTATCGAATATTGCTACCCAGGGGTTATTGAGGGGCCGAATTCTATAGCCGCTATAAATATTTCTCGATAAATGGCATTTGCCCCTGGACACTTTCCTCACAAGTTTCGAATTTTAGTTTCAAACCACATATTCTTAGAGGAAATTTAATTGCGCATTTTTTTCTTTAGACAAAAAAGTTGTATCTCTTGCCGTTTTTGAAGTAAATCCGAAAAACCTCTTTTTCAGAAAACAGTAGTATAAAAAATACGGAAAAAAGAAAGAGTGTGAGCCTGGTTTTGGTTGGCTCTTTCCTTTTTCTCCCCCGTTTTTTTTTGTACATTAATTGTACATTTGTCTCTAATAAGCCGGAAAATCAATAATAAAAAAAAAATAATACAAATTTATCTCGTCACGTCAATCCTGTCTAAAGTTATAGTGAAACATAAATAAAAACGTTTGAGAAGAATCAATTTTTGATGTAACATTTTCCAGTTTCTACTTACCTCTGATTGACAAACGCAAATCTGTATATGCCTATGTTACTCCGACTATCATTACCTGAATTTCAAAAAGAAATTCATCCCGATACGTCAGTCCTATCCAAAATTATAGTGGAACATGGATAACATGAAAAAAAAACTTTACAAACATATAAGTCTCATTTTTGCTGCGCGTATACAACTAAAAAGATTTGCCATTAATGGCAAATTACGAACGGGTTTAGTTTAGACTACGATATAACCAGTCATACGTGGCAGGAGGGGTGATCTCACGTCATAAGGTGAATTCAACCTCTATCCCTCTATAAAATAAATAAAATCATCCATATGAGCATTAACGCAGACGCTTACGAAGATAATGGCTTTCTCTCTACCCTCTTCGGATTCGTGATGGGGACTTATGTTATCCCACATTATGAGATCCTTTGGCGATCCAAGATGCACGTGCAAAAGTGTATAGAGTCCCAAATATGTGTTTATCGGTCCACAATATTTCCTTTTGCGTCAAAAGTATCCTGTATGTAAGTTATGTTGCTCTTGTCATTTTTTCTTTTTTGAGAGCTTGTCGTCATCGTTCAAAAGATTAAAGAAGAAGAATGAATAATAAAAAGAAAAGAAGAATGAAGATAAAAAGATTCATGAAGAGAAAATAAGAATAAATGAAATAAAGATGAGGATAAATAAAATGCGAGTAGTATTTCAAAATTTTCCTTGAGATCGCACTATAAATTGTAAGTGTTTTTATTATTTATTTGGTTCGTTGGATTCTTGGCGACATATATTTTTACTGCATATCGTAATTCGCACGCCTTTATTCATGTATGACCTGAGACTCGAGGCCAGGAAGTTTCCGCAAATCACAAGCGGAAATATTTTGCATTTTGCGATAACAATGCACCTTCTTTTCGGATCAAATCGTATATTTTAGGTTTCAAATGGAATTTTCTGTGTAGCCTCTTTCGGAGTTCAGAGTTTTGGGTATAAACTCATTTTCAGTTATAAAAAGAAGTTAGGTGCGTCTCTTTTAGTTTTTAAATTTTATTAATTTTATAGGTACGAGATTAAATAAAAAGTTATGATTGTATGCAAATTATAAATAAAATTTTTTTAGTCATAACGGCTAAAAATTGAAATGCTCAATTTCATATCGTTTAAGTACTTCGAATTTAAAATATACAGATTCTGAATTTAAAAATGATTTTAAGTTTAAAATGATTGAATTTTAGACAAATCAATAATTTTTCAGTTCGAAACGCTTTAAAGATAAAATTTTTTAACCTTAAGAGTTTTGTAATTTGAAATTATTTTATATTTTTTAGTTTCTTAAAAATAAGTTTCCACGATTAAAAAATTGTTCAAATATCATATTCAAATCTTTAAACGACTCAGTGTCAAATACCTCGTTCAATTTTTTAAAATTTTCAATTCAAAATACTCCGCTAAATCTCAAGAATGCGAAATAAATTTGTAAATTAGTAAAGTTACAATTTCGAATTTTATAATTGTGGAAGTTCGAGACTGGAAACTTTGTATTTCATATATCATTATCATATTTTACCATTTTTTTAGTCTGAAGGCTTACAGTATCAATTTTTTGAAACTAGTTTGCTTGAATTTGAATTAGTACACTTTTCCAATTTAAAGTTGTTGATTTTTATTAAAAATATAAGGTAAAATCAAAATTTGGTATGCTTGAAACATTAAAATTTACAATTTGAAAAATTGTAAAATAATTGTTGTCGGATTTGGCTTTAGGATCTGAAATAATTTATTTCAATCAGTTAATAATTTAACCAAACGTTTCAGCACACAACGGTGCTAGCCCTCATCAGTGTATGTATTAATTCTGTAAAAAATTACATAATTTCTTGTCAAGAACGTAATTTACAAATTGAATGTTTTTCGTGTGTTGTGATGAAAATTTTTTCATCTTCGGTCAATATCACAGTTTCAATTATATTAATAACTAATCGAATTCAATTATCACGGACTCTACAGCCAAATCTACCAAAAATTGTTTTAAAATTTTTTTTCTCAGGGTTCAATATAAATCTCCACTATTTATCGCAATTTTAAAATTTCAATTCAGTAATTTGGAATTTTAGAAATTTACAATTAAAAATTGTAGACTTGATTTGAAAAATGTTCAAATTAAAAAATTCTATAAATCGCAAACAATACCATGCCTTAATTGGCACTCCCACGGATTGTACTGAATGTGGAATCGATTGATTAGAATGTAGGTAACGCAAGCGAGCGAAATAAGTTTAAAAAGATTAAATATTATCTGTAGAGCTTAAAAGTGTTTTTAAATTTCAAATTTTTTTTACATGCTTAGGGGCGTCTAGAGTCTTTTCAAATTTCGCCAGATTTAAGGATACTATTCTGGATGAGATAATTTTTGAAATTTTGAAATCTGTTTTGATCCCCCAGATATCTTGAATTTTTTATGAATTTTATGATTTTTTCATGAATATTTTTATGAACTTGTTTTGATTCCAAGAAAGCCCTCAAGTGTCAAAAGATTTTCTTTTTTTATGTTTTCATGAACTCAAAAAGTAAAAGTTTATTACGGGAGTATATTAGAACATAATTATCTCATGCAGAATTGTATCCTAAAATCTGGCAGAAAATCGAGAAGACTCTAGACATCCCCAGAAATATAGAAAAAATTGAAAATTAAAAAGCTCCAAAACTCTGGATATAATAATCTTTTTAAACCTATTTTGTTCGCCCGCGTTACCTAGATTGAAATCCATCGATTCTACATTCAGTGTACTTCATGGCGGTCCCAATGCACTACTTTAAGGCATAATATTGCTCGCGATTTCTGAAATTTCTTTATTTCAATTCACCCTAGTGAGCAGTCACTGATTTCTCAGTGAACTTGAACTGATTTCCAGTGAGATTTCACTGCTCCAAAATTAAGATAAAATTAAATAATGGCGAATGGACGGCGCATTGGTCATCCCTTGAGGTCCCGCGCACCAATCAACAAGCTGACACGGTACATTTCGCGAATGTGGGGTACGCTGCTTGCTCATTGGCTGCTCGCTGAGGAGAGCGCGCACCAATCAGCAAGCTGATGTGGCGTGGTTCGTGAGCGTAGGAAACGTCGCTTGCTCATTGGCTGCTGAATAGGGGAGCGCGCGCCAGCCAACAAACTGATACGACACCATTCGCGGAAATGAGGTGGATGTATGGGTAGCTTGCTCATTGGTCGCTTGCCGAGGTCTCGCGTGCCAATCCTCCCTGGGTCCTCAAACATTGGTAGACTTAAGTCTAGTTAGATATAGAAAGAATCTATAGAGAAATATAATATGTAAACTATGCATGAACAAATATGAAAAATAATATATAAATCGATTTGTTACAAATATGAAGTTTGAGTATAAACATGGAATATAACAAAAAATATTAAAACGACTTGATAAAATATACGGAGCTTGAGTATAACACAAAATTGAAAGGAAATATTATCGTGATTATCAATAATAGTTGCGGAAGAGAAACATAATTAATTAATTTATCATTTCTATAGCCTTATCTCACTCAATTACCAAGCATAAGCAAATTATACATTAGTGGGAGCGCGAGCCAATCAGCGAGGTGGCTTGGTGAGGCGCACCATTCATTGAGCGTGTAGCCCCTACATAATAGCTAGAATCACAGAGGAGATTCATAATTATTCGGTTATAATTTCTATAGCCTTATTTCATGATATCATGGTTCAGAAACTTATTTTTGTTATTTGTAAGTCGAAAATTATTGAAAATAAACAAATCATACATTAAAGGGAGCGCTAGCCTGTCAACGAGGTGGCTTGGCAACGCGCGCCAGTCAGTGAGCGTGTAGCCACTACATACTAACTATATTCACAGGAGAGACTCATAATTATTCAATTATAAATTTCATAGCCTTATTTTACACTGTCATGGTTCAGGAACTTATTTTTGTTATTTGTGAGTTTGAAACTTACCAAAAATAAGCTAGTCATATATTGAAGGGAGCGCGAGCCAATCAGCGAATTGGCTTGGCAACGCTCACCAATCACTGAGGGTGTAGCCACTACATAATAGCTAGAATCACAGAAGAGATTCATAATTATTCATTTATAATTTCCATAGCCTAATTTCACGATATCATGGTTCAGGAACTTATTTTTGTTATTTGTGATTAAAAAATTACCAAAAATAAGCTCATCATACATTAAAGAGAACGCGAGCCAATCAACGAGGTGGCTTGGCAACGCGCACCAATCAGTGAGCATGTAGCCCGTGAATTGGCTGCTCGATAAGGAAGCGCGCGCCAATCAGCGAGGTGGCTTGGCAACGCTCACCAATCAGTGAGTGTGTCATTCGATCTACATCAAAAGTAGAATCACGGATAATTGATCAAGTTATCCGCGAATCTCGACTCTGATTAGATAGAATTGACAAAGAAATATTTACTGAAGGGATTTGGTCAACTGAAGCAGGCGATAAGTGTCCACAAAAAAATGAATAATGGCAAGCAAAGGTCGTCTCAGCGGCAGGGAAAAAGATACTGAAAATTGAGATAACTAAAGTGAAAAATAGAGGTTCCTTTCGTTCGTCGCCCTGTAAAGCTATTCGCGTGTATTAATCTCAATAAAATTGAACAAGAAATTGATGTAAGGTTGCGATTTTTTTTTGTTTGCGATTCTGAAATTTGTTTATTTCCACCCACCCTAGTGAATAGTCACTGATTTCTTAGTGAATTTAAACTGATTTCCAGTGAGATTTCAGTGCTTCAAAATAAAGATAGAATCAAATAATTGCATTACCAATAAAGAAATATCCATCTTTTCATGATGAATGATGAATAAAAACAAAGGAGGGTAAAACCATCAAAAAATTATAATCCACCTCGATAAAATTGATCACGAAATTGATCTAAGGTTACAGCTTCCACCAGAAAACTCAATCACGCAGTCGATCTTCAATCTCTAATTACCACACCGGATATACTTTACTTCCATTTGCTTGCTCTCTGCAAGACGTAATTGGCAGTCGTACAACTTTCATTCGTAAATTCGACTGCGCTGGGGAAAGCTGTGATTACTTCGCGATCAAGAACCCCTGAACGATGAATCGAGGACTAATTGATCGTTCGATGAGCAAAAGGATGATCCAACCTAGTCCGATTCGACGTCTGTCGCATGGAAGAGGCGCTTATTAAAAACGATCTAAAATATCCACGGGATTAAATCGTCTCATTTGCATAAGATACGGTCACCTTAAACACAAATTTATGGATATGCGAACGTATAGATTCGCGAGCGAATATAACTGCTAATAAAGGCTCAGATCGTGGCAGCAAATAACGAAGGGGTTCCCTGGGTGGCGAGGCGCCACGAATCCCACTCGCTGAATATATCGCAGAATCTTATATACCGTATGCTACATTATTGCTCCAAGTTACGTTGTAAAATTTCCTTATTCGAATAGCCCTCCCCCCTTAACTTAATTTACCACCGCCCTTGGTATCACGTCGTTTGATCATCTTTCTTTCTTGATATGACACGAATATTAAAGACCACGTTAGAAGTGAAACGAGGTACTTAGAATCTTCTCTCACGTGGGATTGTTTCTTGGTGGATAATTTACTGGTCATTGAAGATGTAATTTGTAGTTGGAATCACGAAATGAAGTTGTAAAGTTTTGTAGACTTATGTTTTTGTTTCAGTTTCTGATAATTAGAAGTTTAAACGAAGTTACTTGTAAGTGAAGTTCAACCATACGTCTATGAAGCGCCTCTTCCTCTTGATCAACATGTAGCTGTTTAAATCATGTTACGGCGGTAATATAACATTGATTCAAAAATCATGTTTTACAGTTATGACTATCTGTTCATCTTAATATAATAACGTTCATCGATTTTTTAAATTACATATTCATTCATCTTTATCTATATGACATAAAGATCATACTTCCAGTTCCAGATATTTAAGAGGAGCTAGTAAGTATTCAACTTTTTAAACTAGCATTAGCTAACGAACTCTAATCTTTAGTAACTTCTAAATTACGAGAGTTTTTGAACGTTTTTGAGTTACTTATTCATGATTTACTTAAATCAACGTCGTTTTAAGTAAAACGTAATGCTACATTGTTTTGCAGTTTACGTTCTACAGATGTAATACTTGAGCGTAGTTGCTACACAGAGTTTTAAATTCATAGAGAAAAAAGATAATGCTAAAGGGACTGTTTTCTATCTAGACCTGCTGTATTAATGCGATCGGTTATTTTCATTATTGCTGAATGTCTGTGAACCTTTCCAGATTTTAAAATCGAAAAGGCTTGTATTTTATGCATAGGGATTAAAGAAAATAAACAGATAAGCTTTTCAGCTAATATTTGGACAGGTATCGGTTCATTATCTGGTAACGAAAATATAGATACTCCTAATGAATCTTTGAATCCCGAATCAAATTATATATGGGCATGGAAAGTTTCAATTATTGAGGGATTTTTGAAAAACCTTAAATTATTTGCGTTTTACTCATATGTGGATCAATAAGTAGAGCTACTTCTGTATCTGTAGCAATTAATCGTACTATGAGCTGCTCTTATTTTAAATCCTTTTTTATTTTACCCGTAAACATTCTAAAATTTCTGGGACTGAGCTGATAAAAGTAGCTAAGTTCTTCTTAATATAGAAATTCACACGACTTATTCAGAATATGAATACGTCTGGTATAATGTGTAAGTTTTTTAGCTACCGTTGCAAGATTCTGACTAACAAGTCAACCTTTTCCTAAAAAGCTTTCAGCACAATGTTAGAAAAAAAACACAGAAACTGCTTTCTTTAGATGTACCTCGTAAGGGATCAGAGGGTAATATTGCGCAAAATAAGGGATACCAATCAATGATGTGCAGGTATTTTTAGTACTACGATAATACTGTATCCCTTTTCAGGGTGGAATACAGGATGGCAATGCATAATTATGCTTAATTAATACTTTTAAGAGTAATAAGATTCTCATTGAATAATAGATGCATCGATTTCTATTGATTCTGAATCTTCTTTCAGGATTTTCACATTTATCATTTACTCTACTATCAAATACATCAATTTCTGGACTTCCGCACTTTTTCTTTATCTCGATTGAGGTTTCTTCAGGTAATAAATGTACTTCAGGAGTAAGCTTTTTGCGTCCATATTATATTTCTGTTTCTTTATTTACTTCTGAAACGATATACAATGTTTAAAAATCGAGATAATTCCAATTTCACATCATTTCCATATATATCTTTAGCTACTTTATTAAATTTTTTTAATGGAACACTACTCTTTCCGTTCATATATGGAATGACTGTGGTGTTAGTAATGTGTAGGAAAATTTTATAGTATGTGTGATATGTTTCGCAAAACTTTTTTTTCAGACAAAAAGTGCAGCTAAGAGCTGTGTATATTTATAATTTATAGTTACTTCCTAATCGAAAATGAGTAGTAGAAATAAAATTTGATCGCAAAACAAAAAAGAAATACAACACTCAATATACTTACTATGCTCAGTAGAATTTTAAAGTTTTCTATATATAGTAAATTATCTTTTTATTTCTTAATTTCATCATTCTGCGTTGCTTGTACGTTACGCAACTCATGACTATGTCCTGTAAATATTTTGATTCTTAGGTGATTTGTGATGCTATCTACTATCACACCTTGAACTGCAGCCTTCGCGGCTGAGTGAAAATGGGAGTACTTTGTGGATTTAATACAAAAGAATACACTCAGTGAGAAATACATTAAAAGCTATCCAACAAAACAAAAAGCAAGTGTTATACTATGTACAGATATTACTACTGAAGAAATGATAATAGATGCGACTAGTGATATAAAAACCGTCAGCACATCATCCACTATCAACTTTGCTATGCGGGGCAGATCGTCTATCCTATGGGCTATCAGCATCATGTTTGAACAAAGCAACACATCGGTTTGACTTGATGCCAAGAATAAAGTATATTTTTAAGTTTTAGTGAATAAAGGTCATGTTTGCTTTAGAGCCAAATCAATTATCAGCAAGCACATGATCAAAAAGCTTTCATGGAAAATAAAATTTTTTTAGTAACTTTTGATCAGTTTTCAATAAAGAGACGAAGTCGTTGTTACTCGACTTTGCTTTGTTTGCCGAAATAAGACTTTTTCTTCATGCTGGAGATCCAACATCAATGTGCTTCCTTCGCTCAAAGATTTAAAAATTGGTAGATCCTCTGTCCTATTTAATTTTGATGAATTAATCAGCAAGCAGTTGAGCCCTGTTTTGCAGTCTTCCAGCAAATAACATGATCATCGTCTAGAGACCTCGAACGTGATCTTGAATGGTTCATGTATGTCTATAATCTAGAATTGAAAATTTAACAATGTAATGTTATTCATATTCCAAAGAAGAATAATCTAGCACCAGATTTATAATCGTTGATACAAAAGAATTAAATATATATTTATATATTTATAATTACTACAGGTGGGTTAGAGCCCGAGAAGTAAAAAATTTTAAATAAAATTATTGATATTTTACAAATATCTCATGCATAGGTTAGACACTATGTTTTTATTGATTAAAAGGTCAAACAAATAGAATTCGTTAGTAGGTTATGAGCAGGTTCGAGCCTGCTCAATATATAGGCTAGAGCCCTTTGCCTTCAAAAGAAAAAATAGATTTTTGAGTAATAACTCAAATATCATAACATAGGTTAGACACTATGTTTTTTCATTATTCAATCAGCTGAACAAATATAAATTTTTGTTAGGTTACGGGCATGCTAGAGCCCATATATTGGCCTTTGCCTTCAGAAGAAAAAATACGTTTTTAAATAATATTCAAATTTCTTAAAGATCGAAATGAAATCTACTTTCTTATGAAAATTTTTTGTGTACTGAAAAAGAAACACCCATAAAGTTCACAAATCAAAATTAGACTTTAAGACTACCCGCCTTTCCGGCTCATTAGAGACAAATGTACAATTAATGTTCAACCAAAAAAGAAAAAAGAGGGAGAAGAAGAAAGAGTCAACCAAAAAAACTAACCTCACATTCTTTTTTTTCTGTCTTTTTTATACTGTTGGGGACAAATATGTTTCGAAGCAAATATTTAGACTTTCTGATCAGGGGTAATTGATAGGATGACTATACATAATAAATAATGCAACATATATTAAATAAATTTAAGTATTATCTGAAAGTATAAATAAAACATTTTTTAAAATCAAATGTTGTTTGGTCAATCTTTACATTTTCTTAGTAAAATCAAAAATCTTTAATATCAATGTGAAATTCAGTTTCTTATGAAGGTTTTTTTTATCATTGTGAAAGAAAGAACACTATAAACTTATGTACATATGTGCATGACAGTCTTTTTCAACCAAGTTCAAAGAGATTCTTCAAATTTATTGGTATTAACATTAAAAGTTTCTTTGTTATCTTTTCTTGTTGAAGTCAAAACATATTTTTTTGTTGATATGAAATATCTTTTTTTGAAAAAACCCATGAAACTTGCATTCTATTTAATTTAGTTACTTTAAGTTTAATTAAGCTTTAAAAAATTGTCGTAAAATAGGCAGGAAGTAGAAGGACTATTTGTTGATCATGAGGAAGAGTTGCGTAATACAGTAATCTACAACTTCATTCATCAATTTTTTTTTCATTTTTCATTCATCAATTCATTCACTTTGTCCACATTGAAGTTTATAATTATACATCAGTTTAACATCTTATATAGTTGTTTTCCCACTTGAAGCAAAATGAAATTGTTCCCCTTGCATGGAAAAGCTTTATCATTGATTTTCAAGTTATTCATCTCTAATGACTTAGTTTCAACACCCTTATTTAAAAATAATTCAGTTTTAAACGATATTTGGAATTTTTTAATTTTTAACGCTTCAAGTTTAAATTCATTAATTTGTAAAGCATCCAATTAGAAATCATATAATTTTAAACGTTTTTAGAAAGATTAAACTTTGGCGGTTTACTATTTAAAATTCATCAAGTTTAAACGGCGAAAATGACAGTGAATTTTGTTTTATACATTAATCTCATTTTTTAGTTTAGAAAAGTCGATCCAATCACTTTCAATGCAACTTGATTCTAAATATGATGTAATAGAAACTTGATGAAAATTTATATCATATCTAAAACTTTTATAACTCTAGCTTAAAATTATAATTTTCGATGCACAATTGTAAGATAGTTGAATTTTTGAGGCCGAGAAAAGAAATTATTCGAATTCAAAAGTTTAAAATTCGATAATATTTGCTTTTATGTATCTCAAATTTCAAATCCTCCATCGCGTTAACGAAAAAGAGCAATTTCTAAGAACGCTATATCAGACATTTATCAATTGAGATACGTCTAATTAAGTCATTTTTAAAACATTTGAAATTGTTACGACTACAAAGCTTCCTTTATGAGGAAGCAAAATTGAACAAAAAAAAAACAACTTTAATCATTAACTTGTATGCAAATTCTATATCTCATAATTTTTAAAAACAAAAGTTGAAAATTTATGTATTTTGTTCATAATTCATCCTTATTGATAGAAAATCCTACCATTTATTTGTATGTTGAACTCTTTTGTTAAAAATTCATTTTTTGTTGAAGAATCATCATTTTAGTTGAAACATCATCTCCTTGATTGAAAATGTATCATTTTTAGATGAAAGTTCTTTTATTTGGTTGAAAATTCAACTTTTCTGGTTGAAAATTAAACTATTTGGTTAAAAGTTAACTTTCTTGTTGAAAATTTATATTTTTGCTTGATTATTCAATTATTTTGGTAGAAAATTCGACTATCTGGTTAAAAATTAATTATATATTTTAAAAATCAACTATTTGGTAGAAACTAACCTTTTTGTTAAAAAATCATATTTTTGGGTTGAAATTCGACTGTTTGACTTGTTTGAAAGTTGAACTGCTCTGTTAAAAATTCATTCTTTTTTTATATTTCACCTTTTGCGTTGAATGTTTGATTATTTTGTTGTAGATTCGTTTTTTATTTAGTAAAAATAATTTTTTTATCTGGAAATTTGATCATTCCATTTTTTGTTGAAAAAATATTTTTTATAAGGTGAAGATTTAACTATTTGGTCTAAAATTCATGTATTTGGTTCAAAATGCGTCTTTTGAGGTAAAAAATCATTCTGGTTTGTTGAAAATTCATCTTTTTGGTTGAGGATTCAACTATTTTGTTAAAAAATCGTCTGTTTCGGTTGAACTCAAGTGGTTGAAAGTTCGTTCTTTTTTGTTGAAAAGTAAATTTTTGAACTGAGAACTCAGCTATTCCATTTTTATTGAGAAATTATGTTCCTGAGATGAAAATTAAACTATTTGTTTGAAAATTCATGTATTTTGTCGAAATTTTGTCTTTTGATAGAAAATTAATCTTCTTGGTCGACAATTCATCTTTGTAGGTCGAAAATTCAGCAATTTTGTTAGAAATTCACCTATTTTGATGGAAGTTTAATTATTTTGTTGAAAATGCAACTACTTTGTTGAAGTAGTCTTTCTTTTTCGAAATTTGGATTGTTTTATTGGAAATTCGTCATTTTTGGATTGAAAATTCATCTTTTATGGTAGAAAAGTAATTTTTCTTGGTTGAAAATTCGTCCTTCTTGGTTAAAACTGAACTTTTTTTGGAAAATTGAGCTTGTTGCTTTGAAAGTTCAATTGCCTTCTAAGAAAATCATCTATTTGGCTTGAAAATTTAACTATTTGGTTGAAAATTCATATATTTTGTTAAAAGTTAAATTATTTTGTTGAAAATTCAACTATTTTCTTAAAATCATCTTTTTTGGACAAAAATTCAACTATTGTTTTGAAAATTCGTATTTTTGAACTAAAAATTCATCTTTTACGGTAGAAAATTCATCTGTCTTGTTTGATCATTGATCTTTTTTGATTGAATATTAATCTTTTTTGTTTGAAAATTCAACTATTTCGTTGAAAATGCATGTTTGTCGAAAATTGATCTTCCTTGGTTGAAAATGAACTTTTTTGTTGAAAATTCAACTGTCTTCTAAAAAATAAATTAATCTGTATGGTTTTAAAATATTAATGAAAAATAGCCTAAAATTGGTAACGTAGTCTATGGGCGGCCCCTAAGAGGATAATAATTACACATTTTTTTGGATTAAAAGCTGTTTTGTTCTTTCACACAAGAAACTAAACGCGCGCAAAGCGCACTATTGACGAAGCTAGTTCTAAATGAAATAAAAAGTCGGGTCATTAACTGGAGTACATCAATATACATTTCGATATTAATCTTCATATAATATATTATTTTATTAAATCTACAAGCATTTGCAACATGTATAAGCAAAAGTGGTACACAGTGGATAATTCTGATTAAAACGAGATTGGATTCTGAAATATGATTGAATGACTTATAATGTCAATTTTGATAAGTTTCCTATGAACTTGTCTATGATCAAACGATTTGGTCCAGAATTTGAAGCCTATGGGCGATTTACAGTAAATTTTCAACTTTGTTGTTCCACGCACGCGAAAGCTTTGTAAAGTGTGATAATAAGCCCACGGGCTGTTGGTCTGAGATCCACAAGTCCCTCCCTACAAATTGAATCCTTCGGAGGCAAAACCAGATGATGAAAGGGCGAATCTGAGATCAGCGATCCGTAATCGTAAACCCTTTGTTCCACTTATTCACAAAAGTCCATTTGTGTCGGATACGAAAATTCATTTCCACATCTGAGATAGAATCAATTAAAAATCCATCAGAACCCCTAAAAAAATTCTATTTACAAATTTCAATTCACTAATTTTGTAGATTGATTTAGAACCAATTCACAAATCACACAAATTCCAAATTATGACACAAAACTGAAGTCATAGCATCAAATTAATGATTCCATCCCAAATTATGTTGTATCTAGCAAGATCTCTTTTTAAATTAATATCTTTGTTACCTTCTCTCTCAAAAAAGGCATTCACATGATCTCTCTTTTTTTTTGATTTCTCTCATGATA
>JAUMHM010000088.1:11455944-11476674 GCA_032362435.1 Melikaiella ostensackeni
GTTCGTATGATTCTCGACTTGTATGATAGCTATCCTCAAAATCAGAAGGAAGTGTTTTCCGATTAGAGAAATTTGAATGAAATCTGTCTTTTACCGAAAAATACGGGACTGTACCTTAAAATAAGGAGTTTTATAAATTTAAATTATAGTATAGAGTAGTTATAAAAACTAGTAAAAATATACATAAATCCCGTAAAAGGTAAATACCTAAAACAAATAAAGATGAAATTGAAGTTTGCTCTCTCGTCCAATTTTTGACTTTCGTAAGTTCCAATTTTTCAATTTTAACGCAAAAGATGTTCACAAAAATTAACGGCGTTCTATGTGTTTGTAAGCTCAAAATGCATAGACTACGGCGTTATTTTTTACAGTCCACATGTAAGTAATTTGAGTTTCTTCTCAAAAAGTTTTTCGAGAGGAAAGCCAAAGAGTGAGAATTAGAGAAAGGAAGGTGAAAACGATTTCACGGTTCAGCTGAGGAAATCTACGGGTCCGTGGAGAAGATTTAGTTGCTTTCCAACCCATGAGTCTTCAACTTTAGACACACTTACTTTCGATATTCGAAAAATATGCGAAAAATATTCGGAACATTTTATTCACTTGGACAACTCTTTTCATACCTGATGCCTATGAACAAAAACAATCTATTATGTAACTTTCTTACTTCACTTTTACTTTCACTTCACTGAAAAAGAATTGAAGTTAACTTTTAATAAACAATTGAAACAATTGAATAGGTTAGCGAAAGCCAATTGCAAGTCAAGTGATAAAGTTACGTAGAAATCAATTAACACCTTGGATAATAATAAAATCCGTGCCAATATTTTGAGTTAAGAGTAGATTTTTTCAAATAAACTAACTTTTCTACCCGTTTCAGTATATTGAAATATTTTTGAATGTTCTTGAATTTTCAGTCACTTCAATCTGAAACGAAAACTCTCTGAATATTGTGGAAGGTTCTTGAAATATTCAAACTATTCTGGATTGTTCTAAAATGTTCCGGATGTTTCTAGAATATTCTGGAATATTTTTTAATGTTTGGAAATTTGAGACATTTCTGGACTTCCTTATAACATTTTATAATATTTTTTACTTCTGAAATTTTCTGCAAATCTTCTGGATTACTATGAAATATTCAAAAATTTTCCAGAAACGCTTATAATAGCATTGATCATCCTTCATTTCTAAAATTTAATTCAAATTTTTGAATGTCCCGTTCTGGAATGTTCTTGATATTTCTACTTTTTTCTAGAATGTTATATAGTTTGCTGTACTTTTTTCAAATAATCTAGCAGGTTTTGAAATTTTCTAGCCAAATTTGAAATCTTTTGGAATGTTACAGAATATTTGAGGTGTTCAGCGATTTTCTTGAATATTCTTCTATTCTCGAAAACTCTCAGTTAATTCCTTAATTTTTTGCATTGCTCTATAATGTTCTGGAATAGAACATTAGTACAAATACACCATTCAATTTTTATAATAATGGTAAATAGGGTAAAAACATAAGTAGGGAGCGACTTAAGCTTATAATTATATAAAAAACTGTCTAAGAAGTGATTGTCAAGCTGGACAAAGGCGAAATGCATTGATCTGCATTCTAGACATTCTTTATAACACCTTCATGATTTCGGTCCATTTTCATACCAGTGGAGCGAGACAACAAACTCGCTTCTCGAGTGTTGTGAGTAAAACGTGCGTTCAACTCCCTAGGGAGTAAAAAAATGACTTCAGTGTAAGAATATGGCCTATAATCACCTTAGTGTGTGAATATCGTGTAGGTGAGAGCTATGCATTTTTATAGGTCGATATCTGTAGCAGGAATAGTATAGCAGAAAGTGCCGCCGCCCGCGGAAGTTGTTGGAACTGCTGAAGCTAAAGTCGCATTTGGCATGTGAACAGTACATCAACTGCCGGTGCCGGTCGGTAGTCAAACGTGTTGCTTGAGTTACTGGTTTTGTGCCTTTCGCAGCTCTTTTACGAGGGTGGTCCAGAAAGTAAGAGTACTGTTGCCATTTTGGGCTGTGGGAATTTTTTTCATCAAAGTTGGCAACATTGAGTGGTAGACGGGGTTCTCCTGAGCACAACGAGCACAAAGGGACCTCGGTAGTACAAAAACTAACCCCGTAGTGTCAGTTTTTGTGAAACATGTCAATAAGGAATCCCGTTAAGTGCTCAGTGCGCAGTGTCATCCAGTTCCTTCACGAAAACAAACAAATTAATAAAGCAATAAGGGAATACACTTAAAAAAACAAGTCAACACAACCTTCCAAAGAAAGAGAGAGAGAAACGACCACCATCCTACCCTACATCCAAGGTATCACAGAGCAAATAGGAAGAATTCTCAACAAACACAAACTCCAAACAATATTTAAACCAGCTGCGAAAATAGGACAACTTATAAACAACCCTAAAGATAAAAAGGCACCTCGCAGTGATCCGAGAGTATATAAAATCCCTCGCTTTTGTGGCAAAGTCTACATTGGAAAAACCGGGAGAGCGGTGAGCCTATGTGTAAAAGAACATGAGAGTAAAGTCAGGCTCAAACTTTTGGGAAAAATAATGACACCAGATCGCACTCAAAGTCGGACCGAACCACATTTCAAATTTTGCGCCATACGAGACTACCAATCATAACCCAAGTTTTGTCCTGCAAAAATTGATCTCCCCGTGTAAAAATATGCCTAACACTACTCGTAATGTAATATACTATTACAGATGCTTATGTGTTATTGCATCTATTTTATATATTCTTATATCTACTCTCTTTTAATGTCATATCAGTACTTATAAAAACTAAATAATTTTGTCAGAAGTAGGTGTTTTCTAAATCTTGATTTTAAAGGCTAAAACGATCTGAGTAAATTTCATGAAGTCTTTTGAAAAATTTTCTAACATGTGTCTTTTACAAGAGGTTGGTGTTTGGACGATATTGTAGAAAAAAACAACAGTTTCGCCCAAACGAGAGTTCTAAGTTCAGGTCGTAAATATCTTTTTCCGTTACAAGTGTCTCCAAAATGTTTTACGTAAAATATGAGAATTTTTTTAGATGTATTAGTTTAGACATTTCGTAGTTAGTATATGGTATATAGTATTATTATTATTATTATTATTATTATTATTATATTCCATATATATATTATATTATTATTATTATTCGTATTAGTATATAGTATATGGCGTGCATCTCGTTTCGTTCTCTGTATTCCGGAAAAAATGTATTGTTGTAAAGCATTTATTTGTGTGAACATTTCTCCAATTTAAGGAGAACTAAAAATAACAATTTGAAACAAAGTGTTTTGTTTTATGTGTTCAATAGTGAATAATCATAGGATTACAATCCCTGGATTTTCGTCACCAAAAGACACAAAAGGAAGTAACAATAAATAAATTTCGACAATAGGCTGACCCACGATAAGCGTAATTTTCATGGAAGTGCAAGATATTACTCGGTCTTTACAAAACATAGACTTACACATGGGCATGATTTTATTTGAGATAACATTCACATTTTACAACATGTTGCAGAGAAGGAGTAAGGAAGAAAAAAGGAAAAGTGTGTGCTTTCTTTATTGATCTGAAGGTTGCATTTCTGTCAGTAGTCAGGAAGAAGCTATGGGAAGCAATGGAAAAATGAGAAATGAAGATAGGACTGATAGAAAGGGTGAGGGAGATCTATAAAGAAACGAGGAAAAGGGTAAAAGTTGGCGCTAAAACATCAGAACAATTCTGGACAGAGTGCGCTGAGCCCATTGCTGTTTGCAATGCGAATGTGAACAAGTCCAAGGTATTAGTTTTTGGAAGAAGTAGAAGAAGAAAAGAATGGCAATGGAAAGGGGAGAAGATTGAAGAAGTGAAGGAATTTACGTATCTGGGATTTCTACTAAAGAAAAATGGTAACATCAAAGATCACGTTGAGGAAAGTTTAAGAAGAGCGTATGTAGCAATGAGAAAGGTTTGGGGTATAGGACAGAAATTATTTGAAGATTATTTCAAGAGGAGAATGAGAATTTTCAAAGCGTTGGTATTAAGTGTACTGAATTGTGTATTGAAAGAGGTAAGTAGGGAGAAAATGAAAATAAGAGCAGGTAATAGAGCCTGCACATATGAAGAGAAGTTAATGGATAGTGATAATAGGATAATAGTTAAAGCATGTCAAAGCAACAAGCTAAGGAAGGATTTGATTAATGTTGCAAAATTTTTGTTATTATAAGATATAAGTATAAGACTGATGAGTTAAGTATAAGATAAGTATGAAATTGATGTAAATATTGTGAATACATGTAACCACTGATGTAGGAGACATGCTCTGCATGTTTTTAGCCTCCAGAGGCTGAAATAAAGCATTATATATAAATATAATCTGAATAATGAAAGGTTCGAGTTCTTAATTAGAAAATATTCCAAGTTTAAATTAAAAATAATAAAGGACTCTTTTGAGCTTTGACTCGGAATGTATATTATAGTCAGGACGAAGGGACAAAAGACGAAGTAATCGTAGCTTGAAATTATAATAACCGGCCGACGTGACCGTCCCGCTTGAGCGTTATAATAAGTAAGTCGCCGCGAGGGTAATTTTCAGTGTTTAAGAGCTCGTCCAATTATATCCACAACTGAGCTTGTCGTCGACGTCGGGTGACGTGAGGGATGACCGTGTAAAAGCTGACTATCAAACGCCTGTAAAGATCGCGACATTACATCCGTTCACTGTCATACCCAACGTAATTTATTTCACTTAATCAAATTTCTACTCCATTTCAGTTTTATTTGCAACACTGCCACTCTCACCACATTCAAAACATCTCCCATCTTCAGATGATATTTCACTTAATTGAAAATTGTATGTTACAGATTTGGAGAGTGTAGTCCACACTGGATAATACTTGCATTTATGATTAAAAAGTTATCCACTCTGTACTTTGTCTGTTTAAGCTACACTAGAAATAAATGCTAACCTGATACTTATCGAAAATTAAGGTTGCCAAAAGGTTTTTACATAAATTTAGGTCAAAGAAATGATACCCTCGTTGCCGACAAAAAATAGTATTCTGAGGAAGATGCCATGTTAACAATATGTGCTTATCTTATCATATTCCATTGTATACTGTACTTATATTTTGACTAACATTTATGCTTTAATTTTTATAGTTTCATAATTTTTACAGATGCTTATGTGTTATTGAATCTACTTTATATATTCTTATATCTACTCTATTTTGAATTCATTAAATGTTCTGTAAATAAAATCGAAATGTCATCTTGGTAATTATAAAATTAAATAATTTTGCCAGATGTAGGTTTTTCCTAAATCTTGATTTTAAAGGATAAAACTATCTGAATGAATTCCATGAAGTCTTTTGAAAATGTTTTAACATGTGTTTTTTACAAGAAGTTGGGGTTTGGACGATATTGCCGAAAAAAACGACAGTTTCATCCAAAAGTGACTTCTAAGTTCCAATTAAAATTCCAATTAAAGTCATGACCATGTGCGAGTCTATGTTTTGCAAGGACCGATTAATATCTTGCACTTCTATGAAAATTATTTTTATGTTCCTCTTTTCTTGTTCTAAGTGACCTTCTGGTTTGCCTTATATAAACAGCATCATATTGTCTACATTTAAGTTTGCTAATCACATATTGTTTATTATGTTCCTCATATTTATCTTTACCCAACTTTAAAACAAAATTATTTTTGAATGAATCTCTGCACATCGCATGTAAGCCCAATTTTTCTAACATTAATTTCAAGATACTTGAGATTTTTCCAGAATAAGGTAAGACAACCGTATGGCAGTTTTGGTCAGAATTTAGCCCATGTGCAAACCAATTTTCAATTAATGATTGAAATAATTGACTTTAGTTTTTATTCAGAATGTTGTTTGTTCAGAATACAGATTGTTGTAAATGCCTATGTGAGAATCATTTTCAATCAGGGAATGAAATATGTGCCAAAATAACAATTCTATCAATTATTTCTGTTTTATTTTCAGGCAGTAATGGTTTTATAATCTTAAATGTTTTTATTATTTATACCTGTTGTTTTCCTATAAATCTCTTCTGATGAGAAGTAATTTATAGAATCTGCAGGATTGCCTATGATTACTATTAAGATTTCTTCAATTGAAGTATTAATGATTAACTTAATTCAGAAATGAGATATTTGACACATGCAAAAGATTGAAATTGACGATAAAAAATTGTCCAATTTTTAAATTAGTTGTTTTTAAGTTAACAATTCAGAATCTGTGGGTCTTAGCTACTATAGCCGTAAAAAATTTGCTATAGGCACAACCGTTTTACTGTCTCAAGTCGTAAACTTCGACTCAAAACATGAGATAAAGTCTGGCTCTGTCTCAAAAATGAGACATTGAAAGATGTCTTTACTTCATCAATTATGAATTTTCAGGAAAATCGTACGAGCGGGGAAAGTATTAGGTTTAGAGTGAAGACAGCTTAAAAGCTGAGATATACACCTCATATAGTACGACGGCTCCCATCCGAGTAAAACCTAGTCAAGCCTCGCTTAACTTTGCTGATCCAGCGAGAAACCTTAAACACTTCAATCTGTCCAAACCGACACATTTCGTACCACTAACATTTTAACTCTTCCATTATATATGCTTCATTAAGCCGGATAAATTCCCAAAAATAACCCGCGACAAATTTTACGGAAGTGCACTTTGGATAATCTCAATTACCCATTTCGTACTTCATCGTTTTGGCCATTCTCGAAAGCCCTTTTTTTCGAATTATCCACTGTGTGCTTTATCTGTTTTACCCAAGTAGAATTATTTATATATTGCATGAAAAGCTGAATTCTCAATGTAGGTGGATTCGTAAGGCTCATCAAAATTTTTGTATGAAGGGGAATGGTGGAGTTTCGTGAGAGAAAGCTCGTTTGGATTGGTCCTGCATGGACCGGAGGCAAGAGGGTAGCTCAGGATATTACGTAGGTCTGAAAAATGCTAGGGCAAAAGCAAAGTGGAGACAGGATGGACAAAGGACTGCCATCCTCAAACGATACAGCCGAAGGCTCCGCGGTCGTACAATTAACGATGAATAACAGGGGAGTTAGTGCAGGTAACCACTGGGGGTAACGAGACGCGAAACTCGACATTTTTGCCGTCACCCGAATAGCTTAACTCGATAAGCGAGTAGTAAACTTCATGGCGTTTGACCCCCGAGTAATTATGAGTCCACTGCACACCAAACTATCTCGAAATTATTTTACGACTTCATTACCCTTCTACTAGAGAGGTGTATTTATGTTCTGTAGAAAGATGGTTCACAATGAATAGTCGAGTACAAAGTGGATAATATTCATTATGCAATAGTATTCATCATTTGGAGCGATGAAAATCATTTAGAACGCTTGTAAAGGCGAATTGATATAATAGGACTGCAAGTGATATGGTAGGAATGCAATAAAATTGAGCGATTGTAATAAGGATCTTAACAGGGGTGAGGAAGAGGAAGAAAAGAATGAGGAGGACAAAGTTTTTGAGAAAGTTAATGAAACGAAAAAGAAATATAGGAGAGTATGTAGGAACAACTCCTTGAAATTGTTTAAAAGATTTGTTTAAGAGATAAAAGAAGGAAAACGAGAAAGAAAATAAAAAATAATGTATTAATAGACAGGGTAGGAGGTACTTAAAAATAATTGACTAAGAAAAAGAGGGGAAGGATAAGTAAACGAAAATATAAGAGGAAAGCTGCAAAGAATACTTTAAAGATTCAGGGCCTGAAGTAAATGAAAGGAAAGTGTCAGAATCGGAAAGAGATTTTCGTCTTTGAAAATCAAATAAAGAGTCTAAGGAAGGGAAATAATGCATGACCCCACAGAAGAACAATCATAAATCAAAAATAATTGACAACCAACTTTTGTAAAATTGTTCGCATTTGCAAAACAGGAGGTAGAGGATTTATAGGATAAAGAGAGGATAAAAGGAGGAAAGGGATTCAGTGATGGGATAGTGGAAGTTCCAGTAGCAGGTCGCTTAACGGGTGTAGAAACAATCTATGGTGTTTTCTTGTCGGTGGGGGAGAAGACCGCTGAAGCTGGAGCACAAATCAATTAGTGAGAGGCCTCGGGCACTTTGCTCCAGAACTACCCTTCTCTGTACACTACTAGCAACCCCTTTCCACAGGCATATCCACCTCTACCTTTCCCGAAGCACGTTCACCGACAGTAGCCACCACCGAATACAGATTGCGTTTCAATCTATGCGCTAACGAGTGTTTAGTGTTTACCGAACCGCGAGCCCACACCGTCCCGTGACGCTTTGCCACTGTTTCCACGTCCCTTCCTACAATAACGAGAAGGATAACGAGAATTGAGGAAGACTAGGGTCGACTTTCAATGTCCGATCTACAGGTGATTCTCCCCAATTTGCAGGTAGTTCGGCACACGACAAAGGTAGCAAAGGTAGAGAAAGGGATATTGTGGAAAATGGGTTAGGTGGTACAGAGTGGATAATTATTAATTTTAAAGGAAGAAACTTTATAAATCAGAATACTGATTAACGATCAAGGAAGCCCTGAATCTTTAAAAGCAAACAATGTGAAGTATTCTCTAAAACAAAAGCAGGTCCATAAAATGTGGGTATAGTCCTCGCATAGGCGTTAGATGGATGTGCCTCTCTCGCATTTAATTACGGGAGTATTTTATCGGCGCGATGCCATTGGCTGGTGTTTTGGCCGTAGTTCGTGTGTGTCCATCCGTCCGTCCGTCTGTCGAGAACCGCCCGGTATTTTCGAACGAATGCCGCCGCACCATGGACCACGGACGCGCATATACCGGCCGACCGAATATTTATGGGGGCCAAAGTCAAATTAGTGGCGTACTGCGTGCACCTTTTGATTAAGTATCTGTTAACTAAAGGTAATACTTAATAAAGTAACGCTGATTTAGTGTACTACGACCGCGTGCGTATATCTTCATGTGTGTGCACCTTGTACAAACACCTATGCACACATCCAACCATACCATCGGCTCGTTCGTTTTCCCATTCAAAATAAAATGAAATATTTATGGGCTTCGCTCTCACATATAGCCATTGGGATCGGAAGAGCATGAGATTGTACCTGTTCCTGGGCAAAGAGCTTAGTTTTCATTGGCGTAAGATCATCTTCGATCGTTTCTGTTCACTATCTGGCGCCAAATTAGAAAAGTTTTGCGAATAAGGTTGGTTTCAAATTTCCGACTTTTGAATTTGAAGAATCTTAGGAGTCTCTTTGGTTGAAAAACTTACGATTCGGATTGCAAAATTAGTTCTTGATAATTTAGCTTAGAAATTGGTGGGTTTTGTATTATATCATTATACCATTGAGCCAAATCCTTTTTGGGGTAAGCGTAACTCGTTCCGTTGTAGCCTCGTTACACTACCGAAGATCAAAGAATTTAGGTGGTAAGAGTAAATAAGGGATGTGTAGGAGAAGGGATAGGTTTTAGATCAATCTAGAAGTCACGTGTTATCCTTTGCTCCTTTTTTTTCTTTAGGTTAAGTGAATTTGTTTCATTACGCCAATGCTCATTTGCCTATTTCACTCGGAACTTCTTTCTCGGTGCTTCTTAATGTCCAAGCGCATCGAAATGATGCACCTTTAGTTCAAAACACGACCGAGGGGGTCCAGCAGAGAGCATGGGCCAGTACAGAATTTATGTGTGTTCCACCGATGTATCACCATCGCCTTACCGGGTCGTCAATAACCTGGAACTATGATATCGTACACCTCGCTGGCCTTCTTCAGGTTCCCATATCCGATTTCAATTTGTTCTTATTTGCATTCGAGAACCCTCCTTGATATTTTTATTTCATCGATTTATTACTATATTTATATATTATGATTCAATATATAAGGCTTTTGCTGAAAGGGGACACGTCGCTTTTCCTTGGGAACACACATTTCTGTAAAGTAAAACTATAAAAAATAATTGCTTGAATCAAAGATCAAGGAATACCATGAATATTAAGATCCTCTTAATTTCTTGTCATTATTCCTCTTACGTGCTTTTTAACGATTAACATTGTAGAATGGGTACCATTACGAAGAATCGGATTAATACTGGGAAAAGATGAGATTCAATCCTCGTGAGATAAGAGTTTTGGAATCAAAGGTAACCTTGGTTGTCAACTAGGAAAATAACTGGTCAGCCCTTGTCTACAAGCTCGGAACCTCTGTGGTAGCGGTACCATGTGTCTTTTCGGAAACGATTAGTAAAGTGGTACAGTGCACTTTCATGGCAAATAAAACATTTTTATGTTCTTCCAGGATTGTTTGATTTCGAGATTAGCCGGGAATTTTAGGCGAACCCGCATATCATCGTGATTTACCGTCGAATGAGAGGCAGACCAAGCGACGACGAGTCCACGTAGTCGAGCAAAGGTGGGATTCTCTTAAATTTCAAATTTATACCCAGTCTTGTCATAATCTTGATTCTAACGCCCGTCCGCGAAGCAATTTGTTTGTCCGCTCCGCATTCAGGGTGGCCTTATTTATCAAGGGTGAATTACAGTATTTTATTTCCTAATAAAAATGAATTTCAATATTTAAAATGTCCCATTTGTTATAAGAGTCATCTAATATGTGAATATAGGTACAAAGTGATCCTTATGGCAAGTGGCGTATAATGCACACATGTAGAGCACCCTTCAATTCATGTTTCAAAAAATTAGTAAAAATAGGCTGTGGGTGACTACAAAAACGGGTTTCGCAGCCTATTAAATCGTTAATAAAGTCGTTCAAATCTTCCTCACTTCCTCCACACCCTGCGCTTTTCCTAATTTCCTCCTCCTCGCATTTCCCCTTTCCTCACCAACCATAATTTCCCCTCTCCTCCCTTTTTGTCATTTCCTCTTACTTCCCCTCATTTCCCCTCATTTCCCCTCACTTCCCCGCCTTTTACTTACTTCCCTTATGCCCCCACCCCTCGTTTCCCCTTAATTATCATCACTTTTCCTCATTTCTCCATACTTCCCCTCATATCCTCTTCCTTCCCCGCAAACCCTCCTATCATCTCCTTCATTTTTCCTCATCACTTCCGCTCAAATCACCACCCCTCTCTCACTTTCCCTTATTTCCCCACACAACCCCTTACTTCCCCTCACTTGCTCTCATTCCCCCCTCTCTTTACCTCACAACCCCTCACCCCCCTCATTTACATAATTTCCCTTCAGTTTCCTTATTTTCCCGTGCCTCAAAAACAGTTTTCTTGAGGAAAAGTTTTTTGGGAGAAGATTGCTTAGAATAGTCCTCTTTCATTTTTCTAGAAAGTACTCACAGGATTTTTTCTCTGAAGAATCCTGCTAAAGCCGGATAAATTTTGAACTTTTTTGTTACTTCAACGATATATAGTATAAGCAGTACTGTCTTGTTATATACCTAAGTCTTATGAGTACTTGTAATAATTTGGAAAATTATAAAATGGAACTTTTCTAGTAGTCCTTATTATGAAGTTCAAAGAATATCAAGAAAAGTAGGCTCATTTTTCTGAGAATGATTCAGATTTGAGACAGTAGGAAAGCTGTCTCCCATTTCACCTCCCAGTATGAGGACATTCCCCTTACTCCCCCTCCTCCTCCTCCAGTCACTTTCCCACATCCACTTACTTCCCATGTGTTCTTTATATCCCCTTTCTTCCCTCAACTTTCCTTCATAACATTTCCCTTACTTCCCCTAACTTTCCCTCATTTCCTTCACCTCACTTCCCCCACTTCCCCTTACTTCCCTCATTTCCCCCACATCACTCATTTACTTTCATCTCCCTCCCCTCACTTCCCCTCAGTTTTCCTTATTCCCCATCACTTTTCCTCGTTTCCCATCACTTCCCCTCATTTCCCCCGCTATCCTTTGCTACCTCTTTTTCCGCCTCACTTCCTCCTCTCATTGCCTCCGTAACCCCTCCCCTCACTTCTCCTGACTTTCCCTTACTTCCTGACACTTCCCCTTTTTTATTCGACTTTTCTAGAAATTTGTGTAATTCCAGATTCATGTCATGTCAAATTGTTACAAATTCTCAAGGAATTTTTGTCCCACAAAAATCCTGCTGAAGCCGAACAAATTTTGAACTTGTTCGATACCTTAATCCTATTTGAGCAGTACTTTTTTGTTCCACTCCTATATCCTATAAGCACTTGTAATAATTTGAAAAAAATAAATAAAATGGAACGCTTCTAGTACTGTTGTCCTTATTTGGACGCTCAAAAAGTGTTAAGAAAAGTTGATGCTTTTTTTAACTAGGCGCGGATTTAATTTAATCCTGATTATAGAGGAAAATTTTTTCGGAAGAAAAGGCACATTTTTCTGAAAGAAGCTTCTAAATTTTCTGAAAGCTTTCTTGCGGGTAAAACAGAGGTACAAATGTATCCAATATTTTGGAAAACATTTCGATATCGAAAGATTGATCTTGAAGAGAGAATGATTCAGATTTGAGTTGTTAGGAAAGTTGAATGTATTCCATTTCACCTCCCAGTGTGAGGTTATTCCCCTTACTTCCCCTGATCCTCCTCCACTTACTTCCTCACAATTTGCCTCATTTCCGCTTACCTCCCTTATTTCTTTCATTTCCCTTTACTTCCCCTCACTTTCCTTCATAATCCTCCCCTCAATTTTCCTAACATTCCCCCATCTATCTGCCTTCATCTCCCCTTCCCCACTTACCCTAATCTTCTTCATTTACCTTCAGGTCCCTCCCTTCACTCCTCCACATCACCTTCACTCACTTTCCCTCACTTCCCCTCATTCCCCCTCATTTCTTCTCTATTTCCTTCGCTACCTCTCACTTCCCATCACCCCTCCTCTCACTTCCACTCACTTCCCCTTATCATTTGGACTCATTTGGACGTTCGAAAACAATTAAGAAAAGTATACTAAGCTCGGATTCAATTTAATCCTGATTATAGGGGAAATTTTTTTCGGTAGGAGAGGCACGTTTTTTTTTAGAAGGAGCTTCTAAATTTTCTGAACGTTTTCTTTGGGGTAAAACCTCATTTCCCTTTATTTTCCTGATTTACCTTCAGCTCCCTCCCCTCACTTCCCCTTCCATCCTCTCACGTCCTCTTTTTTATACGATGAATGGGCATCCGACCGAAATTAAAAGCGTTTCTGCCCGGGGCTACGAAACCCCAAAAAGGTCAAAAACAGTCTTCCCGAGAAAAATTTTTTAGGAAGAAGTGTACTTAGAAAAGACCCATTTCATTGTTCTATAAATCTGTATAATTCCAAATTCATGACATGTCAAATTATTAAAGTATTCATAGGATTTCTGTCCTACAAAAATCCTGCTGAAGCTGAACAAATTTTGAACTTTTCTGATACCTCAATCCTTTTTGAGCAGTACTTTTTTGTTCCACTCCTAAATCCTATGAGTACTTGTAACAATTTGGGAAGAAATAAAATTGAACTTTTCTGGTACTGTTGTCTTTATTTGGATGTTCAAAAAGTGTCGAGAATATTGGTATTTTTTTAATGGGCTCGGATTTAATTTAATCTTAATTATAGGGAAATTATTTTCGAAAGAAAAGGCACGTTTTTCTGAGAAGAAGCTTATAAATTTTCTGAATGTTTCCTTGAAGGTAAAATAGTGATACAAACGTACCCAATATTTTGGGAAAAGTTTCGATATCGAGAGATTGATCTTGAAGAGAGAGAATGATTCAGATTTGAAATGGTAGGAAAGTTGACTGTCTCCTATTTCACCTCCCAGCGTGAGGACGATTTAGGGCCTACTGGTTAGGTCTCAAACTCTCCCGTGGTGGTCTATAATACATAGTCTATATCAAGACAGAGGACCACTCGATATCACTTTTTTTTTGTAAGTTGATTTAGAACCAATCCATTCAGATTATTCGATTTTTAAAAATACAAAAATGTAATATGGTAATCTAAACGATAACACATTTCTAAAAATTGCTAACTTCGTCAACACTTTTTATTTTTTATTTATTTGAAATTTTTTTTCGTAAAAGTAGATATCTTTGGTGAATCTAGTTAATTATTAATGCCTTAATTAAAAGAAATCTTAAAATCAAGAACATTAGGCAGAGTATCCAAATTTTGTGTATGTTAAGATTATACAGAATCATCAATATATCTTGCATAGAAGTCAAAATCAAAATTAATTTGATCAAAAACTTCATTTCCGAATCTTCCATCATCATTTCAGCAAGAATTGGGGACAAGACTGAGTCTATCAGAGTTCCAAATTTCTTAAAAAAAGTATCATAATATTTAAAAGAAACAGATTTGAAAATTTATTCAATAGCATGAAGAAATTGTTTTTTCGAAATCTTAGTACGAAGTTTGATCGTGTCCCATCTTTTTTCCATGGCAAGTTTAACTCTCTCATATGGAATGTAAGGAAGCATGGGTATTAAGTCAAAAGAAACAAAGATGTGATTTATTGGTATTTCTATAGCCTGAATTAATTGAATGAGACAGCACTATTTTTTATTGATTTTTCCGAAAGGGTTACTGAGTCCTTGATGATTTTGCTAAGTAGTTCTTCTAATTTTCCAGTGGTTGAATCTATTACCGAAATTACTGGTCGTAAAGGAAGATCTGCTTTATGAGCTTTAACCAGGCCATAAGCTTGAGACAAATTAGTATGTCTTTTTTTTTTCTTAAGGATCCAAATATAGTAAAATCCACTTTCTTATGAAAATTTTTTATGTACTAAAAAAGAACATCCAAAAAGTTCACAATTCAAAAACAGACCTTGAGGCTACACGCTTTTTCGGCTTATTATAATGTGTACAATAAATGTACACAATAACAAAAAAGAGGAAGAAAAAAAGAGAGTTATCCAAAACCAACCTCACATTCTTTCTTTTCTTTGTCTTCTTTATACTACAGGTGACCAACATGTTTCGAATCCAATTTAGACTTCCTTATCAGGGATAATATGCAATGCAAGATTCATGAGGTTTTTTCAAAAAATATTTTTGATGTTTACAAAAAAGTTTGCTTTGATTTTGATAATAAAGGAAACAAATGATATAATGAGATAATGAGACCACTAATAAATTCATAAAATATATTTTAAATCTGATTTAAAAAGATTGTCATGCATAAATGCACAATCTAAATGGGAATTTAAAGATGACCCTTGACAATTTGAATAAACAAGTACTGGTTTAGATCATCACGGAGTGCCTTACAAGAGAAACTGAATTAAATCAAAAAACCTTTAATAATAATAATAATAAACATGAACGACAATTTAAAAACTTCTCAATTTCCAAGGTGATATACAAAAATTGATTCCAAATATTCACTTAGCTGTTTTTCAAGACCAATATGACCCACGGTTTTTTAAATATTTCAAACGTAGAGATACCATAAAATGTAATCAACATTCTGAGGGTTAGTGAAGGGATTGGTAACATATATAGTGAAAAAAGTATATTCAATTCCTTGAAATCATTCAAGACATTGCAGCCAATATTAAATAATCACCAGAAAACAAAGTGCAATAATTTAAAGCAAGATTTATCGGTTTCTCTAATGATTGTTTGAATAATGGTGCTCTACAAACCTTATTAGAAGAAGAATTAAAGGATGGATTATAAGAAACAATTTTTTTTTTTTAAATATCATCCTGAATTACTAATCACTAAGGCTGATAAAGGGAGTATTAGGGTTGCAATATTAAAAGATGTTTATAATTAAAAGATGATGCATGTCTCGAATGATATAGTTTTGCAGTTATTCCAAATGATCCTATAAAAATGATTGAAAAAGGTTCATCTAAAATTCTGGAGAGATAAACGCTTCAAAAATGTTTGGGAAACAATATGAAATGTGCGACATACAGGTAGATACAATTCACACAAATCCATCTTTGGTCTACGGTCTGCTCAAAGCTCATAAAGCAGAATTTCCTTTACGACCGGTTATTTCGACAATAGGTTCACCCACGAGAAAATTAGAAGAACTTCTTGGTAAAATTATCAAAGAATCAGTTACCCTTTCAGCAAGATCAATTGAAAGCAGTACTGCCTTTCTGAAATTAATTCAAAATGTTAGAATACCAACAAATCACTTTTTTTGCCTCCTTTGACCTAATAGCCATGTTTTCTAACATTCCAAATGAAAGACTTAAACTTGATATTGAAAATAGGTAGGATACGATCAAGCTTCATACTAAGATTGCGAAAAGATTATTCCTTGATACTATTGAATATGTTTTCAATTCTGTTTACTTCAAATTCAATGGTACTTTCTATTAATCAAAATTTGGAACTCCGACAGGCTCGGTATTGTCCCCAATTATTGCTGAAATTGTGATGGAAGATTTGGAAAATGAAGACATTAACAAAATTAATTTTGAATTGGACTTTTATGCAAGATATGTTGATGATTCTGTATGGTCTTAACATGCACAAAATGTAGATACCCTACTTAATGTATTTAATAGTATACGAGTACATCCAAGATTATAGTTTACTGTTGAAATTGAAACAGAAGTTAGATTAAATTTTCTTGATTTGAGCTTAATAAAAACTGATGAAAATTATATTATAACTGATGGCATAGAAAAACTATTTGTTCAGGAAAAATACGAAATTTTAAACCTTATCATTCCATTTTTAAAAAAATAGGAGTTATAAAGAATTTGATTCATAGAGCTCTTAAATTATCTCTTCCAAAATTCCATAAAAAGAATATTGAATTATGCAAGCAGATTCTTTTTCTCAACCGTTATCCTATTACTTTTCTTGTCAAGCATATGCATGACAGAATTGTTCATATAAGAAGTAAAGTTAATAATCCGAACGAAAACAATGTACAAGATTACAATAGATTTAACACGGATGTCCTACCTTATTTTTGAAAAATCTCAAGTATCTGTAAATCAATGTTAGGAAAATTGGGCTTACATACGATATATACAGTTCCTTTCAAAAGCCACTTGATTGTAAAATTGGGTAAAGACAAATATGAGAAACTGGAAAAACAATGTGTAATTTACAAATTTATATGTAGACAATGTGATGGTGTTTATATGGGTCAAACAAGGAGGTCACTTTGAATACGAAAAGATGAACATAAAAATAATTTTCGTAGAGTGCAAGATATTGCTCGGTCCTAAAAAAACATGGACTAATACATCGGCATGATTTTAATTGGGATGATGGTAAAGTTTTGTATCATGAGACAAATCAAGAAAAAGAGAGAGTTCATGGATATGCTATTTTTTAAGAGGGAAGGTAACAAAGCTATGAATTGAAAAAGAGATCTTGCGCGATGAAACAGAATCAGTTTTTATTAAGGTCAAATCAAGAAAATTTTATCCACCATCTGTTTTAATTTCAACAGTAAACTGTAATCTTGGATGTATACTATTACGTACATTAAGTAGGGTATCTATATTTTGCGCATGTGAAGAAAATACAGAATCATTAACATATCTTGCATAAGAGTCCAATTCAAAATTAATTTGGTCAAAAACATCATTTTTCAAATCTCCCATCACAATTTCAGCAATAATTTGGAACAAGACTGAACCTACCAGAGCTCCAAATTTTTGTTTACATAAATTACCATTGAATTTAAAATAAACAGAATTGAAAACATTTTCAGCAGCATCAAGAAATTATTTTCGCAATCTTAGTATGAAGTTTGATCGTATCCCATTTATTTTCAATAGCAAGTTTAACTCTTTCATTTTGGAATGTTAGGAAACATGGCTTTTACGTCAAATGAGACAAGAGTGTGAATTATTGGTCTTTCAACATTTTCAATTAATTTTAGAAAGTCAGCACTGTTTTTAATGGATCTTGCTGAAAGGGTAACTGATTCTTTTATAATTTTACTGAGAAGTTCTTTTCATTTTCGCGTAGGCGAACCTATTGTCGAAATAACCGGTCGCAAAAGAAATTCTGCTTTCTGAGCTTTGACCTGGCCATAGGCCAGAGATAGATTTATGAATTGTGTCAATGGTGCACCTTCGGATATTGTTTCCCAAACATTTTTGAAGCTACAACAGAATTTTGGATAGAATCATAAATTTGATACAGTGACTTTAGTCTTGTGTCATGACTTTGAATATGTGTAAATCCATTTCTAGTTAAAGAATAAAATAGTCTGACTTTGGGATTTATTCCGAATAGTTCGCCTATGTCAAAAATCAATTTCAATCAATCAATCAATGAATCAATCATTTCAATCAATGAATGGAATATGTACCCGAACAGTAATTTCTATCAATTATCTCTGTTTTATTTTCAGGTAATAATGATTTTCTAATGTAACAATTCTTCATTTCTGTATTTGTTGTTTTCCTATAAACTATCCATGATAAGTTCATCCTCAGTAGTATAAAAAAGCAAGAGAAAGAAAGAGTGTGAGGTTCATTTTGGATGACTTTTTCTTCCCATTTTTTCTTTTTGTTGTGTACATTTGTTGTAAATTTGTCTCCAATGTGTCGAAAAAGCGGGTAGTTTTAAAGTATACTTTTGAGTTGTAAACTTTTTGGGTGTTCTCTTTTAATACACAAAAAATTTTCATAAGACAGTAGATTTTTATTTTTATCTCTAAGGAGTTTTAAAACAGAGACATTAAGCAAAGATTTGTTCCAATATGTAGGGTTGCCTATGAACACTTAGGATTTCTTTAGTTGAAGTTATTAATGATTAACTCAATTTACAAAAAGATGTCTACTTTATTTAAACATTGTCCTCAGATTTGAGAAAGTTAGTCATTTTTACAAATGTGTTTGTGAGTTTGGATTATTACCTTTTTCAATTTTGAAAAATGGAATAGTGTAAATAGATTAGTTTAAAATAAAGCCACAAAATTAGTATGAGTTGTGTCAATATCGCACCTTTCAAAATTTTTTCTTAAATATTCTTGGATCCTTAATCTTTCTGTAATTTTAAATATACCTTTTTGAAGAATTCTTGTAGGATCATTTGGAATAACTGTAAAACTATATCATTCATAATATCCATCATTTTTTGACATAAACGTTCTCAAACATCGCAGCCATAGTACTCCTTTTATCAGTCTTATTAAACACTTATTCAGAATGATATTCAAAGAAATTTTTTTTTCCCTATATTTGTTAATATAGCCCCCACCTAACCTTAAAATTTTGAAAACCCCTTTGTGAAATCTCTACGTTTAAAATATTCGAAAACCATGAGTCAGAATGGTCTTGAAATAGAGTCAATTTTTGTGAATCACCTTGGATATTAAGAATTTTTTCAAATTTTCGTTCATGTTTCTTATTATTTTTAAACGCTTCTTTCTTCAATTCTGTTTTTCTATCAATGCATTCCTTGATGGTATAAAACAGTACCTTTTATTTTAATTTCTCTTCCTTTCTTGTATACTTTAGCCTCCTCGTCACTCAACACAATTCTCCAAAGTAACTTAAGTTACTCTTAAAGTTATGATTATTTTCATCAGGAAAAGTCTTGTAAATTACATTTTCAAAATAGTTACCGAAGTTTCGAGATAAATCCTGAAAGTGAAGTTTTTTTGGAATAAAAAAAGTGGTATCGAGGAATGTGAAAGGATTAGCGATCGGACACACGGACGCCAAACCTGACTCGTGATCCGTCGATCTCTTCTCAGAAAGCATTCCAATCGCCTTCGATTATGCGAAAAGCTGCGAATCGAATTCAGGATTCCTCAATTTACAAACACACGGAACCCATAATTTTCGACTGTCTTGAGATCTTTTCGAAAACATAATCTCGAATCTGAACACTGAACACTGACAAATGACTTAATGTCGAATACATTGTTAAGGAGCATGACACATTAGCTATTATCTTGATTTAGGAAGGAACACATATTTATCTCCTTTTTGCAGCAGGTCTAATCTGAATCCTCTTCGAAGTGATTTAAACTTCTCTCTCAGATTGATATCAAGTTTATGTCGAGAAATTTTATTCGTGTTTTGCATTTCAGATTCCAGGTCTAAAAACGATATATTGGGGAAACAGGTAGTAGAAGTTAATAGCGGATAATTTTAGTCATAGTAAATACAGGGATCACAGCGCAAAGGGGACTCAAAAAGGGGGAAATAGGGTAATTTTTCCACGCACGGAGGAAACTGCATAGAAGTAAGATCCAGAATTATGGTTCTCACAACCACAAAAAATGGTGAAATATGGTACAACTGCGTTTCTTACAACCACATAGGTGGTTGGATAAGAGTCTAGTTATAAGGTCTCAGTTGTGTGGTTGTCGCAACCATACATTGTAGTTGTCACAACCATACAGTGAAAGTTCTCTCTGATAATCTGTGGTTGCTACAACTACACAGTGAAATTCGTTTTTTAATAGGATGTCGCTGTCACAACTACACAGCAAATGTTCTCATCAATAGGATGTATATGTCACAATCATCATTGCTGATTGAAGAAAAAAATCATCTGCATTAATTAATAATTGATTTAATGCTTTCACGATGATTCATTATAGTAAGAAGGTGATGTTTCGGGTTTCAAACGTGTGTAAAACTACGAATCTTGCCGACGTTTCGTGAACATTGCAGTTTACTTCTTCAGGGCTAACCTGAAACTGAAGCTTCAAGTTATGTTGTTCTTAAATGTACTCTCCACGAAACTTGTGATTGGGCAGAACGTCCTACTGTGGGACTGGTCGAACCTGATTGGCCGATCAAGTTTTTTTCAAAGAATCCGGAGGACGGAAAGCCAAATCGGATTGGTATTATATCCATTGTCCCTATTGATGTTATTAGGGTGTTTTAAGATTTCG
>JAUMHM010000088.1:11494452-11516493 GCA_032362435.1 Melikaiella ostensackeni
TGTCTACAAGCCATGATTTGAAGACAAAGGATCTCTATGCGTGAGGGCAAGATCGCTGAGGCGAACCCGGAGAGGAGTCAGTCGTTTTGAGGACACGATTGGCTCAAGACGAGAGTTCTCGACCGCGTATTAGATCAACCTTCTATTTGTACGGCAGCCGGCCTTTTTATCGGTTCTCTAAGTACTCTAGTATTGTAGCTTACTAGGCATCATTTTACAATAAAAAATTTGTTTACTACACTTATGACTGTAGTTATCCTATAAATTACCCCTCATAAGGAAGTCTAAATTGGCTTAGAAACATGTTGGTCCCCAGTAGTATAAAAAAGGTTTGTTATCGGTTTGGATCATCACCTTTTTCTTTTTTGAAAAATGGAATAATCTGAATAGATTGGTTCTAAATGAACCCACAAAATTTTAATTGTATTTCTTTTCATTCTTGAAGGCAGGAAATGAGATCATGTGATCTTTTTTTAGGCACGCCTTATCGATTCTCATTGACGAGCGGAAAGAGACTCGTGTTCATAAAATCGTAAACCTACCGCATTCGGCATTTGCTCCCTGGAATTATCAATTGAGTCCACGAACCTAAAAAAATTTCTGATCTTATCAACAACGTTGATCAATTTGCTAATGTAAATTCGTTACGAAGAAGCTTTGTGAGCGTGATTGTTTTTAGAAAGAGATCGAAGTTATTTTGAATATGAAATTTATTAGAGGAAGTATGATTACATCCATTTATTTTTTAATCTTTTTTTTAATTAACACAATTTTCTTTAAATACGGAAAAACGGAAAAAGTCACGTATCCGAAATAGAACAATATTGAATGGACCAGTAATAAAAAAATTACGACTCTTTTTAATTTCAGTTTCGGTTCTCATTTCCCGAAGAACGAGTTTGTTATTCTTTTCATCGACATTCTCACCTAATTGACTTTCCTTTCCAACAAAAGAGCAATTCACAGAGCCTAGGGGCGATTTTGATTGGACCTTTAGATTGTAAAACTGGGCCATTGGCTTTAAAAATGAATCCGACAATAGCAATCTTACATCAGCGTCGAGGGCAGCGACCACAGAGGTGAAGAAGTGAGAGAAAAACGCACAATGAAGGATGGGAAAACCAGAGGGGAAGGGAAAATTCGTTATTAAAATTAATTATTCACATCGGTAAAATAGCGATATTTAAAGTCGCACCAACGGTGGCGGTCGTTTCGGCGAAATGAATCATAAATTGGTGCCGGTGCCCTATGAAGGCCCTAACCCTTCCTTCACTTTCTAACTCATTAAGCATCTTGATTTATACGCAATTGCATTGGAACTTTTTAATTTTTTCCCTCCCCTATTTTTAATCCCTTTTCTTGTGTTTATTTTTCATCATTTCAGGATGCTTTTTTTCGGTTTTGTTTGTTTCAGATGTTAGAAATTTTTTAGTTTCTGAGATAGTTTTCTTAATTCAAGTACTCGAAATTGAATAAATAAATATTTATAAAAAGAAACTTTCGAAATGAGATAAAAATTTGAGAATTTTAAATTGCAGAATTTCAAAAAACACCTGTATAATTCAGAATGAATATTTTTAAAACAGATATCTTTTAATAATTCATGACATTAAAGATTAAGCTCATAATTTTAAATAGGATATATATATATATATATATAAAATGGGAAAGACTGTCAATAGTAGCATAAAATTTTAAAAATAGTAGATAAATAGTGTCATGGAGATTTTTAAATATTATATCGAGGGGTTAATTATTTTTGAAATCCTAAGAAATCCAGTGGAATCTCATAATTGCTTTTGAAATCCTATGATTCCTTTAAATATGTTGGAATCTCTTGAAGGATGTGTATGAATATGCCCCAAATTTTATCTTCCCTGATACTTAATTTACCTAAAATCATTTGACTGAATAGCAATTTGCTATAATTTTTATTGATCATAATTGCCAATTTACCTCACTTTTATTTTTTCGAATTACTTTTTGTTCTAATTTTTTTCCCGAATTGCCATTTGCAATAATTTTTATAATGCCGATTTACTATTTAACATAATTTTAATTTCTCCGAATTGCTATTTTTTCCAATTTTTATTTTTCCGAATTACGATTTGTAATAATTTTTATACGTATTCATTTTTTAACACTTTTAATTAGAAATAATACAATTTCAGTTTCTTCGAATTTTCAATGATCCAATTTTCAAAAATTTCAATCTAAGATTATTCAATTTTGAACGTTTTGATATTGTCTTATTTTCGAAATTTTGATTTGAAATAATTCAATTTTGAGATTCTCAATTAAAAATAAAATTGTTCAATTTTAAACGCTTTGAATTAGAAATAATGCAACTGTAACTCTTTTTTAACGAAATTTTCCAAATTTCAAAATTTTAGTCTATCATTTTTCATTTTCAAGCTTTTATTTAGAAATGATGCAAGTTCAATTTTTTTCGATCCATTTGAAATAATGTTTGAACAATTTTTAAAACTCTTAATATTTCAAAATTTGTTATGATAGAATCCTGATTAGTTTATGTTTTTAATATTAGAAAATAAAAAGCTAGGCGCTTGAACGCCCGCTTCGCGCTAGTGCATTTACTGCCTCCTTTTTTAAGCAACATTATTTATAATAATTATAGATGGAACATGTCAAATTTACATTTGAAGAAGACTTTTTCATTTCAAAAATTACACCTTACTTCGAGAAAAAAAGTGTCAAAACTGTTTTAATATAGAATAAACTGAGACAAAACTAGCATAACCTTGTAAAGTTATTACAAATGCCAATAAAAGCGCCAAAGTTTGAGATTTTTATCATGATTGGTAATCATTAGATTCAAACACTTTTTTACAAATTTTGTACATAAGACTTATTTATATTTTACGCATTATTTCATTTTTATTTACTGACTGCTGTCCTTATAAAAAAGATTAATTTTCTACCAAAAGAGATAAATTCCCAACCAAATGGTCGAATTTTTAAATAAAAAAGATTAAACTTCAACCACAAACACATGAATTTTCAACCAAGAGGGACGAATTTTCTACCCAAAACGATACATTTCCAACAAAACAGTTAAATTTTAAAAAAATACGACTTTTTAACAAAATCGTCGAATTTTCAACCTGTACGAAGATAAGTTTAGAAGAAAAAACGAATTGTCGACCTAACAGTTACACTTTCAAGCGAAACGGACGAATTTTCAACAAAATAGTTGAATTTTCAAGCAATTGGTCGAGTTCCTGAACAAAAAAGATTAAACTTCAACCAAAAACAGTTATATTTTGAACCAAAAAAGTTTTATATTCAAGCCAAGAAGACGAATTTTTCAGAAGACAGTTGAATTTTCAATCCAGAAGGATGTCTTCTACAGAAAAAAGACGAACGTTCAAAAAAACGCTCAACTTTTCGAACAAAATAGATGAATTTTTAGCAAAATAATAAAATTATCAACAAAATAGTTGAATTTCCAGCCCGAAAATATGGATTTTCAACAAATAAAATTGAATTTTCAAGTCAAAAAGGAGAATTTTTTCCGAAACAATTGAAGTTTCAGCTCGAAACATATGAATTTTCAACAAAAATTTGAATTTTAAACGAAAAAAATCAATTTTTTACCAAAAATGAAATAATCAAAATTGAAGTTAAAAAATTGTATTTACAAAAAAATGAATCTTTAACAAATTGGTTAAATATTCAACCAAAGAGGTGGATTTTCAACTAATAAAATGAATTTGTAACAAAGTAGTTCAACTATCAACCAAGTAATTGAATTTTCATGTAAAAACGATCAATTTTCAAACAAAATTAAAAAATTTAATTTTTCAGTTAAGAAAATGAATTTTCAAACAACAAAAAGAAGAGGAATTTTCAACAAAAATATTTGAATCTTCAACCAACAACATAAATGTTTAACAAATTAGTTCAACTTTCAACCAAGCAGATAAATTTACCAAACAATAAATAAATTCACAATGAAAAATTTTTAAAAAGTATATAGTTCAACTTTCAATCAAACGAATTATTATTATACAATTGAATAGTTATGTTTTCAGTTAAAAAAATAAGTTTTCAAGTAAAAAAAACGAATTTTCAAAAAAATAATTGTTATTCTTCCGAGTAAGCACATAACCTAAAGTTCTTTTGAACGAAACGCCATCTGTCATAATCCCCATTTTATGGATACTGCATGTGACATAAATATCATTCTTCCTAAAATGGCGTCCGGCATTTTTATTGGCTGATTCGAAGTTCGCGGCATTATTCAGCCAATAAGAATTCCGGATGCCATCTTAGGAAGAATGAAATTTATGTCACATACAGTTTCGATGACATGGGGATTATGACAGATGGCGGCTCGTTTAAAAGAATTTTAGGTTATGTGCTTATTGGAAAGAATATCAGTTACGGTAGATAGTGCTTCGAGAAAATAAAAATAATCTCAAATGGTAATTCAGAGATATAAAAATTAGGACAAATTGTAATTAGGAAAAATAAAAATAATGACGAATTGTAGTTCGGAAAAATAAAAAAATATGTTAAATAGTAATTCGGTACTGAAGAAATTATATCAAATGGCAATTGGGAAATATAAAAATTATGACAAATGGTAATTAGGAAAAATAAAAACTAGCACAAAAAGTAATCGGAAAAATAAAAATGAGGTAAATTAGCATTTAGGACGAATGAAAATTATAGCAAATTACAATTCGATCAAATGTTTTTATGTAAAATGAATATTAGGAAACATTTAATTTGTGGAATATTCATGCGCTTCCTCTTGAAATCTCTGAAATCTGTAGAAATCCCTAAAAATTATTTAATTGTATTAATTAAGTCCCTTGGAATTTCATTTCATTTTGTTTATTCCCCAAAGTTTCCTAGAAAGCCACTGGAATCCCTCGAAACCTTTCGAATATCAGTAATATCCTGGACACCTTTTTAAAATCCTTTGAAATTTTATGAAATGTTACGAAATTATTTGAAAATCCTGAACAAATTTTAAATCTCCTTGAATTGCTTGGCCTTTTTTTCAATACTCCAGACTCTTTGAAATCCCTTAAATCTTGCAAAATCCCTAGTCATCCTACAAAAATCGAGTGAATTCCCGAAAACATCTTGAAATCTGTAATATCTTTCAAAATTCCTTTAAAAATTATAAAATCTTTAAAATCCTCTGAAATCCCGCGAAATCCCATAAAATTCAATATAGCCCCTTGAAATCTTTTAAAATACCCTAAAAGCTTTGATATCCCTTGCATTCTTTGAAATCCATTGAAATTCACTAAAATCTATTAAAAACCCTTGAATCCTGTCACAATCTCTAGAAAATTCTCTAATTTTTTTTAAACATCTTGAAATATATAGAAGTTCCTTAGAAGCGTATGTAACTATAACATAAAAATAACGCTCGAGGTGACCCCCCACCCCCCTAAAGTCGTTACGTATTTTTTGGACGACCCCTAATCCAATGGAATCTTTTGATTTCTCTTGAAATCCTATGAATCCCTCAAATATTGTGAAATTCCTTGAAATCTCTGGAAGTTTTGTAAATACCTTAACAATTCTTCAAAATCTTCGAAATCTTTCAAATCTTCTGAAATCTTACAAAATAATTTGAAATTCATTAGAAACTTTTAAGTCTCTTGAAATTTTCTATAATTCTACGAAATTGCTTGAAATCACATGAACTTCCTCGGAATCTTCTAAAATACTTACACCACATTCTTTAAAATCCCTTGAAATTTTTTAAATCCCTTAAATCTTGTTAAACCCCTAGAAATCTATTAGAATCTCGTATTAAATCTTAAAAACTTTGAAATCTTTTAAAATTCCTTCAAAAATGTTGAGATCTTTAAAATCCTTTGAGATTTCATAAAATCTCCAGAAATTCTTGAGAAAACCCTAAAAGTTTTTTCAAATTTATTTCATATCATTTACTCCCTAAATTTTTCTAAAAATTCCTTGAAATTTCCTAAAATACCTTGAAATCTTGGAACACCTTTTATATCTTTAATCCTCCTTTAATAATCCTTTGGAATTTTCTTAATCTCTTGAAATCAGATGAAACTTCTTGAAATCTCTTAAAATCCCTTGAAATGTTTTGAAAGCTTTTGAAATTCCTTGAAATCTTCTAAAATCTTGAAAATCTTTTGAAATTTCAATTTTTGAAATGACGGATATGCTATTTTAGACGATATTCAAAGTGAGGAATAATCGCGAATTTTTTATTATTTTGGTAGGAAAATTCAACTCTTTTGTTGAAAATTCGTCATTTCGTGTTGAATGTTTATCTTTTTTGGTTGAAAATATTTTCTCATCGACAGTTCAACTTTTGAGGATGAAAATTCAACTGACCTCTAAAAAAATTCATCTTCTTGACTTGAAAATTCAAATATTTGGTTGAAAATGCAGCTCTCTTGTTTGAAAATTATTTTTTTTTGTAAATGCAAATATTTGGTTGAAAGTTCATCTTTCTTGGTTGAAGTTATGTTTTTTCAGAAAAATTCATTTTTTCGAGTAGAAAGTCATCTTTTCTGATTAAAAATTAATCCTTTTTCGGTCGAAAATAATTTTCTTGTCGAAAATTCAAATTTTTAAGGTTGAAAATTCAACTCTTCTAAGAAATTGGTCTTTTTGGCTTAAAATTTTAGTAATCTGGTTGAAAATTCACTTTTCCTGCTTGAAAATTATCTTTTTTGTTGAAAATTCACCATTTTGGGTTTAAAAGTCAACTGTTTTCTCAAAAAGGTCATCATTTTTGGTTAAAAATTCATCTTTCTTGGTTGAAAATAACTTTTTTGTTGAGAATTCGAACCTAAAAGGTTGAAAATTTAACTATCTCTGAAAAACTCGTATTTTTGGTATCAAAATTCATCATTCTGGGTTTAAAAGTGAAACGTTATCTAAAAAAGGGTCATCATTTTTGGTTAAAAATTCATCTTCCTTGGTTTAGAATTCAAAATTTCAGCTTCGAAACTCAACAGTCTTCTAAGAAATTCATCTCTTTCTCTTGAAGGTTCAACTACTTAGTTGTAAAAGCAACTATTTGGTTGAGATTTATTATTTTTTTTTGGAAATGGAACAATTTGGTTCAAAATTAATTTTTCTTGGTTGAAAACAACTTTTTTGTTGAAAATTCGAATTCTGAAAGTTGAAAATTTAACTATCTCTGAAAAGCTTGTCTTTTCGTTATGAAAATTCATCTTTTTGGGTTTAAAAGTCAACTGTTTCCTAAAATATGAATCATTTATAAAAGAAACATCTACGAGTCGAAAATCGTGATTTTGTATAATTTATTTAAATTTAATAACAGTTTATGATATATAAGAATATGTTTATAGCTATGTAGCTTTCGGAGGATAATTATAGTTGTAAGTTTTTACTTTTAGAAACATTTCCATCAATGAAAAAATTATTACCAATAATCTCTTACTATACGGATTCTTTTATTACTAAATAATTTCCGAAGGATAATTATAGTCATAAATAATAATTTTTAGAACACTTTTCGTTTATTAAAAAATTAATTTCGTACCAAAATAGCAAAAAATTCGTTATTATTCTTTATTTTGAGTTTTATCGTGAGTGGGCAAACATGAGATATACACTCAACTCTGAATTTAAGTCATCTGAACTTAAGTCGTTCCTAGAACTTCAATCAACCCGAATTTGTGGATGAGGGGGTCCAAGGAGCCGAGAGAGATCGAGTGAGCGCAGCGGAATTGACCATTACCGTAGCAACAAAGCAGGCAGTTCGAACACTCCATGCATATTGCGCATTTATTTTTAAATACACGCGGAAAATTCTTTTTTCATTAATCAGTCTGCATTATTTAAAAAGGTCCATCCTTTATGATAACTAAAAACCTACATTCGTACACAAAACAGTCAATTAATATTATGTATTCCTACTGGAAAAAGTTCATACTACCCGGACTGTTTGAGTCGAAGAAATTCTTGGAAGAGTCTCACGGTCATCGCAAGTCATACCCGAAACCCAACATAAATTCAGAGTTGAGTGTATTTCTTTTTATCTGCAACTCTGTGTGGAAGATCCGGGTACCAAACTACAATTCTTGGACCCCTCCGAATGAAAGAAATATATATTTTTACTCACTCAACCCCATTCTATATTTTTAAAAATGGTCAAAAATGCCTAAAATCAGTCCCACCATTATAAATTTTTTCTTTTGTTCCCTCCGATTTGCATTCCTCTCTTTTGGTCCTGCCACTGGCAATCCTCGCAAGCGAGTCCTATCGAGACCGCATTTTAATGCGAGTCTAATTTTCGATTTAATTTCGCTAAAAATGATCCGAACCGCTTCCGTTTCTCCCTCGCTTCGCTTTCCTCTTTGTAGGTCGTTAGCGGAACAGAAATTCTCCAGAAAAGTTCTCTATACCACTTCCACCAATTTACATAAGTCCTGGGACTGGAGTAATAACGCAGGTTCGAAATTTATATTAGAGTCTAACGAAATCCAAAGATTTCAATTATCTTTGAACACCTCGTAGTGCCACTGCTGTACGATTAGCGGGCGGGAATATGGTATTCCCGCACACTAATCTCACAGTAAAATAATCTGGCTATTTTCCTGCAATTTTTGCAAACAATTTTCTGTGTGACACTTCTCGCACTTGTTACATAATACAAAATTATTAAATTGCCTCTTCTCCTCAATGCACCTCACTTCACCTCATTTTCCCTTACTTCCCCTGATAGCCTCACATTACTCCTCACTTCCCATCAACCTCTACACAAACTTCACCATAATCCTCCGTTCCCTCACATTTTCTCATTACCACTTACTTTCCCTAACTTTTCGCATTTCTCATTACTTCCCCTCACTCTCTCCATCACTTCACCATCACCACCCTCACTTCCCCTTACTTGCCTTCACTTCCCATATTTCCCCTTATTTCAACTTATTTCTCCTCATTTCTCCACACTCCACCCTTATCCTGCTCCCACACCTTCCCCTTATTTTGCCTCACTTCCGCTTAATTCCTACATTTCGCCTCACTTCCCCTTACTTCCCTTCATCACCCCTTACTTTCCATCATTTTCCCTTAACCCATCCCCTCACTTCGTCGCATCACCTACCTCTCACTTACCATCATCCCCCTCCCCTTATCTCCCTTTATTCTGCCTTACTTCCCCTCACTTACCTCATTTCTCCTTAATCTCCCTAACTCCCTCTCAAACTCTACCCAAACTTCACCATAATTCTCCGTCCCCTCACATTTTCTCATTACCCCTTACTTTCCCTAACTTCTCTCATTTCTTATTTCCCCTCACTGTACCATCACCACCCTCACCTCCCCTTACTCACCTTCACTTCTCTTATTCCCCTCATTCCTCCACACTTCACCCTTTTCCTCCTCCCACACCCTCCCCTTATTTTGTCTTACTTCTCCTTAATTCCTGCATTTCGCCTCACTTCCCCTTACTTCCCTCATTTACCCTTCATTCCCCTCACTTCCACTCAAACACAAATCACTTCTTCTTACTTACCTTCACTTTCCCTTTTTCCCCTAACATCCCCTCACTTTCCTCCACTTGACCCTTATCTCCTTCCCGCCCCTTGCCCTTATTTACACTTACTTCCCCCCAATTCCTGCATTTCGCCATACTTTGCCATACTTCCCCTTACTTTCCGTCATTTCCCCTTAACTCCTCCCCTCACTTCACCAAATCCCCTACCCATCATTTACCATCATCCCCCTCCTCTAGCTTCCCCTTATTCCCCTTACGTCCCCTCACTTCCCTTTTTTTATATGACGTATGGACAACCGGCCAAAACCATAAGGCATTCTGCCCGGGTTTACGAAATCCTAAAAAATGAAAAAAGTGACCTATTTAAACCACAAAGTGACTAACAGTGACTAATTTCTAATCCAAAAAGTGACTAAAATTAACCTAAAAGTGACTAGTGTGCATTAATAATGTGACAATATTATTTGAATTCAAAAGAATTCGGTGAAATTGACAAGGATTCCAAGTGAATTTTAACAAATTCAGGATAAATTTATAAGGATTCTCAGCAATTCAGTTCAAATTCGAAGAGATTCAACCGAATTTAGGACAAATTCAACGAAATTGAAGTGACATGAAAAAAAAAATCGATAAATAAAATTAAAAACTAATGAATTGAATCAGGGTTGTTAAAAAATCCCAATTTCTAAATTTTTATTTTATTTTTCATTTTCACCTTCTTTCATTTGCTCTTTTTTATTTCTTAGTTTATTTTTTTGTTTTTCTTTTCTTCTTTTTATTTTCCTTGATCGTTATACATTTTTTCACGTATTGAAGCAACCTTACATCTAGAAGACCAATAATGTTAATGCAAAAAAATAAGAAGAATTCGATAAAGTTGATAAACATTCAAGATGAATTTAAAAAAGCAATTAAGTGAACTTGACACAATTCAAAAATATTTTGAATATTCATTAAATTTAGAGTGAATTTGCGAAAATTCAAGGGAATAGAAAAGAATTTGAAAGAATTCAGAATGAACTAATAAACATTCAAGAAAATTCCATTCAATTCATATAAATGGGAGTGAATAGAATTAGTGAATTCAGAGAAATTTAAGGAAAATCGGAAGAGTCCTATGAAATTCATAAAAATTTAAGAGGCATTTCGAAAGAATTCAAAATTCAAAAGAATTCAAAAGAATTCAGAATACATTAATAAGAATTCAGGGAAATTCCAAATGAATTGAAAAAAATCCAAAATATCCCATTGATTTCAGTTAAAGTGAAGTAAATTTAGAAGAATTCAAGGGATTCAAATGGAATTCGAATAAATTCATACGAATTTAAGATGTTTAAAGATAATTCAAGTGAATGGAAAACAATTTTTTGAACCCAATAAAATTCCATTGAATTCAGATAAATGGGAATGAATAAAATCAGTGAACATGAATGTGATACATTCATGAAAATTCAAGCTAAATCAAAAAGTCTTCAAGGTGAATTAAAAAAAAATTGAAAATCCCATAAAGATTGGATTTCAATGGATTTCAAGGGAATTATAAAGAATTCAGAATAAATTCAAATAATTCACTGAAATTCAGAAAAAGGTGAAAACCTAAATTCAATAGTGAAAATGAAAAAAAAATGAAAATAAACTAATGAATGAAATCAGGGTTGCATTTTTTTCACGCATTAAAACAACCTAACACCTTAAATACCAATAATGTTAATGCAAAAAAATGAGACGAATTCGATAAAATTGATAAAAAATTCAAGATGAATTTTTTTTAAAAATTGAGTGAACTTACGACAATTCAAGAATATTTTGAAAATTCATTAAATTTAGAGTGAATTCGCAAAAATTCAAGGGAATATGAAAGAATTTGAAAGGATACAGGATAAATTAATAAGAATTCAAAAAAATTCCATCAATATCATGTAAATGGGAGTGAATAAAATTAGTAAATCTAGAGAAATTTAAGGAAAATCAGAAGAATCCTATGAAATTCATAAAAATTTATGGGCGATTTTAAAGCAATTTGAAATTGGAAAGAGTTCAGAAGAGTTCAGGATAAATTCAAGAGAACTCTGAGTAATTTCCGAATGAATTAGAAAAATCCAAAATATTCTTTGATTTCAGTAAAATTAGAGCGAATTTAGAAGAATTCAAGGTGAATTTAAATAAATAAAAAATTCAAAATTATTTAAAAAATTGTCTGAATTCATTAAATTTGGTGCGAATTTGGAAGAGTTCATGGATATTTAAAGGAATTTGATGAAATGCCTGAGAATTCAAGGTGAGTTTAAAAGACTTCAGGATCAATCTAAGAAAAAAAATACAAAAAAATCCAAAAATCCATTGAATTGAGTATAATTGAATAAAGTTGGAAGAATTTAAGTGAATTCAAAATAGTTCAGGGAAAATTTTTCTAAATTCAGATCATTGAAAATTCAAAAGAATTCAGGATAAATTAATAAGAATTCAGGGTGGATTCCAAATGAATTGAAAAAAGTACAAAATATTTCATTGACTTAAGTTAAACTGGAGTGAATTTAGAAAAATTCAAGGGAATTAAAGGGAATTCGAATAAATTCATATGAATTCAAGATGAATTTTAAAAAAATTAAGTGAACTTGAAAGAATTCAAACAGGTTTGGAATATTCATTAAACTTAGAGTGAATTTGAAAAAATTCAAGAGAATAGGAAAGAATTTGAATGAATTCAGGATAAATGAATGAAAATTCGAGAAAGCTCCTTCAAATTCATATAAATGGGAGTGAATAGGTTTGGTAAATTTAGAAAATTTAAAAAAAATCGGAAAAATCGGATGAAATTCATAAAAATTTAAGTGGAATTTTGAAACAATTCAAAATTTGAAAGAATTTAAAAGAGTTCATGAGAAATTAATGAGAATTCTGGGCAATTTCCAAATGAATGGAAAAAATGCAAAATATTTATTGCTTTCAGTAAAATTAGAGTGAATTTAGAAGAATTAAAGGGAATTAAAGGGAATTCGATTAAATTAATATGAATTTAAGATTAATTCAAACAAAATTTAAGTGAACTTAAAACAATTCAAACATGTGTGGAACATTCATCAAATTTAGAATGAATTTGCGATAATTTAAGGGAATAGAAAAGAATTTGAATGAATTCAGGATAAACGAATAAGAATTCAAGAAAATTCCTTTGAATTCATATAAATGGGAGTGAATGGGTTTAATAAATTTAGAGTAATTTAAGGAAAATCTGAAGAATCGGATGAAATTCATAAGAATTTGAGGGCGAATTTGAAACAATTAAAAATTTAAAAGAATTAAAAAGAGTTCAGGAGAAATTCATGAAAATTCTGGGTAATTTCCAAATGAATGGAAAAAATGCAAAATATTTATTGATTTCAGTAAAATTAGAGCGAATTTAGAAGAATTCAAGGTGAATTAAAAAAATTCAAAACTATTTAAAAAATCGAATGAACCCATTAAATTTGGTGTGAATTTAGAAGAGTTCATGGAATTTAAAAAGAATTTGATAAAATGCCTGAGAATTCAAGATGAGTTTAAAAAACTTCAGGTTAAATTAAAAAGAAAAAAAAATCCAAAAATCCATTGAATTGATAATAATTAAGTGACTTTAAAAGAATTCAAGTGAATTAAAGGGGATTCGATTAAATCCATATTAATTCAAGATGAATTTTTTTAAAATTTAAGTGAACTTAAAAGAATTCAAACAGATTTGGAATATTCATTAAATTCAGAATAAATTTGTAAAAATTTAAGGGAATGTAAAAGAATTTGAGTGAATTCAGGATAAATGAATAAGAATTCAAGAAAATTCCTTTGAATTCATATAAATGGGAGTGAATAGGTTTAATAAATTTAGAGTAATTCAAGGAAAATCGGAAGAATCGTATGAAATTCATAAGAATTTAAGTGGAATTTTGAAACAATTCAAAATCTGAAAGAATTTAAAAGAGTTCATGAGAAATTAATGAGAATTCTCAGTAATTTCCGAATGAATGGAAAAATGTAAAATATTCACTGTTTTCAGTAAAATAGAGCAAATTTAGAAAACTTTACGGTGAATATAAAGAAATTCAAAATTATTCAAAAAATTGACTGAATTGATTATATTTGATGTGAATTTAGAAGAGTTCATGGAAATTCATAAGAATTTGATGAAATGCCTGACAATTCAAGGTGAGTTGAAAAGACTTCAGAGTGAATTTGAAAAAAAAACTAAAAAAAATCCAAAAATCCATTGAATTGAGTATAATTAAGTGAATTTAGAAGAATTCAAGTGAATTAAAAATAATTTAGGAAGACTTGAACAAATTCAGATAATCAAAAATTCAAAAGAATTCAAGGTAAATTAATTTGAATTTAGGGTGAATTCCGAATAAATTGAAAGAAATCCAAAATATTTCATTGATTTCAGTTAAACTGGAGTGAATTTAGAAGAATTCAAAGAATTTAAAGGGAATTCGATTAAATTCATACAATTTCAAGATGATTTAAAAATAAATTGAATTCAGATAAACGGGAATGAATAAAATCAGTGAACAAGCATCTGATAAAATTCATAAGAATTGAAGCTAAATTTAAAAGTCTTCAATATGAATTTAAAAAAAAGAAAATCCCATAAAGATTGGATTTCACTGGATTTCAGGGGAATTCCAAAGAATTTTGGTGAATTCGAATAATTCAATAAAATGCAGAAACATGTAGCGATCTGATTTCAATAATTGTTGGACCTTGGGTTCTCCGTTTTAATTTATTGAAAAAAAGTGACTAAAGTGATCTTTTAATCAAAATAAGTGAATATACTGACTTTATCTTTAAAAAGTGATTAAAAAGTGATTTGAGAAAAAAAGTGACTAAAAGTGACTTGAGTGACTGACACTTTTGACGGGAAAAATATTATTTTTAATCGGTTGCGGAGAGAAGTGAGTGAAAGGGTTGGAAACAAACTTTCCAGGATTGGTGAAAAATTTTTTTATGGAAAAGCCGAATGGATTTCCAGAGCATAACTCAATTTGTTGCCAATATTATTTTATCGCCGTATATTTTTTAATTACTTCACTTCAACGCCTGAAACCCTCTTTTTAACCAGAGTTCTTATTTGCCCGAAGCCCCATTTCTTATTATACAACTTGAAGCACCCCCGAACCCTCGGGAATCGAAGTTCAACCCTTTTTCAGGACCTTTGTAACTTTATTTAATTATTAAGACAGAATATCACAAAAACGTGATCGTACGATCGAAGGTAATTTTACGAACACAGGTGACAGTTGAGAAATACTTAATCATTTGTGGTCAAATTAAATCAAAATAAGAAATGAAGGTCTGAAATTGCAAGCTTTTTTGATGAAAATTGTATGAATCTATTAACTTTATTTAAAACAATGTTAAAACGGCGTGATTTCAACTAAACTATAATACTTTTTTATCATTACCTTATAAGAAATTCGGAGTTTCTCAGATACAATTAAACAACATTTGTTTACCTTAACGCATCTTAGCGGAATGTCTCGCAGAATGTCGAATCTTATAATTAAGAATATAAAGCTCGCAAACTTAAATACAATATTTTTCTTAGTTAATTCGTAATCGAAATATTTCAGAAAGTCAATATTTTTAGCTGCAAATTCAATTTGTGATAATAATTATGTGAATAAAGGAATCACAGCGGTTCAGTAGTTCAATTTTAGGTGAAAAAGGGGATATTTTTTTGAAAAAAGGGGATTAAAAGGAGGTTTCATTTTTTATTAAAAACTTTTTATAATATCGGTATCTCGTGAATATTGTACGAAAGTTCCCTCTGAGAACAGTGACACCTTTTCTTTAGCAATTTTTTCAGTAATTTTTCGTATTTATCTTTTTTTTTTAGTTAACTTTAAAAATTCTGTAGAACACTTCAGCACTTTCTACTGATGAAAATACATCAGAAAAAAATTTCGGAAAGATCAAAAATTGCAAAAGAGATAAACCACAGAATTGAAAAATGCTCATGTTTTGAATTTATTTAAATGTATTTTCCTGAGTATGTATTAGGCTAGAAAGAAATAGTTGGAAAAATATAAAAACGACTATTTGAAAAACTTACTTTTATGCTTTTGTTTCCTTAAACTTTGAAATTTTTTTCTCGTATTTTCATCAATTGAAAGCTCTCAGATATGTTCAAAACATTTTCAAATCTCAGAATCTCAGAATTAATAGAACCCAATAAGAAAATCCAACTATTTTTGGTTGAAAAGTCTACTATTAGGTATGTTCTTGGTTTAGAATTCATCTTTCTTCATTAAAAATTTTATTATCTGGTCGAAAATTAGTTTCTTAATTGAAAATTCATATTTTGAGGTTGAAAGTTCAACTGTTTTGCAGAAAATTCGTCTTTTTGGTTTGAAAATTTATCTCATTTAATTGAAATTTCATCTTTTTTGGTTGTAGATGCAACTGTTTGGTTAAAAAAAATCTGTTTATGTTGAGGATTCAACTGTTCTGTTGAAAATTTGTCTTTTTTTGTCGAATAGAACTATTTTTTATTTTAAATTGAAATATTTTTTGGTTAAAAAATCAACTATTACATTTTTCATCGAGAATTCTTCATTTTTTATTGAAAATTCATCTTTTTGGTTGAGTATTCAACCGTTTTGTTGATAATTGGTCTTTTCTGGTTGAATTTATGTACTTTTATTCAAAATTAAAAAAATTTTTTGTTAATGTATCAACTATCACATTTTTCATTGAGAATTCGTCCTTTTTTATTGAAAATGCAACTGGCTGGTTGAAAATTAATCTGTTTTGGTAAAAAATTCAACAATTTGGTTGAAATTTTTTTCCTTTCTTTACTAAAAAATCTTTCTGGGCTGAAAATTCAACTCTTTTGTTGAAAAATGGTCTTTTTGGTTCGAAAATTCATCTTTATCGGTTAAAAATGCAACTGCTTGGATGACAATTCATCTTTTTTAATAACAAATTTAATTATTTGGTTGAAAATTCATATTTGTGTCTTAAAAATTCAATTGTTTTGTAGAAATTTTGTCTTTTTGGTTTGAAAAGTCACCTCTTTCAGTCAGGGTCGTAGCGACCTTCTCGGGGGCCCCAGGGCCGAGTTTTTGGGTGGCCCTTTTCCAATAAAACATTTCAAAATCGACTTCTAAAAAAAAGGGAACGGTAAAGAAATATCACGCTAGCGATGTACGTAATTCTAAGTCAATATTTATATTCTCTAATGGCTCCAATAAAGCATGAATTTTGAATTCGTATAATATAGATTGCACGAAAAAATTGTTTCGGAAGAAAAATTTGTCTAGTACGAAAAATTTGTTCGGAAAAAAATTTTTCCGTTCCGGGGGACCTTTCGCAGCCGGGGGCCCTGGGGCCTCGCCCCGCTTGTCCCGCCGTCGTTACGGCCCTGATTTTAGTTCAAATTTCATCCTTTTTGGTCGAAAATACAACTGTTTGGTTGAAAAAAATCTGTTTACATTGAGGATTCAACTGTTTTGTTTAAAATTTGTCTCTTTCTTGATGAATATAACTATTTTTTATTTAAAATTAAAATATTTTTTGGTTAAAATATCAACTAATACATTTTTCACTGAGAATTCGTCTTTTTGATTGAAAATTTATCTTTTTGGTTGAGTATTCAACTGTTTTGTTAAAAGTTCGTTTTCTTGGTTGACTTTAACTATTTTTTATTTAAAATTAAAATATTTTTTTGCTGAAGTATCAACTATTACATTTTTAAATGAGAATTCGTCTTTTTTTATTAAAAATGCAACTGGCTGGTTGAATATTAATCTGTTTTGATAAAAAATTCATCTATTTGGTTTCAAATTCCACTCTTATGTTGAAAATTGAAATCTTTCTTGATTGAAATATCAAGTATTAAATTTTTCATTTAGGATTCGTCTTTTTTGGTAGAAAGTTCAACAATTTGGTTGAATTCTTTTTCTTTATTTATCAAAAAATATTTCTTAGTTGAAAACTTAACTCTTTTCCGAAAAATGGTATTTTGGTTTGAAAATTCATTTTTATTTCTTAGAAATGATACTTGTTGGATGATAATTCATCTTCTTTAATAACAAATTTGATTATTTTGATGAAAATTCAATTATTGTTTTTTTAAATTCGACCATTTGGTTAAAAATGAAATTCTACGTTGAAAATTCATATTTGCGTCTTAAAAATTTAACTGTTTTGTCGAAAGTTCGTCTTTGGGGCTTGAAAATTCAACAATTTGGTTGACATTTTTTTAAATTTTTTGACTAAAAAATCTATCTTGGTAGAAAATTCGTCTTTTTGGCTTGGAAATTCAACTTTTTTAGTAAAAAATACAACTGTTTGGTTAAAAATTAATCTGTTTTTTTAGTGATTCGACTGTTTTGTTGAGAATTCTTCTTTTTTTGGTTACAAATTTAATTATTTGGTTAAAGTTTTTTTTGGCTTGAAAGTTCAACTATTTTATTAGAAAATTCTACCACTTCGTTAAAAATAAAATTCTATGTTGAAAATCCATATTTGCATTTTAAGAATTCAACTGTTTTGTAGAAAATTCGTCTTTGGGGCTTAAAAATTCAACAATTTGTTGACATTTAAAACAATTTTTTGACTAAAAAATCCTTCCCGGTTGAAAATTCGTCATTTGGTATGGAAATTCATCTTTTTTATTTGAAAATGCAACTGTTTGGTTAAAAATTAATCTGTTTTGGTTAGTGATTCAACTGCTTCGTTGAGAATTTATCTTTTTCGGTTAAAAGCTAAAGTATTTGGTTGAAAATTTGTCTTTTTGTGTTGAAAATTCAACAATTTTATTAGGAAATTCTACCATTTAGTCATAAATAAAATTCTATGTTGAAAGTTCATATTTGCGTCTTAAAAATTCAACTGTTTTGTAGAAAATTCGTCTTTGCGGCTTGAAAATTCAACAATTTGATTGATATTTCTTTTAAATTTTTTGACTAAAAAATCTTCGAGGTTGGAAATTCGTCTTTTTGATTTGAAAATTCATCTCTTTTAGTTGAAAATGCAGCTGTTTGGTTAAAAATTAATCTGTTTTGGTTAGTGATTCATTTGTTTTGTTGAGAATTTATCTTTTTGGAATACAAATTCAATTATTTGATTGGAAATTTATTTATTTTGTCGAAAATTCAACAAATTCCTTACAAAGTTAACCTTTTTGGTTGGAAAATTGTCTTTTTCGGTTGTAAATTCTACTATTTTATTAGAAAATTCTACTTTTCGGTTAAAAACTAAATTTTTTGTTAAAAATTAAAATTTTCGTGTTAGAAAAATAACCGTTTTTTAGAAAATTCGTCTTTGTTGAAAGTTGAACTAGTTTGTTAAGAACTCATTTTCTTGGTGAAAGATTTATCGCTTTGATTGAAAATTTACCTTTTTTGTTAAAAATTTTTATTAATTTGTTGAAAATTGATTTTCTAACTGAAGATTTGGACTAATCCATACTCGGTTGAAAGTTGATCGTTTTTAATTAAAAATTCAACTATTTGGTTGAAAATTCATGTATTTTGTTGAATGTTTTTATTTTTTGGTTGAAGTGTCTCCGTATTTCTGCTGTTTTCAGAGGGTCTTGTGCTGTGTGAAGCTTATTATTGATACAGTGAAAAAACTTTTTTTGGCTTTTTCTTATAAGTGGATGGGGGGGGGGGTGTCGGAATACAAACGGTGTCTATTCCGAAATTTTAAAAATTTCAGGAACTGTCGCAAACAAAATTAACAAATAAATCATTTAGGAAATATCTGAAATTGGTATCAAAAAGAAAAATCTCTTTTAAAGCGCTTCATTTTCTAATGTCTTAAATTTCTGTTTATGATTTTTGAAAAATGAGTGAAAAAATTGTATAAAAGGGGAAAATTGGGTCGAAATTCTCAATTTTAGGTGTTTTAGGGTTATTTTCATATTTAAGGGGGAAAGGGGAAAAATGAAATTAGGTAAAAAATGGGACAGACTTTGATCCCTGTGAATCTAAAATATTAAGAAGTCTACAAACTATAATCAAATAATAGTCTTATTCCTCTGAATAAATATTTGGTCGGCTCTTAAAATTAAGAATTAAAAGTTTAAAGTCTCGATTAAATACTTCCATAAAAGCTCAAAGCGGAAACCAAAAAGCTTTGCAAATTAAGTCTGAAATATTATAAATCTTTTCCACTTCGAGTAATATGAAGCAAAATATATCTGTGAAAACTAAAACACGCCTGTTTTTCTTAATTTCATTTCATCTACATTTCAATTTTTTTCTTACAATGAAAAAGAAGCTTTTCCAGAATAATATCAATCAGTAAATTAACAAAATCGAAACCATTTTAATAATAAAAATATGTATATCAAGCAAAAAGCGAAATGCTTTCGATTACCAGACCAGAATCATAAAGCGCTTTTTTGAAAACTATTAATAAAATAATTATTGTAGAATAACACAGTTATGAAAAAATACTTCAGTTGACTTATGACGAGATTTTTTTCTCGTAAAAATAAAGCGTTTGACTGTTTTATTCTGATAAAAGTTCGTAAAATTCCATAAGGGAATCAAAAATTCTGTTCCTATAATAAGGAACTTCTTGATACTGTTTAAGGACCAATGGTGCTGTGTCCCTAGAAAGGTGCTTCCAAATTTCTTCAGGGGTTACCACATCAGAGTCCAAGAGGTCAATTGACAGAAATGCCAAACTTGCGGTCATGCATGGAAACCTCAAATTTTCAATAGATTTTAAAAAATCCTCCCAGAAAAATATAATTTGAATGTCTAATTCTGCTTCTTTCATAGTTGCCGCCAGCGAATCGTAGTAGATTTTAATAAAGTCTTCGAATCTTTCCTTCCTCATCTTCCATGATGTTGTAAAATGTAAAAAAATCATTACATCCAAGGCTGGGGACGCATACCTTTAGTAAAAAATAATTATTCATTACTCAATTGTTCCTATTCTATAAAATATGTATATTAACTTTCAGGGTGTCTACCTGACCGGGAAATCGGGAAAACCGGAAAATGACTGGGAATTTTTTTCAACCGGAAAAACAAAAATGACCGGGAATTTGAATCAGTGACCAGAATTTTTCTCTCGAATGTACTAATATTGAAATTGAAAGTGGTTTCATATATTTCGTTACACTAATTCTGAGTTGGATCAATGAATTTTCTAAAAGAATTATAATTCTGAGTTGGGACAGAGGATTTCAGTAGAGAATTTTCTAAAAGAACTTTTAATTTTATTTCAGGGCAGAGAGTTTACATAAAGAATCATAATTTGACTTGGAACAGGGAATTTTCGACGTGGAACGGAAATTTCGGAAAAGAAATTTAATTCAAATTTAAAAAAGGGAATTCAAAAAAAAATTTCCATTCCAACTCAGAATTCGTTCCAATTTGAAACTTTCCTCTTTCAAATTTTGGAAAGAAGGAGTTGCTATATTTCTGAATTATGAAAGAAAATTTTGTAAATAAATATTATTCTGACTTGGAGCAAGAAAATTTTGGAAATGAACTTAATTGTGACTTCGAACAAGGAATTTCTATTGAGAATTACAATTTAGACTTTGAGACAGGGAATTTCCATGAAAGAATTATAATTTTCACTTTCGACCAGAGATTTCGTAAAGAATTATAATTTTGTCTTCGAACAGGTCATTTTTGACGAAGAAACGAAGATTTCAGAAAATAATTTTAATTCTGATTTAGAAGATTTACAAAAATAATCCCTATTCCAAGTCGGAATTCGTTAGCTTTGAAAATTCCTTGTTACAAATTAGAATTTGTTTGAATTTAAAAATTCTCTTTTTTTTAAATAAAAATTAGCCAGAATTTGAAACTTTCCTCTTCCAAATTTTAGAACAGGGAATATCCGTAAAGAATTATAATTTTCACTTTGGAACAGGTAATTTCCATAAAAAATTATAATTTTCACTTCGGAACAGTGAATTTTCGTAAAGAATTATTTGATTTAGTACAGAGAATTTTTGACATGCCATGGAAATTTTCGAGTGTAATTCTGATTCTGATTTAGAAGAAGAGAATTTTAAAAAAAACTCCATTCAAATTAAGAATTATAATTTCTTTACAAGATTTTCTGTTCCAAATCAGAAGTGTCATTTTTATGACCAAAAATTATGTGATGTTCCTACTCATAATATAATTCTTTTCCAAAATTCTCTGTTTCAAATAAAAACTGTTTGAAATCTTTATGAATATTTAGAAATCTCTTGAAATATTTAAAAATCGTCTAAAATTATCAAAAATCTTTTAAACTCTTTCAAACTGACCGGGAGAAAACCGGGCAATGACTAGGAACTTAAAACCATCCGTCGGGTAGATACCCTGATTTTATACAAAATATCTGTGAATTTTTTTATTTTATTGATAGATGGTAGATGGTAAAGTGCGATGTTATACGTCTAAGTATATAATTAATTATAAATAGAGGTTAAAATGTATCACGACATACTTCAGACTAGATAAAAAGACCTCAATGCTGTTAAGAAGATCCTTTATTGACGTTTCGAGAGTCAAATGCTCTCCTCATCAGAAAAACATAAATCCAGTGTC
>JAUMHM010000088.1:11516593-11550679 GCA_032362435.1 Melikaiella ostensackeni
TTACATGAGAATCCTGAAAAAGAACTAAAGAAGGAAACTTTTGAATATTTGAATATCATGAAATTTTTTTCATGGATGGACTGTACTATCTTCTATATTACTAAAAACTATAGGTAAATGATTTTTTATTATTATTTTAAATATTTCAACTTCATTTTTCTATATCGCATATGTTTCGTTTTGAAGTTAAAATTTTATTTTTCTCTTATTTACAATATAATTGCTTTCACAGAACTAACTTCGAGAAGAGAATTTAAGAACATGATTCCTTGTCAACTGACCTATTGACTTTTTTCTACATGGATTTAATTTTTGACACTGGATTTATGTTTTTCTGATGAGGAGAGCATTTGACTCTCGAAACGTCAATAAAGGATCTCCTTAACAGCATCGAGGTCTTTTTATCTGGTCTGAAGTATGTCATTATACATTTTAACCTCCATTTATAATGTAAAATTTTTGTACGAATATTAAAGTTCCATCAAAAATAATTTTTTTATTAGAAATAATAAAGTAGCTTTTTTTAGATCTTATTACGTAATAAGAATACGTAATGATTTCATTGTGCATTGTTCAACATGATCTACCTGTACGCCTCAAGTCTCTAGAGAATAGAAACTAATTTAATATCAAAAAAGACTGACCATGTTATCGTTGTCAAAAAAAATGTATAATAAAGTTTTCGACTGAAAATTATTATTCAAATTAGTTTATTATTTTTCGTCAATCTTATATTTATTCTAACACACCTATCGCACGAAATAAGTTTTTATCTCATTTTATCTTTATGCAGAATTACTTCCTATTCTGACTCATCGCGATAATATTTAAAATACGAGTTGTTTTATCTCTTCATTAATATAGTTTCAGAGCCAAGGTTAGATTTTGTGCCAAATTTATTTCTAAAATTTTTGTCAAGAATTGTCAGTTTTTTATTATAATAAGAAAAATTTGGAATTATAATAAATGTCAGAATTGAGGTGTCGGATTCTATAACCTGCTACAAATTTTTCTCGCTGAATGGCATTGGCCCCTGGACACTTTCCAAACAAGTTTTGAATTTCAATTTTTAAATACATATTCTTATAGAAAATTTAATTGCGCATGTTTTTTTTCTCAATCAAAAAGTTGTACCTCTTGCCGTTTTTGAAGTAAATCTGAAAAACCCGTTTCTTAGAAAACAATTTTTTTCCTTTTTGACTTCAACTCGTTGTAATTCGACCAATTCTTAAAATTTTTAAATAAAATTCACAGGCAATATTCTATATGATGTTCTACGACTGGTAGATTAAATAACTAATGAATATTTTTGTTTGTACAAAGGTTATGCACATTTTTCTGAGACATTACATAAATCATGCATTCACATACTATATCCAAGCTCATGGAGAGTCCAGCGAATTTTAAGCAACAAAAAACTTCCAGCAGGAAAGTTGTTGAGAAAGGTATAGAAATGTTATCTGCGGGAAAAATTATTCAAAATAAATCATCATTAATAAATTATAAAGGTTTTATTTTGTCCGCTCGGCCCGTTTTTCGCACGTATGTATCAACTTCACGCGTTCACGTATAGAAATGCAACTTTACTCCAGAAGAAGTACTATTTATTAGACAGAATTAATTAAACTGAATTTATGATTGTAAATTACACTCAACTCTGAATTTAAGTCATCTGGATTTAAGTCATTCTTAAAATTTCATTATTAAGAAAAGTTCATCCTTTATGATAACAAAAATCTACATTTGTACAAAATAAAGTAGATTAATATCATGTATTCCCACTGGAAATGCTTACGTCGAAGAATTCTTGGCAGAGCCTCACGGTCATCGCAGCTATGTCCGAGACCCGCATAAATCCAGAGTTGAGTGTATATTAGAAAGAAACTATACACCATTTTTTGTAGTGCATTTTACTTTATTTTACTTTCTTTAACTTCAATGTTTGTAAGCTTACTGATGAAATTTGGGTTTTTTTTTTAAGTTCCAGAGCCATTGAAATTTATCTTTCATAAATTATTCCAGATCTTTATACCTTTAATTCTGACTAATTAATATGTTTCGTCTGGAGCGAGTTGCATTTCCACGTGCACGCGTCGAGTTGTTACATACGTGCGAACAATGGGTCGCGCGACCGAAATAAAACCTTAATATTTTCTTTGCAATGATTTGTTTTTAATAATTTTATCCACAGAGAACATATTAATACATTTTCCAATAACTTTCCCGCTGGAAGTTTTTTGTTGCTTAAAATTCGCTTGACTCCCCATGAGCTTGAAGATATGAATGCATGATTCATGCAGTGTCTCAGATAAATATGTATAACTTTTGTACAAACAAAAATATTCATTAATTATTTAATTTAACAGTTGTAGAACATCATAAGGAATATTGCCTGCAAGCTTCATGAAAAAATTCTAAGAATTGACTGAGTTACAGCGAGATGAAGTCACAGAAGATAAAAAAATTTGTTTTCAAAAACATGGGTGTTTCGGATTTTCTTCCGAAACGGCAAAAGCTACAAATTTTTTGCCTGAAGAAAGAAGATGTGCAATTAAGTTTCCTATAAGAATGTATACTTTCAAAATTAAAATTCAAAACTTGTTTAATTGAACTATTTCAATGGCGCAGTAATTTCTATTTTGAGGTGTAATGTTTCGCATGACCGGATGTAAAAAGTAAACAGGTAGCTGATTCTTTAGTGAAACCTCAAAGAGAAAAAGGGAAACTACACTCCGATCTACATTCACTTTCTGTACTGCATTAGTTGATTATTTCAACATTAATTGTAAATAATAATACATACTATAAATCTTCATAATTTTGACATAAATAAAGCATTATTTTAATGCTGTATTGTCTTTCTAAATAATTGTTGGGCTTGAATAAGTGCAGTATCCTATACGGAAAAGTTATGCATAGTGGACAAAATTATGTAAAATTTTCATATGTTTTATCCAAATAATGTATAAAACAAATAAAAATTATACATAATTTTTTCAACTATGCATAACTTTCACGCCTGGGACTGCTCACACTTTTAGGTTGATTAAACTATAATAAATTACCTTGACAACTGAAAATCCACCAGGCAGCATTTAATCGGATTTTTTTCTGAATCATATTTGAACAGTAAATTGTTGTGCCACAAATCGCTGTGGCAAAAGACTTTGTTACCCGCAGGTAATTTTATTTTGTCATAGTATTTGGAAGATTCTTTCCTAAGTTTCTCTTGAACCTTCTCCCATCCTTTTTTGTTACCATCCTTTTTAATATAATCAATAATTGCAGCAACACCTTCAATGTTGGTTTTAATAGCTCCTTGCATCAGAAAATCTGGAGAGTGTAAATCAATGTTGCTTTTCTGAAGAAATTCCAGAACATTTTGTTTGTTTTGATGCTCGAAAATGAATGATCTTGCGTGCATTTTTCCAATTGTCTGCAAAACGATTTTGCAGTGCGAAAAATCAAGCGGAACAAATTTGTTGACCATTTCCAAACCTTTGGAGGACATGTCCTCCAAAAGAAGAAAACTGTCTTGGATTTCCAAAATGCACTTTGGAGTGAATTTATCATGACAATTCAACATTCTTGGAAATATCAGTTTATAAATTGCAGTTTCAGTATTGAACACTCCCGATTCTTGAATAAACTGCTGTTGTTTTGTTCCATCGGATGGGACCATTTTTAAAAACAAAGTGATTTCATCATTTTTTGAACAATCTTTAGGATCCACTCTCCTCCCTTTTAGGTAATAATACCTGCCTAGGAATCCCAATAATTTGTTGCTTACCGGCACCATTTCTTTTAACAAATATTGCTGCTGCAATTTTTTTTTAATGAATTCAAAACACTTCTGGGGCTCTGAATGCCTCTCGAAATCACATGCCATTCTAAAAACATAAGTTTTTTAAAAAAACTACTAATTTCATTAATGTTTTTTAAAGGAATTTTTAATAATGCGTATAACAGTCTTTTAGCTAGAGACGAAAGCAACGCATGTCGTTTGAAAGCATGCTGCTAACTGAACTGACTTATCGACGAAAGATCACGTGACACATACTCTATTCTTGATATACACATATGTGCATTCTGAAATGCATATGTGAAGCATACGAGTATACCACCGATGGATAGTATCGGAACACTAACCGGATGACCTATCGAAAATAAGCCTTAAATTTTGCCATCCAGAGTATATATATATATATATATTTATTTATTTATTTAAAACCGTTAGAAATCTCACTAAAATCTGCGTTAAATGAGCCCTAGTTTAAGCAATTTGGCCTTGTGGGTATTGAATCATCACTTGCGAAAGACAAATATAAAATTTTTACTTTTAAGGAATTTTGTACTTCAACTTCAACTCTTGGCAGAAATTAGGGAAATGAATTGATTAATTTTCATATTATACAAAAGTGAACTTTAGGATTTTACCTTTTATTTGAACCATTAAACATTGAAAAATCTTCACGTAATAATTCAATACCCATGAGGCCAAATTGCTTCAGCTAGGACCCATTTAACGCAGAATTTAGTAAGCTCTCTTACCGATTTATTAAAAGATTGTTATCTATATTTTGGACCGTTCTATCACCTTTCAAAGTCAAGGCTCATTTTGAATAGGTTAACTGGTTACTGGTCCGATACTATCCGCCGGTAATGTATATATTTAGAATATCAAATATATGCTTTCAAAATTATATAATTTCATATCAAATGTTAAAAATGGAAAATATTTAATCGGAGTGGTTCAAACTTAAACATATTTTAAAGCTATACTATTCAAAGCAGAAACATTCCAAATTAACATTCAAAACTCAAAGTTACAGTTGTTCAAAACAATTTCTAAAATATAAAAATAGATCATAGAGTTTTACGAATTGTATACAACTATCTTTCTTACATGTAATACTATCTTAAACTCTGTATTAAATTTGATTTAATTTGCTTTTAACAAACTAAGTCAAGGTATCATTCAAAATCTGTATCAATATAGAGAAAAAAAGACTGTTACACTTCTGGATCATTTTGTTGCAGATCCAATTGATATCTTCAGATTTAATGTGAGCGGAATTATAATTGTCTGATAATAATCTTGATTTATTCTTCAATTTGTAAAACTACATTTTTCACTTTGTATCACTTGAGTTATTTTAAATAATCCTGCTTATTCTTATCAAAATTGATTTTGATGAATACAGCTTTTTCTACTATTTTTATAATAACAATATACAAATATATCCTTCCCCCTTATGTAACACTACTCTTTTATATACTATGGCCACTGCACTATAAGTGTAATCTCACGAAATTTCGTATCTTTACATAAAATTAACAGTGCAAATGTTGATTCATTGAATTTTTCGCTGTACAATAGTAATGAATATGTAATTTTTGATCCTCGCTGCGCGTGATGATCCGAATATATTTGAAATAATTCAAAAACATTTTTATAATGAATTACGATTATATTTAATGCACTAGTGAGATAAAATTAAAACCTGATTATTACAATAAAACAAAATTTTCACAAACGTAATATTATAATTTTTATAATGTACACTACCGACGGTTAATATCGGACCACTGACCGGGTGACCTATTAAAAATTAGCCTTGACTTTGAAAGGTGATAGCGCCATCCAGAATATAGATAAAGATATTTTTTAAAGAGCCGTTGTAAAGCTTATTAAATTTTGCGTTAAGTGAGGTTTCAAGGCTGATTTTTTATAGGCAACACGGTTAGTGGTCCGATATCACCCGTCGGTAGTGGATAATAATTTTTCCAAATGTGAGTTTAAATCAAATTTTTGTACTAACATCAATATATGAACTGATCACACAAATCCAACATATTATCAATCATTCTCTCTCTGTATTTTTCATTTTCCTCAAATTCGTTACACACAATTTTAGAAATGGGCAATAATTTTTTGGTACGCTGATCTGATGCGTCGGACCTGAGAAGACAAGCAGACATCGTTGCAAACGCATGTATCATGCAACTCATTTTAATTTCTGTGATCGACTCTATTAGATTATCCCACGAAATAAGTTCTGTAAAATCGACTTGAGGTTCTTTCAAAATTTTAGTCAAAACCTCATAATATTTCAAAAACAAAATTCTAGAGTGTTTTCTTCTAAACTCCCTTGAGGTTGTACTATATAGCAAATAGAGTAGATCGTAGGCTGGGGAACAATATCTGAAAAAAAGAGACAAAGAATTAAGATGTGTAAAATGAAAAATATAAGATTGGAAAACTATAAAATATCTAGCAATAAAATTAACATTGCGAGATAATAAATAAAATTGAAGATTTGGAATGAAAGTTTAGAAATCCCAAAGTTAAAATAATAGAAACCTAAAGTCATTTTTCAAACTCACCTTGCCGTTTGAAAATCGACGAAACAACAATGGTCAACTTTTCCCTTTTCATCGTGTTTAAACAAAATATTATTGATCCACAAATCACCGTGACATAAAACATTCCTACACTTTGTCGAAAGAGCAGTTCTTTTATAATGCTGAGAAGAAATCTCATCAATTTTAGCTTTACATTCCTCTTTCTTTTCACGGTGAATTAAATCCAAAATTGTAATTAAATTTTTCGAAAAACAGTCAAAAATTGACTGGTGAAAAACATCAGCGTTATTAATTAAAATTCCATTTGCATAACAAAACTCTATAACTGTAGTCCTATCTTTTTCCTCAAAAATCAACGATCTGGCGTGGAATTGTGCAAGATTTTTCACAATGATTAAAAAGTGTTCTAGTTGGAGAAACTGATACTTGTCCAGCATCTTGTATCTCTTAAAGCTCATATCTTCTAAAACTAGAGCATAATCTTTCAGACCCAGAAGACATTCAGGAATAAAATTTGTCTCTTTTGGCGTTAAAATTTTTGGAAATATTTTCACATAGAGCCCAAGTTCTGTTTCGAAACACCCACTCTCCTTCACAAAATTATGCAGGTCTCCTATCATAGGTAACATCTTGATGAAAAAATGTAATTTTTGAACTTCTGATGAGTTTCGATTCACAAGTGTCACTTTCAGATTGAAATACTGTCCTAAAAATCCAGAAAATTGATTTCTGGGTTCAAATTCATAGGTGCAGACAAAATCGTCCATAGAGTCCAAACACAATTTCTTCTTGATGATTTCAAAGCACATTTTTGGCTCTAAAATATTCTGCTTTTCGCTCATTTTACGGGTATTACTGAAAATCGTGTGGATAATAAATATAGTATTTTGGGTATAGCTGAACTTATATCTCGAAAAATTACACACAGACAAAGCACAATAAGAAACGATACATATTGTTGGGAGAGAGAAGTTAACTTTGTAAGTAATCGAAAAGAGACTGACATTAAATCAGAATATGCATATGCTTCTTTCCCACTCCGATCTTCCCACTCTCCATCTCAGATAAAAAATAAATATATCAAAGCAGAATATCTAAGAGCTAGGAAGAATGTGTAAATTCTATTAGAGGCCATCCATAAATTACGTAACAGCTTATATGAAATCCAGGTATCCAAAATTATAGCATAACGTTAAAGTATAGTAATTACATTAAAAGATTGTAATAACGTTATAAATAAATATAAATAAATAATAATAATTGATTGGAAATTCCCTCACAAGGTCTTAATAACTCTCCTTCTTTTCCTTCTCGTTAACTGTGATGTTGCTGTCGGCCGGAGCCGAGAACTCGATCACGAACATAGTTCATTTCTCGATGTCAAGGAGGTCGATGTCAGGCCTCGAGTGTTCAATACGGACTGCTGAATTGAACTTGTAATTCCAGTAAATTCGGCACTTCACGTTCTGAAAAATTGGCTTCATCTCCCTGGAAGCATTCGGCAGGACAGAGTTGTGGTCAACACCATAAGAGCGACAAAAAGGGCAATGAAGCGCTCTTAGAGCCGGACTGTGTTTGTGGAGATACGTCGTTCCCGCGCGTAAGTGTCCGCGTGTCTTCTTCATCTCTTCGGCAGCGATTGGTGGGCATTGCTCCTTGGACGTTATGAGGTTCTCATACAGCTTCTTTAAAGGCATCATGCTCTCAGTGTCGCCATGCAATGTGTGTTGAACTTCGTAAATCTTTCTTCAAAAAGTCTCGAGGTCCTCGGACCCCGAAGAGGTGCGATGGGTCGGCGAGAAACTGTTAATTTTCCCTGAACCATTCCTCCCTCTTCTGTATTCTCCTCTTTGCGTCAGATATGACCCGTATGTTGTCAACTATGTGCTGCTTGATAGTCAGCAGCTTTGACTTGTTCAATGTGTGATGGTAGATCTTCAGTTCGTGAGCGAACTTTTGGACCCTTACTTTAAAAGGCTTACCAAATGTTATGTAGTCAATCACACACTGAATACGGGACGCGTTCTGTCTATCTCAGTCAATCTTCTTGTTCAATTGATGCAAGCACCTTTTGGTCCCTTGATCTTAAGCTAAGGCATGATCAAGCGTGCCGAAAGCTGAATGGCACCTGTGTGAGGTGTCCTTCACGGTGTCTCTGGGTGACCGGGCGGCCTCCTAGAGTATGCAGCCTTGCCCTTGCATGTGGGGCTCTCCAAGGGTGGACGAACCCCTTCCCCAGCTGCTTAAGGGAACATCTATAACAATACCAAACCCAGTTGTAAATGCGATTCAGAGGGATGGCAAACAGTGCCAATTATCCTAGACGTCGAAGTGCTGCATTTAATTTGGATGGAAACACGATGACGGGTCGGCGAGAAGATCGACGTCTTGAGCAGACGGATCGACTTAGGGATGACTTGGTGAATTGCTACGGTGCCAGCATTATCCCTGATCGCAGAGGTTGCATGCTGCGCCTGCATACTCTGCAGTGTCAGAAACACCCAGAGCTTCCACACGTTTCGCAACTGGCATTGCAAAACGACACCAACCTCTTACGAACAAAATATGTATGGGGAACGCTTCCCCAACCGCTACAAGAACAAGCTGCAGACTGAGGAGAGAAAGCGACATTTGGACCAACCGCAGAAATCAGGCGTCCCCCGATAGATGATGACGATTTCAGGACAAGGAGAAACATTAACATCCAGTTCATCCCTAAGTCTCAAGATCTGGCTGAAATGGATACCGCCCTTCGTGAGGATCTCTCGGGGGAGTCCGACCTCTGGAACATCAATTGTTGAGTTTATGATGCGGCGAGGGCTTTGGCCGATTTAAATCGAAGGGTAAAGCCGACGATAGATTAAAAGACCAAAGAACGCTTTTATCAACTGAACAAGAAGATTGGCTGGGCTGGACAGAACGCGTCCTGTATTCATTGCATGACTGACTACATAATATCTGGTAAGCGTTTTACAGTAAGAATCCAAAAGTTCGCTAACGAACTGAGGTTCCACCATCACACATTGAACAAGTCTAAGCTGCTGACTATCATGCAGCACATTTTTGACAAAATATGGGTGTTATCTGACGCAAGGAGGAAAATACAGGAGTGGGAGGGCTGGGCCAGGGAGAATCAACAGTTTCTCGCTGATCCATCAACACCCGTTGCATGAAGACACTAAGAACATCATATGTTTCAAGGAGTTGCGCGATAACATCATAACGTCTGAGGAGCAATCCCCACGAATCACTGCCGAAGACGTGAAGAAAGCACTGAGGGGTACGAAGAACTTCTCTGCTGCCGGACCAGATAGCATGAAGAACTTCTGGTTGAAGAAGTTTACTTCTTCACACCAACATATGGCCCGGATCTTTACCTCATATGTAAAGTCGGAGACGCCCATTCCGCACTGGTTCGTATAAGGACGCACTGAACTCCTACCGAAAAAAAGCAACTTGTCCAACCCAAGGAACTACAGGCCAATAACTTGCCTGAACACGCTACATAAGATCTTTACAGCTACCTTGATCCACAGGATTGTTCGGACGATTGTACATGTGTGGAAAGAGATTTACGAATAACGTGGATCGAAAAGAGGCGTTGCAGGTTGTCGGGAGAACCTGGTAATCGACAGAAGTGTCTGCAAAGACGCTGCAGCCCACAATCGCAATCTGTCAGTGGCCTAGATTGGTTTCCAGAGAGCTTTCGACTTAACCTCTCATAGACTTATCATCTCCTCCGCTGGAAAGCTCAAAGGTTCATCCACACATAGTGGGATGCATAGAGAGATTAATACCTCTTTGGAAAACCAGATTCACCATCTCTTTTTGGAAAAGATCGTTTGACAACTAGCAGCGTCCCCTTCCAGGGGGGCGTCTTTCAGGGCGCCACCATGAAACCTCTCCTGTTTTCAATCATACTTGATCCTGTATCTTTGGCACTACGCAATTCTCGTGGGTACCTCTGTGGCGAGACTAATAATTGCGAGCATAGGATCACTTATATATTATATATGTATGACTTAAAGGTCCATGCGTCTGGAACGCAGCATCTCAAGAATGCTCTAAAGACCGTCGAGAGTTACACACGAGAAATAGGTATGGGACGATTTGCTAGCGTTTGTGATAACCCTGAACCTAGGCGTAGCAGAGAGCCGCATGCAGGATACAGCATCAGTGAAGGAGGCTCTCCGAAGCAGAAACAAGCGTCTCCTTCGACAGATTTGGTCTTCTAATCTGCTGGCGCTGAACAAGATATCTGCAACTAACATGTTTGCCGTGCCAGTTCTGCTTTATCCGTTTGGGGTGGTTCCATGGACGAGGCATGAGCTCATGGCCCTTTTTATCGTCACACGTAAGATCATGCATATGCAGAAGAATTTGCATATCAACTCGTCCATTCAGTGCTTATGAATCCCACGCCGTGAAGGCGGGCGCAGACTTCTGAATCTAGATGCCTCACTTCTAAAAGCTCTAGTTAAGAAAGCAGAGGTCAACAGCTTCTTCGATCAACTTCATGACAAGAAAATTCACCGAAGCTTTCACAGGAATGTAAAAGTTTAGTCCTTGTCCATGGAGTTAACGTTTGCTTTCCCCAAATCATCCGGCCTTAATTCAGGTACAGAGGGTTTTATTTTTGCGTGTAAGAATGGCGTCATTTCTACCTTGGTATACCGTAGCCGCGTCAGGCGTCAAGAAGTTGACAGCGACAGGTGCAGAGCGTATCATGCACATTCTTAGCACCTACGGCACATAACATTCGGGTGTCTCACTCACGCGAGAACGACGTATCTCCACAGATAGTAGTTGCCAGCCAAACCTGTCCCCTGACAGTTGTTGTCTTCTGTTTATTTTGGTTTGAAATATCAACATTTTTGCAATAAATGATTAATTATGAATAAAAACAACTAATAAGTCAAATTTCGCATCTGAATTGAAATCAAATATATTTTTATATTTCAATCCAAAACAGACAAAAGACAACAACTGTCAGGGGACAAGTTTGGCTGTCAACTACTGTACCCCTTACCGTATTCGAAAAAATAAAATAAAAACGCAAAATTAAAAAAGAAAAAATAGGAGTGAAAAAGTCATGTTCGATCAATTAATTATGCTAAGTCTAAGTTCATATCAGAACAAAATTCTGATAAGATTTATTTCTAAAGGCCACGTGTTGCCTTCAGAAGGGGAAAGCCTAATGCTAACAGATGTTGAGCATCCGAGAAGGAAGGGTTGTAGGGAGCCAATAAAGGGTGGTAGAAGATCTATGCTCTAATAATCGAAGAAAAAAGTGTCCAATGAAAGAAATTTACTGCCCGTACTAATTAAGGAAGGGCGCTTGTGACCAAACAGTCTTTTTTTCCTTCAGCCTCAACCCTTTGGTCGCAGTCCATCCCGTTGGAAGGATTAATTAATTCAGAATATATCAATTAAGAATAAGATTTACTCTTCCGCATGGACTCCTTCCTCTCCGTCTCTCTTTCCTTGACTTCTTTTTTCCTATTTTTCCTGCTCTTATCTTACTCTCTCCTTCTCTCTCCTTCCTACACTGGGTCGTTCTTTTTATTGCAAATTGGACGTGAAAAATGACGCCTTGATTAATCTGGCGGATAATTTAAAAACGAAGGGGTTGCTGTCGACGAAAGGAAGGTACTGTGCTGGATAAAAATTCAAGACGCGAAATTACCAATCAGCGAAGGAGCGCGAGGGATGGATGAGGATGTCGGAGTTCGGTGCGTAACTGAGTTAAAAAATTATCCCTTCGTGAATTTCATTGGCTCGCTCAGACGCGCACAGTTAAGAGTGTCGATTTACATTTTATATAAAGGGCCGTCCATAAACTACGTTACCAATTTTGAGCTATTTTTCCCCCACCCCGAGCCACCTCTTTGACAACCTTTAACACCCCTTCCAAACTCTAAAGTAACGTAGCTGTCGGCTGAACATAGATTTCACCTTTACTATATTAGGCGTTTTTTCTCGTTCCTAGTGAGTTTAGTTTATGAAACGCTTTGAATTTCTAATATTTCAAGTCGAAATATATTGCATTTCCATTCAAATTGTTGAACTCTAAACCAGAAAAAGATTTAATTTGTTCCAAAAGAGATAAATTTTCAACCACAAAAGGCGAATATTCAGCCAAGAAAGATGACTTTTCTACGATAAAAGATGAAATTTCAATTCAAAATGACAAATTTTCAACCAAAAGAAATGACTTTAATAAAATAGTTGAATTTCCAACAAATGAATTGAACTTTGAACGTAATAGCTGAATTTTTGACCTACATAGATGAGCTTTCAACCAGTTGAATTCAATGGAAAAAGACGAATTTTTAAATAGTTAAATTTTCAACCAAAGAGGTGAATCTTAAAAAAATGAATTTTTTACTAAAGTAGTTCATCACTCAACAAAGTGGTTGAATCTTTAGGCAAATAATTATTCTTTCAACCAAAAAATGAAGTTTCTGCCAAAAAGATTAATGTTCTACTAAAAAGGACAAATTTTCAACAAAATATGAATTTTCTACCAAGAGGATTAATCTTCTACCAAAAAAGGCGAATTTTCAACAAAATAGTTCAATACTCAACCAAATAGATGAATTTTCAACAGAAGAGTTTAATTTTCAAGCTTAAATTCAATGATAATTCATAAAATAATTAAAATAAATATAAGAATTTCCTGTCAGTTGAATTTAACCAAAAAGGATGTTGAAAAAAACAGTTGAATCCTCAACCAAAAATATGAATTTTCAACAAAAAATTTTAATTTTCTACCCCAAAAGACGAATTTCCAACAAAATACATAAATTTTCTACCAAATAGTTGAATTTTCAATTTATAAGGAATAAATTTTCTACCAAAAACAAAATATTCAAATTTTCAGATAAAAATCTTTAACCAAATAAAAAACAAATTTTCAATAAAGTAGTTAAATTTTCAACCAAAGAGGTGAATGTCAAAAAAAATAATTTTTTACTAAAGTAGTTCAACTTTCAACCAAGTAGTTGAATTCTTAACCAAATTATTAAATTCTCAACCAAAATAATTAAGTTTCTGCCAAGAAGATTAATGTTATACCAAAAAAGACAAATTTTGAACAAAATATGAATTCTGAACCAAGAATGATGAATTTTGGACCAAATAGTTAAATTCTCAACAGAAAAAAATTAATTTTCTACCAAGAGGATTAATCTTCTACCAAAAAAGACGAATTTTCAACAAAATACATGAATTTTCAACAAAATAGTTGAATTTTGAAGCTAACAAGACTTAAAAAAAAACAAAAGAGTTGAAGTTTTAACCCAAAAACATGATTTTCCAACAAAAACGTCAGTTTTCTACCAAAAACTTAAATTTTCAATTTTTAACAAAATAGTTGTGTGTTCTACCATAATAATTGAGGTTTCAACCAGAAATATGAATTTTCGCCAAAAACTTAATTTACAACCAAACAGTTGAATTTTTATCTTCAATTATGAATCTTCTACTCATGACCAAAAAAGATTTTTATTTGAAATGAGAAACAATCGAATTTAGCCAAAAAAGACAAATTTTAACAAAATAGTTGAATCCTCAACCGAAACGAAAAGATCAATTTTTAATTTAAAATATTAATTCTCAATCAAAAATGAAATAGATACATTTTTTAAACATTTTAGTTAGACATTTTTCAAATCTTAAGTTAATTGAATCAAAGGCTTTCAAAGGTAGGTTTTCAGCCTTTGGATCTTCGAGAAAGTCATCTTTAGAAGAATTAAGAACATGAATATTAAGTGGATATTATACATTTATATTTATTGGAAAAGTTGAATTCAAAGTTCCGAAATTGAGATATTTAGGGCCAAGTCAAACAAAGAACTATTATTTAATATAAGGTATCCTTAAATATTACTAAAATTCATTCAAATTCGAAAGTTTTTAAACTTGGAGGCTTTTAAATTTTGAGGCTTAAAAATCTTTCACAAATTATATGTTTAAAGAATTATTTGGTAAAGGTCTTTAAATTTGAATGGCTTCAAAATGAATTTCCTCTAAATTTTCTACTTTTTTAAGATGCGGATCCTTTCAAATAAAAAATTTGAAATTTTAAAGTTCCTATGTTTTCTTATCAGTTAAATTTGTAAGTTTTCTCAAAATTGGAGTTAGGTTCTATTTTATAATTTGGTTTTTCAATTAATAAACTCTTTAGTCAGAAATCTTTCAAACTTCAAGGTACATAGTTGAATTGCAAAGGCTTTCAAATTTGGTATTTTTTCAACTTTCAAATTTTGTAATTTCAGGAAAATTCATTCTAATTTAGAAGCTTGCATAATCTTCCTGGAATTAGGAGTTTAAAGAATTACTAAGTAAGGGTCTTTAAATTCAAATAGTTTCAAATTAAATTTCCTCTAAATTTTTTTTTTTTTTTTCAAGATGCTGATCCTTTCAAATTCGAAATTTAAAATTGAAGAGTTCTACATTTTTTTATTAATTATAGAGCTTCAAATTTGTAATTTTTTATCAACTGGAGCCTTTGGAGTCTGAAAGCTGTAGAATTATTTGATGGGTTATGAATTTCGTTTTTCAACTTAGTAGTTAAAAATTTTAAAAATTTTAAGGTAATTGAATCGAAGGCTTTCAAATGTAATAGCTTTTTAGCCTTTGGATTCTCGAAAAAGTCATCTTCAAAAGAATTAGGAATGTTATTATTATGTGTATATTATACAATATACATTTATATTTATTGCAAAAATTAAATTTAAAGTTTCGAAATTGAGATATTTAAGGCTAACTCATAAAAAGAATTATTATTCAAGGTATGCCTAAAAATTATTAAATTTTCTTCAAATTTAAAAGTGACTTTGAAGAATCATTTGGAAAAGTTCTTTGAATTTGAACAGTTTCAAATAAAGTTTCAATTTGCTCTAAATTTTCTACTTTTTTGAAACGCGGATTGCTCATATAGCTGCACACGTATAGATTGAGGCACGCATTTTTGAATTCGAATATGCATAAATTTGTTGGTATCTTTCTTGTCCCATTCAATAGTGACTAACCGGACCACCCAATTTTTCTGAAAGTCTTACTTTTAAATTGAAAAGAAATCGGAAAGTTTTTTTCTATCATGCAAAATACACTTGCCTTATCTGAATTATGTTTGAGATAAGTTATTCAATACCTTGTTTCAATTTGTGGAACATTTTTCGGGTGTAGTCAGTGCTCTCAAAGTGTAGCCCCTACGCTACTGCACGTGCGTCGTATAGTCCGCATTTATTGGCTCGAACAGTCGGCTCTAGAAGAAATACTGTGTCTCCACTAGAGTCGATTGATCAAACCAATAGTGTTGCATTTCGCGAAGCGTGCGCAGTCTGGCAGGGGCTACAATTTGGGAACTATTCAAAACTCATAAAATCATGTTTTTTTTTTATGTTTATTTCCGCAAATATTGGGAATTTCGTGAAATATTTCAAACAAAAGTTGTAAATCTCATCAAAGTGCACATTTTATGTTATATGAATTTTTTCTGTAAAGATGATAGATTTCCAGGAAAAGATAGACAAAGTTTAGGAGTTGTAACAAGGTAGGGTACGATAGAGGTTCGGTCTTTCTTCAACGTTCGCGCTTTCGGGTACGTCTTCATTATTCTCTAGCATTTTCGAAGCCATTCTACGAGAAAGCATCCCTGTGACTGGTCACAGAAATGCTTTAAGAAATATGAAATCTATGTGATTTTCCATCTTTAACTTCGAATATCTCGTAAACCATCACTCGTAGTCTAAAAATGGATAGAACCGAAAATGTGATCTACTATGAGATCTACAATTTTTGGGAAAAATATTTTTATGAAATTTGTTGTACACTGAAACCTCGATTCAGAGAGGGTCTCGGATATGACTTGCGATGGCCGTGACTCAAATAGAGGTTGCAGTGTATTGACTGACATAAATGCAAAAAATCATGTTTTTTAAACAAATTTTTATGGTCTCCGTCATGAATATCAAATTTGCGCCAATTTCCACTATCAGACGAAATCAGGACTTTAAAGTACATGAACACAGATAATTTAAAAAAAATTCGATGTCCAAAATTTCGGAACTTCATCCCATTTTTTTGTCTACAAAGAAAAGTGATCTGTTAGTAGAATGATATCATCAACATAATCATTTAGTTATCAAGCCACAGATGTTTCAGATGACTTACTCTTGTCACAAAACAAAAGAGATCCTGATCATTCAATTTTGATGAACCTTACAAAAATGAAGTAGTTAGATTCTTTTGTCATTGGCTATTCTTGCAACACGAATGGTCTGCGAGGTGGAATTCCTGGTAGATTCTTCTAAGAGGAGAAAATATTAGGACTCGTCGAGTGCACAAAAAGTGAAGACTAGGTCCTATAATTGGATCGATCACCTGCTCGTGAATCGATACCATTCTAGCTATTACTTTTTACGCCTCGTGAACTAATGCAGGCGATTCATTACTGTTGGGAGACAGATAATTCTCCAGAGACCTCGAGGTGAGTGGTAGAAAAGGTGACACGTGTGTTCAAAGTGTGTGTCTACTGATCTTTGCCGACTGCATCTTGGTCGGTAAAGTCTCGTTAAAGACTCGAGTGGGATCTTTTGTCGATTGCTTGGCGAACGCAAGAAGCAAGAACTTAATTTCTCTCTTGGAACGCAACTGTATCGGTCCAATCGTCCAGATAGGTTGCATTTTCTCCAAATTTCTCTTCTCCACATTTTCTAGTAAAAGTAGGGTGACCACTCGTCCAGATTTTCCCGGGCATGTCCTCTTTTTGAAGCATGCGACTTTTGTCCTACAGGGTTTTCCACTTTGTCCGGGTTTTTTGAAGAATAGGATTTTTCAGATTTTCAATAGAAAAAAAGTATTGACTGAGTAAAAGTCTAGCGGTTTTCTTCAAAATTGTTACAAAATGAAAAATATTTTCATAATTTCATGTTTTAATGATTTCTTTTTATTTAAGTCGACGCCTCCACTCCATACTGCTCCACGTCGCATTTGGTCGGTATACAGCTCTCCGTCGCTTTTGTTCGCTGTATTGCACCAGGTCCTATGCTTATACACAGGACATGGAACTGTAAAGCAACCAAACGCGACGGAGAGCTGTACACCGCCTAAACGCGACGTGGAGCAGTATGGAATGGAGGCGTCGAAATGGTAAGCCGAATTTTGTGTTATAAAATGATGGATAAATTGTACTTTCTTGAAAGCATAGTTCTAAAATTCAAAGTGATGCAAAATGAAAAAATATTTGGGCCTAAAATGTTGCGCAGTCTGTCACACTTTGTACAGCCCGGATTTAAAATTTTGTAGTCGGAAATGAAAAAGTGCGCAGTGGAAAATTAAGTTTATAGTCTAAGCGAAATTTACAGTCTCCTAAGTTAATATGTTTAAAGTATCAAAAATTAACTTCAATGTTTGTTTAAACTATTGTTCTTTAAGTATCTATAACATAAATTATCAAAATTTCTATTTATTTATCGCGGGCTTAAAGTCTTCCCCCTATTCCCATACTTTCCACTTTTCTTGTTTTTTTACTTGAATGCGAACTGAAGTAATAAAGCCCAACAAGAAAATCCAACTATTTCTGTTTGAAAGTTGATTATTTTTGGGTGAAAAGTCTAATATTATATTTATGGTCTATAATTCGTTTTTTGGGTCAAAAGATTTATTATTTGGTTGAAAATTAAACTATTTTGTTAAAAAATTGTCCTGTTTGGTTAAAAATGAAATTGTTTTGTTGGAAATTCATCTTTCTGGGTTTGAAATTAAACTATTTTAGTAGAAAATTCAAATCTTCGGCTGAAAATTAACTTTTTTTTTGAAAATTCAACGGTTTTGTAGAAAACTCATCTTTTTGCCTTGAAAATTCAACAATTTGGTTGAATTTTTTTTCTTGATGGAACAATCTTTCTTGGCTGAGGATTCAACCATTCTTTTGAAAATTCTTCGTTTGTAGTTGAATTCAACTGATTTTGATTTAAAATTTGGAACTTTTTTTGGTTGGAATATCAACTATTACATTTTTCATTGAGAATTCATCTTGTTTGATTGGAAATTCAGCAAGTGGTTGAAAGTTAAACTAATTTGTTAAAAATTCATTTTTTGGTTGAAGATTCAACTTTTTGTTGAAAATTCAACTATTTTGTTGATATTTAGATTTTTTTGGTCAAAAATTCATTTTTTTAACTAAAAATTCAGTTATTCCATTTCCAGTTAAAAATTGATCTTTTTTAGTTCAAAAATTCAACAGTTCTTTTAAGGTATCTTTTTTTGATTGAAAATTCATATATTTGAGTTGAAAATTCAACTGTTTAGTTTGAAATTCATCTAATTAGATAAAAAATTCAACAACTTGGTTGAAATTTTTCTCTTCTTGACTGCAAGATCTTTTTTGGTTGAAAATTTAACAATTTTGGTAGAGAATGCAACTATTTGGTGGAAAATCCTATTTTCGTTGAAAATTCATATTTTCGGTTTGAAAATACATATACATATTTTTGAGTAGAAAATTTAATTGTTTTGCAGACAGTTCGTCTTTTTGAGTTGAAAATTCATCAGTTTGCTTGAAACTTTGTTTTGCCTTGGCTGAAAAATCTTTTTTGGTTGAATATTTAACTATTTTCTTGAAAATTCGTCGTTTTTAGTTGAAATATCAAGTATTAATTTCGTTGAATATTATTCTTTTTTGGTAGAAAACCCAACTACTTGGTTGCAAGTTGAATTACTTTGCTAAAAATGCATTTTTATTGTTGTTGAAGATTCATTTTCATGGTTCAAAATTTAAACATTTTGTTTGAAAATTCGTTTATTTTTTGTTGAAAATAATAATTTTTTTCAATGGAAATTAAATTATTCCATTTTTTATTCAAAATTGATCCCTTTTCTAGTTGAAAATTCAACTATTTGGTTGAAAATTTATGTGTTTTGTTGAACATTCATTTTTGTGGTTGAAGATTCATCTCTTTAGCAAAAATTTTGAATATTTTGTTGAAAATTCGTCTTTTTGGCTTGAAAATTCAACAGTTCAGTTGAATTTTTTTTCTTGACTGAGAAATTTTCTCTTGGTAGAAAATTTAACTATTTTGCAGAAAATTCGTCATTTTCGTTTGAAACTTATACTTTTCTAGTATAAATTTCATCTTTTTGGTTAAAAATGCAACTGTTTGGATGAAAATTAATCTGTTTTGGTTGAGGATTCAACATTTTTTTAAAATTCGGCTATTGTGGCTGAATTAAACGCTTCTTAATTTGAAATTGAACACTTTTTTGTTTGAAATATCAACTGTTAAATTTTTTGTTGAGAATTCATCTTGTTTTCTTGAAAATTCAATGACTTGGCTGAAAGTTGAACTTCTCTATTGAAAATTCATCTTTTTTATTGAAGATTCATTATTTTAATTGAAAATTCCTGTCTTTCGTTGAAAAATTAACTATTTGGTGAAAAATTTGTCTTCTATGGTTGAAAATCAATCATCTAGGTTGAAAATTCATTTTTTTGGTTGAACATTCAACTATTTGGTTAGAAATTCTTCTAATTTGTTGAAAATGCCAATCTTTTACCTAAAATGTTAGGAATTTAAAGCTTTTCAAATTGTATTCAATATAGTACTTACAATAATCTCATTTAAAAGGATTTATTCCCATATTTTCGTGAAAAATCTCCTTATTCTTCATATTTTGAGAGTATTTTTTGACTTGTGAAGCGTGTTATCGAATATTTCTTTGGTTTCTTCTTCTTAGTGGGGGGGGGGAGGGGGGTTGACAAAAAACAGGCGTATAGTCCGAAATTAGAAACATTTTAGGTCTTGAAATATATTTATTTTAAAACTTTAGAATATATGCGAGGATGGTCTCAATATTTCTCTTTTCGAACTTATTTTCCAATTTATGACGTTACAATTTAATGCTTTTAAGAAAAGTATGATTAAAATTTTAGTCTAACTTTTTTGCAATCTTTTCAAGCCCTATGTCCTACTTTGTCCTATTTTTTGCAGTCCGGTTGTCCTACATTCCGAAAATCAGCTCTAGTCACCCTAGGTAAAAGCATCTTCAATTCATTACCATTCGCTCCTAAAAAAAGTATTTTTGCAACACATATATGAAAATGGCGACATTCCGTCTCTGTTAAGTGTGCGCAAAGTGCCAGATTCCTCTACTGTGAGACTAGCGTTCGGGAATGTGCTTTTTGTCCGCCGTACACCGAAAATAAGCCTTGTCGGTGTCGTTTGCGTGTGGAAAGTTGATTTTTCCGCACTAGTGTAGTAAAATTTTTAGTGTGCAGAAAATCAAATTTCTACACGCAAAACTTAAAATTTTACCGTACTAGTGCTGAAAAATCAACTTTCCGCACGCAAAACGACATCGACTCGGCTCATTCTCGGTATACAGCGAACAAAAAATATCGTTCGTGTCACGTGTGGGACGTATTTTAACGCAAGAGCGAGTCGCAAATCGCTGTTGCGTTAAAATACGCCTTTCCGTACTTGATATGAAATATACTATTTCCGCACGCGAAACTGTGCGTGAATTCCATATTCCTGTACGCTTCTCTCACAGTAGAGGAATCTCGAACTTTGCGTGCACACTTTACACACACTGAATGTCGCAATTTTCCTGCATGTTTTGCTAAAAACATCGAGTGTGACTGTGTGGATTGTAACGCTGAGACTTACCCAACGCTCAGATTGGCAAACTAGTTGGACAGTTTTTTTCTGCCCATTTAAAACAAGCGTTTTCTTCTCCTATCGATTTAGCAGCCTGATCTGGCCGAGGCCTGGTGCTAGACAGTCTTCCATGACATGAACAAATGGGTAGCTATCTATTTTAATGAAGCGAATTTATAACTAGTGGTAGATTAGTGGGTAGCGCGCGCAGTTTGTAACTTGGGCGGTAAGGGTTCGATTCTCAGTGCTTTCAAATTTTCTGTAAATGCGTTCTTATAGCCTTATATTTAATATTCAACTTTTAAGATACTTTAAGAACTTATTATGAGTTCATTAATTATAAGTTTTTGGTTCAGATATTTTATTTAAGTAACTTTTTCTGCGCAGTTTTGTCCTTAGAATTTGGAACATCAGAGTTCTGAAAGAAAATGCAATTTTATTCAGTCTTCTGTTATTTATTTATTCATAATTTGCTATTTATCTGGGCCGGGCCAGCGCCAGAATAGTTTCCCACACGGTACTTTGAACTTACTAAAATTATTTGAAACAGGTGAATAAAGTCAGTTTTAATAAGTTTATTGGAAATGTCTCTTTTTCAGAGCATCCTCTGTCCAAGTAGCCTGAATAAGAATTCAACTGTGTAAAATTTCCTGTGAAACTAAAAGAATTAATATAGTTTGCGAAACATGGCCTTCAAAAATGAGTTTTTAATGAAAAATTTGTCTGAAAATTTTTCTCATTTTAGTTTTTGTAAATAAAGAAAAAAATGTTCTCTGTCTCATACGTACGAAGTTACAGCGTTCTGAAGAATACAGTTTTTTATGAAATTTTGTAAGGCAATGATTTTTTTTTGAAATAACTTGTTTGTGGTAAAATATTTCTCGTACCTCCGAAACACAATAGACGAATTTCATAACGATTCTCAACGTACGTTCTTGATTTTGGCATCAGATTCAGTCGAATTCATTCGGATTCAATTTTCAGAGGTCCTACGTATTCAAAAGAATTGGAAAGTCTTTCCGGATGAGCCTCGGATTCATTCGAATTGTATTAGGCACGGATTGAAAAGTGAGTTCGGTATGGGTTCGGATTGAAGCCGGTGTTGATTCGCGGATTAAAAAGAATTGACAAGTGAGTCTCAGATACACTCAGATTAGAGGCACGGATTGAAAAGTGAATTTTGTGCGGATTCGGATTGAATTTGATTTTGATTCGTGGATTGAAAAGGATTGACAAGTGAGCCTCGGATTCATTCGGATTGAATTTGGAGTTGACATACGGATGAAAAGGGTTGAAGAGGATTGAAAACTTTCTCTGGATGTTTCGTATTAATTCAGACTGTTTCGGATGCATACAATTGTACGTGGCATTTTGACATCAGATTCAGTCGGATTCATTCGGATTGAATTTTCAGAAGTTCTACGTATTCCAAAGAATTGGAAAGTCTTTCCGGATGAGCCTCGGACTCATTCGAATTGTAGGCACGGATTGAAAAGTGAGTTCGGTGTGGATTCAGATTGAAGTCGCATTGAAGGTGTTGATTCGCGGATTGAAAAGGATTCAAAAGTGAGCCTGAGATTCTTTCGAATTGAGTTTGGAGTTGACATACGGACTGAAAAGGGTTGAAGAGGACTGAAAACTTTCTCTGGATGTTTCGGATTAATTCAGACTGTTTCGGATGCATACAATTGCACGCGGTATTTTCTCGAGTTCGATCTTGGAAATCGTTCCGTATTTTCAAGCGATATTTCAAGCGATTTCAAATAATTTCTAGAGGCTGTAAAGAAATTAAAATTAAAGAAAGAAATCAAAGAAAGTAAAATTAAATAATAATTTTAATTTTCACCGGAAATATGAATATAGATTTTAAAGAAGATCTACAATTTTGCAACAATTTCAAATTATGCTAACGTTTTTCACCTGTCATCGGTTATTTTACAAAAAAAGATTTCAAAGGCTTTCCCAGAATATTTATGAATTTCAATCAATTTAAGAAGATTTTGGAAAATTTAAAGCGTTTTCAATGTGTTTCAAAATATTTGAGGGCACATCATAAAAAATTTAAGGGTTTTAATTGATTTTTAAAGAATTTTTGAGAATTGCAAAGTATTTTTAAATATTTTAGGGATTTGAAGTATTTCAAAATATTTCAAGAGATTTCACAGCACTTTCAAAAAGATTGCAACTTACTTTTAAGCGATTTCCAATTATTATATGGAATTTTAGAGAATTTCTGGGGATCGTCTAATAATTTGAGAAATTTCAATGGGACTCGAATTATTTCGGGTAATTTTAACAGGTTTAAGAAATTATGAGGTATTCCAAATGGTTTCAAAAAATATTATGAAAGTTCACGGGTTTTCATAAATTTTGGATTCATTAAGACGAATTTTTAAAATATTGAAGTTTTTTCAAGTATTTGAAATTATTTTAAGGGATTTTATAGGGTTTCAGAGAAATTCATAGGCTTTCATGAGCTTTTAGAAGATTTCAAGGCATTTTAACAAATTTTGAAAAGTTTACAAGTTGCAAAAGATACCAAGAGTGGTCAATAGGGTGGTCCAAATTCAAACCTGTAGAAATTTGAGCCAAATCAGTCAGTATTATCCTTTTTTTTTTAGTTAATGTTTAGTCACGTTTCAAGGAATGTTCGAAAGCTAATTTCCACGCAGTAACTTTTAATGTTGACCCCTCCTCCCCCCCTCTTGTGTTGTGCCCAAAAATGCCCTAAAAAATTGAAAATAACAGTTTTATGAAAAATTCATGCTTAAGAAGGTATTTTCAAAAGAAATTTTCAACATCAATTATTTTTATTTGATAACTGACAAGTTTTCAAGTATTCTTTAACTAATTTTTCAATTTTCAAACAATTTCTATATGAATAATTTTTTTCCATCAAATCGTGAAGTTGTTTTTTATCTTAAATTTGAGATTCTAAAAATTAAATCTACAAATAATCCCTTTTAATGAGACAATTCACAGAAAATCTTTCGCGAAATGAGGAACATTTGTCCTTTTTAATACACTTGTGCGGTAGAATTGAAATTTTCAGATTATTTAGTGAATTTTTGAAAATATTCTACATGTTTTGTGTTAGTGTTTTTTGCTGGAAATTAGTATTACTCAACAAAAATTATCATAAAGATTCCCAATTTTCAACAATTTTAGGTTTTGTTAGCGTATTTCATCAGAAATGGGTATTATTTATTAAAAATTATTAGACTTCAAAGATGAAGAATTTTTCACAATTTACGTTTTTCGGATTTTAAGCGTTTCTTTCACCGAAGATTGACATTTTTAAACAAAAATCATGACAGAAGATTTACAATTCTGAACAGTTTTCTGTTAATTAGTGTTTTTCATCGAAAATTATTTTTCAACAACTTTAGGTAATGTTGTTGTGTTTCACCAGAAATTTGTATTTTTAAACAAAAAATCATTATATTTAAATTCAATGATTTTGGTATAAAATGATAAACTTTACAAACTTGAACAATTTCGGATTGTGTTCCTGTTTTTCGTCGAAAATTGAAATTTTAATCAAAAAATCATTAGATTTGAAAGAAGATTCATAACTTTTGAACAACTTCAGGTTACCTTAGCAGCCTGCATCGAAAAGTAGCATTTGTAAGCGAAAATCATTATAATTTCAACAAGATCTAGAAACTTTCAACAATTTTGGATTATGTTAGTACTTTTTGTCAAAAATTGGTACCTTTAATAAAAAAAATTATATTTCAAAGAAGCTTCGCAACTTTTTAACAATTTTAGGTTATGTTGGCGTTCTACACCGAAAAGCGATATTTTCAGTAAAAATTCATTAGACTTCAAGGAAGATAACATTTTTTGTACAATTGTAGGTTAGGTTAGCGGTTTTCATCGGAAATATAGATATAGATTTCATAGGAGACTTACAATTTTTGGACAATTTCAGGTTATGTTAACGTTTTTCACCGGTGATCGGTTATTTTAAACATCGTCAAATTTCAAAGAAGATTTACAATTTAGAACAATTTTGTGTTATGCTGTGTTAATGTTTTTCGTCGAAAGATGGTGTTTTTAATTTAAAAAATCATAAGATTTTCCAGATTATCATTATTTTTCAGATTATCACTCAAAGTCATTAAATTCATAATACTTGAACAATAATAAGTTATGTTAGTGTTTTTCTTCAGAAATTGAGGGGCCGAATTTTATAACCGCCTATAAATTTTTCCCGCTGAACGCCGTTCGCCCCTGGACATTTTTCAAACAAATTTCGAATTTCAATTTTAAAAGTGTATATTCTAATAGGAAATTTAATTGCACATCTTTTTTCAAGACCAAAAAGTTGTAGCTTTCACCGCTTCGGAAGTAAATCCGAGACACCACTTTTTTAGAAAACAATTAAACAATTTTTCTCTCAAATTTAACAAACAGAGACATTAAGCAATAGAACTCGTTTCCGTTCCGTAAAGGTTCAGTTCTTGGTCGATTCTACAAATTTTTTCGTCCTTTGTGACTTCAACTCGCCATAATTCAATCAAATCTTCCAATTTTTAAATGAAATTTACAGGCAATATTATTTATGACGTTCTTTGACTAGTAGAGTAAATAACTAATTAATATTTTCATTTAGACAGAAGTTATACATATTTATCTGAGACAATGCATAAATCATGCATTCATATATTCAAGCTCATGACGAGTCGAGCGAATTTTCAAGCAACAAAAAACTTCCAGTGGAAAATTTAACCGAAAAGGTATAAATATGTTCTCTATGGACAAAAGTTTTCAAAATGAATCATCACAAAAAAATTATTAAGGTTTTATTTCGGTCGCGAGGCCCAATCGTCGCACGTATGTAACAACTCGACGCGTGCACGTGAAAATGCAACTCCCTCCACGCGCAAACAAAATAAAACCTTTAACATTTCTTAATGATGATTTATTTTGTATCATTTTTTCTGTAGATAACATTTCTATGCCTTTCTAAAGAACTTTCCGCTGGAAGTTTTTTGTTGTTTAAAATTCGCTCGACTCCCCATGAGCTTCAAGATGTGAGTGCATGAATTATGTAATGTCTCAGTTAAAAATCCATAACTTTTGTCTAAACAAAATTACTCGTTAGTTATCCACTCTATCAGTCGCAGAACATCATAGAGAATACTTTCTGTAAATTTCATCAATAAATTTCAAGATTTGGTTGAATTACAACAAGTTAAAGCAAAAAAAAAAAAAAAATTTTGTTTTCTGAAGAATGGGTCTTTCGGGTTTACTATTAGAATATGTTTTCAAAATTAGAATTCGAAACTTGTATTTATATTAATTCTATATCTTAATCAAAAAATTGCGTGTGACCAAAAAAATATAATTCTTTTAGTTTTCTGGTAATTTAAAATAAAAATGGGAACCATCGAAAGAGTGATTTTTCTTAGAGTTTATTTCTGAACCGCAACACCTCAGTCTCATGGTGACAGGTATCATCAATGCCTTCCCGTGGAGCCTCGCGGTGTGGTCGTAAATACGAAGGAGAGTCGATAAGTTAGTAAACTAATTAGCAGGGTTGCCGACAAAGCCGATCCCCCTGAAGCCATGACTCGTCTGTCGCCAACGTTTTTGCACGATTCCTCCTTTCCCTCCGAGTGTTTGTCCCTCTTTCACGTATTTGATTTTGTTTTTTCTCGATCCTTTTCCCTTCCTCTTTGGATTTCTCCTCAACGTCTTAACGACTCTTTGCTTCCCACGGGAGCGTGATTTCTCGCGAAATCTCTCCAATTCGATGGGAATCAATATCGATAGAATGTGTGTAAGAAGAAGAGAATTTCTCTTCATTCCACTGAACAAATTAATTAGAATTTTTTATTTATTAATTATTTATTAGTAAATTATATTTTTTTTTATGTTACCTATTATTACTAAAAATCATTGATGACTTTGAAAAACGATAACTCGGACGAAAACAAATCTAGTTATTTTTTAAATAAACCGTTCAAAATTTCAAAATTTTTCGAATTTCGTACCTTGACTTCAACTCGTGGCATGTCCTAGGAAATTTGCGCAAATAGTAAGAAATTTACAGAACGCAATCTTTAAAATCTCATCTTTAATTTAAGTCAAGAAATTTTAAGAAATATTCACGGGTTGTCGAGATATGATTTGAAATGTCCAAGCGTATCTGCATAGGATTTCAGTCGGCAATTACCGCTGTCGGCCGCGAGGGCGGTGATACCCGAGAATTTCTCGGATTTTGAACCTCAACTTCCACTCTTGCTATGACTTAGGAAAGTTATGGAAAAATCTGAAATTTACAGAACGCAGTGTTTGAAATCTTATCTTTAATTTAAACCAATAAATTTTAATAAATATTCACGGATTGCCGAGATATGACTGAAAACGTCCAACTGTTGAATGGAATTTCACTCGGCAATTACCGCTGTCGGCCGCGAGTGCGGTGGTCCCCGAGAATTTCTCAGGTTTTGAACCTCAACTTCCACTCGTGCTATGACCTAGGAAAGTCACGGACAAAGTCTGAAATTTACAGAATGCAATCTTTGAAATTTTATCTTTAATTTAGGCCAATAAATTTCAAGAAATATTCACGGGTTGCCCAGATATGACTAAGAATGTCCAAGCGTATCTGAGTTGAATTTCAGTCGGCAATCACCGCTGTCGGCTGCGAGTGCGGTGGTCCCCGAGAATTTTTCGGGTTTTGAAGCTCAACTTCCACCCGTGCTATGACTCAGGAAAATTACGGAAAAGTCTGAAATTTACAGGACGTAATCTTTGAAACCTCATCTTTAATTTAAAGCGATAAATTTTAAGAAATATCCACGGGTTGTACAGGTATGACTGAGAATGTCCAAGCGTATCTGAATCGAATTTCAGTCGGCAATCACAGCTGTCGGCCGCAAGGGCGGTGATCGCCGAGAATTTCTCGGATTTTAAACATCAACTTCAACTCGTGCTGCGACTTAGGAAAGTTATGAAAAAAGTCTGAAATTTACAGAACGCAGTCTTTGAAATCTTACCTTCAATTTAAGCCACTAAAAATGGAAAAATATTTACGGTTTCCCGAGGACTGACTAAAAATTTTCAAGTCTTTCTGCGTCCAGTTTCCGTCAGCTCAAGCTACTGTCGGCCGACTGAAACTCGATGTAGGCACGCCTGGACATTTTTAGTCATATCTTGGAAACTCGTGAAGATTTCTCAGATTTTCTTGGCTTAAGTTGAAGACGAGATTCCAAAGATTATGCCCTGTAAATTTCAGATTTTTCCTACCTCTTTCTCAGGTTAAGCCAGAGTTGAATTCAAGGCACAAAACTCGAGAAATTCTTTAATTTTTTTTTAAACTTCTTGCGAGATATATTCCGTTTAAAAAGTCAAAAACAACTCTACCGGAGCTCATTCAAAGTGAAATTCTATTATCTTACTAAAGACTCGAAAAAAATGTCAAGAATTAATTTCCGGCCGAGTTATCGTGCTTCAGTGTCATCGGTAATTTTTAATACCGCTCGCTCTGACCGTGTAGATAATTTCCGACACACAGTGGGGCAAGAAAATGTCTCTGCGATAAATTGATATTCAGAAGCGGTTTGTGAAATGATTTGAACTTTTTTTTTTTTTTTTTAACCGAACCTCATAAAATTACGCATAAATCGATCGTGGCCGATTTTGAAATAAGTTTTTTATTTTTTTTTTATTTACTAACAAAAACGGAAATTTTTTTTTTCTTCAAAAAAGTACCGGTTTTTGAAAAATACTTGGATTCAATTCAAAATACCTAAAATCAATGAAGCAGCTATCCAAGGAAGTTGTCTCATAGCTTCAAAACTGTTTAAATTGAATTTGTTATAAACAAATAAGTGAGTGAAAATGGATTCATGGAGATTGGCAGTGATTCGTGAATTGATTTGCACATAATTTGAACAATTTATAGATAAAAACCATTTTTTAATTGAATTCATTGAATATAATAAATGAATTGTTATTTTATAAACAAGTTTTGTAAACAATTATCCATTGCAGGTAGTTATGTTGAAATAAATAAAGTTTTTTCCACTGAATCGGCCAAAAATTATAGGAAAATATCACAAAATGATCAGATTTATTCATGCAATAACAACTGATGATTGTTTAAGCAAATTTAATTAACAAATGTACTGGAAAGCTATTTGTAGAGGTAAAAACTTGGTTTTTGCCACGTAATGAAGTGTCAATAACTAACGTCTAAACTTTTAGGGAGCTTATATGATAAACAAAAATTTCCATCGTTAACAACAATTGTTCAAACAAAATTATTTAAGAAATACATTTTTCGGCTATTTTTAAAGGTAACAACTTGGTTTTTTCAACATAACCAACTGTTAATTACTAATTTTTAAACTTTTTTTATAAAACTCGATAACGATCCTCTATTGTTATTGGCATTCATAATTTTATAAACAGTTTTTTCTCTCATACATTCTTAAACAAGAACTTCCATTTTTTTGTGGAATATATAGACGATTGCTTAGACATCACTCCTTGCTATTATTTGGTAACAAACGATGATTTGTTAAACAAACGATTTAATTTTAAACAAAATCAAACGGAATTAATTATAAAATGCATTTGTCGGCTGTTTTAAAAGGTAAAAACTTGGGTTTTTTAACATAACTAGCTCTTAATTACTAATTTTCAAACTTTTTTTTATAAAACTCAATAAAGATCTACTATTGTTATTATCATTAATAATTTCATAGACAATTTTTTGTTCTCTCATACATTTTTAAACAAAAATTTCGATTTTTCTTGTGGAATATATAGACAGTTACTTAGACATAACTCCTTAACATCTTTTGGTGAGAGAGGATGATTTGTTAAACAAATGATTAGATTTTGTACTGCTAGACAGACACGTTATACACACTAAGTAATTTCACTAAGTAATTAATAATATATGAAAGGACAAAAATTTGTCTTTATAATTATTAATGACAATAACCATAGTGGATCGTTATCGAGATTTCTAAAAAAAAGTTTAAAAAATAAGTTATTGACAGTTGGATACGATGGAAAAACCAAGTTTTCACCTTTAGAAATAGCCAAAAAATGCATTTGTTAATTAATTTTATTCAAACAATTATCAATTGTTATCGACCGATAGCACAGAGCCATTACTAAATAACAGTCTGCTGATACCCTAAAGAAACGCAATTTTTTCCTTAAAAATGCCTGAGATGATAAATATTTATTTAAACAATTGTTGTTTACAATGAAAATTGTTGATTGTCACATAAGCTCCCTAAAAGTTCAGAAATTAGTTATTTACACTGCATTACGTTGAAAAAACCAAGATTTTAACTCCTAAAATAGCCAGACAATGCATTTGTTAATTAAATTTGTTTATAAAATTTGTTTATCAAATAACAATTTATTTATTATGTTTCATGAGTTCAATGAAAAAACGGGTTTTGTCTATAAATTGTTCCAATGCAAATCAATTTACGAATCACTGGTAGTGCCCATGAATCCATTTTCACTCATTTATTTATAACAAATTCAATAAATTTTTGAACAATTTCCAAGCTACTGGACAGCTTTCCTGGATAGTTGCTGCATCGGTTCGAGGTATTTTGGATTGAATCCAAGTATTTTTCGTAAACTGGTTCTCTTATAAGAAAAAATTTTTTTTTTCCATTTTTGTTATTGAATAATAAAAAATAAAAAACTTTTCTCAAATTCGATCCTGACCGATTTACGCGGAATTTCGTTAGCATTAATATAATAAAACTTCAAATTGGTTCATAAAATAGTTCATATGTATCTTTGAGTTAATAAGGCCTCGAAAAATGAACATATTTGTTGATTTCTTCATCTCTTAAAAGGAGGAAAGCATATTTGAAGAATGATAATTTCTTAAAGTTGAATGTATAGTCATACAAAAAAAATAACTATTTTTTTTATTAAAGAATGATGAATGAATAATTGAATATCTGCGAATATATGTTAAAGTGTATAGAATTTCCAACAATTTTGAGGATCTCGGAAGCTAGAGAAACCTGCGGAAATATACGAGTGACATTGTTAATTATTATCTTTAATCTCTTACCTTTGACATATTAATTGCATGGGCAAATAGCAAAGCATTTCCTGCACATCAATGTTATACCGAAAATACGAAATCCTTCACAGATGCGATGATAGAAGCCGGAAAATGCGATATTTCATAGTTGAAAGCAAAGTTCATGTATTTACTATTCTGATCAGTAAATGGTGCTCAAATTCAATACGATTATTATTTTCACCTTAAAATGTTAATGTAAAATAAGGAAAATGAAAACAGTATTGTAACGAGCGGTATAAAGTGAAATTAAATTTTTTGGCAATTTTTGTGAGATTTAATCAATATTACAAAATCATAATAGGGGGCTGTTCAAAAGTCTATGTCACGCTATTTAAAAAAAGTTTTTTACCCCTCCTCAAGCAAAAAAGAGAAATTTTATACAAAATAGTTGAATTTCCAACCAAATAGTTGAATTAAAAAAAAGACATAAAATGCTGGGGAAGGATATGTAAATAATCAAAATGCAGAAAATAATTATTTTTCAATAGGCCAAGATGGATTAACACACATGAAGTATAAATAATATAACATACGAGTATTCACAAATATTGATTTATTTTTTTGATAGTCTCAAACATTTTTTATTTTCTTCCAAATCATCTATTAATTTTAAACCAAACAATTGCATTTACAACAAAATAATTGAATTTCCAAGTGAAAACAAGAAATTTTCAACAAAATATGTAGTTGAATTTTTAACCGAATAGTTGAATTTGAATCTACAAAGGTGAATTTTTAACTAAATGGTCGAATTTCTAAACAAAAGAGATTAAGCTTCAACCACAAATACTCGCATTTTTAAACAAACAGTTGAATCTTCAAGCCAAAAAGACGAATTTTTTAGAATACGGTTGAATTTTTAACTAAAAAATATAAATTTTCAACCAAGAGGGACGAATTTTCTATCTAGAAGACGAATGTTCAACAAAACAGTTCAATTTAAAAAAAGAAGATGACTTCTTAACAAAGCCGTAGAATTTTCAATTAAATAGTTAGATTTTCAATAACAGCAAAATAAATTATCAACCTAGCAGTCGCATTTACAAACAAATAGTTGAGTTCTTAACCAAATAGTTGAATTTTCAAGCCAATAAGACGAATTTCCAATAGAGCAGTTAAATTTTCGACCAAAAAAGAATTATTCTCAACGAAAAATATAATAGTTACGAAAAACATGTGTATATATATTCAAAAATATAATACTAGCGAAAGAGATGAATCTTCAACCAAAAAAGATTTTTTATTCAAGAGAGAAGAAAAATTTCAACCGAATTGTTAATTTTTCAAGCCAAAAAGGCGAATTGTCTAGAAAAATGTTGAATTTTCTATCTGAAAATATAAATTTTCAACAAACAGTTAATTTTCAACTAAATAGTTGAATTTTATACCAAAATAATAGAATTTTCAACCTAAGAGATGCGTCTTCAACTGAAAAAATCATTCAAGAAGATTAATTTTCTACCATAAAGACGAATATACAGCAAAATACATAAATGGTAAACCAAATTGTTGAATTTTAATCTAAAAGCCATCCATTTTTAAGCCAAAAAGGCGATTTCTCTAGAAAAAGTTTGAATTTTCTACACGAAAATATAAATTTTCAACCAGACAGTTAATTTTCAATCAAATAGTTCAATTTTCTACCAAAATTATAGAATTGTCAACCCGAAACGGCGAATTTTCAACAAAACAGTTGAATTTTTAAGCCAAAAGGACAAATTTTCTACGAAGCAGTTGAATTTTCAACCCAAAAATATGAATTTTCAACCGAAGAGATGGATCTTCAACTAAAAATATCAACCAAAAAAATTAATTTTCTACCTACAAGGATGAGTTTACAGCAAAATTCATAAATTTTTAACCAAATTGTTGAATTCTAATCTGATAACTATCAATTTTCAAGCCAGAAGGGAGAATTTTCTAAAAAAAGGTTGAATTTTCTACACGAAAATATAAATTATTAACCAAACAGCTAATTATTAACCAAATATTTGAATCTTCGACCAAAATAATAGAATTATCAGCCCAAAACGACGAATTTTCACCAAAACAGTTGAATTTTTAAGCCAGAAGAACGAGTTTTCTACAAAACAGTTGATTTTACCCAGAGATGTATCTCAAATTAGTGAAATGAATTTCGAACAAAGTAGTTCAACTTTCAACAGAATAGTTGAATTTTCAATTTAAAAAATTGATGTTCAAACAAAAAAAAAAGAATTTTGAACAAAATAGTTAAATCTGCAACCGATGAAATGAATGTCTGACAATGTAGTTCAAATTTCCATCAAGTAGTTGAATTTTCAATCAATTTTGCAATTTTTAATTTTCAGCCAAAAATGGATTGGTTACATTTTCAGTTAAGAAAATTAATTTCCAACTAAAAAAACGAATTTCAAAGAAATAGTTAGATCCTCAATCAAATGGTAGAATTTTTAACCAAAAGAGATTAATTCTGAACCAAAAATATAACAGTAGACCTTTCAATTAAAAAGAATTAACCTTTAACGAAAAATAGTTGGATTCTCTCACTGGGTTCTATTAATTCAGTTCGAATTTATGAGAAAAAATTATAAAACTAGCTAACTAATTATATTATTTTAAACATTTTTAAATGCAAGCTTACAAAAAATACACAAATTCACAAATAGTCCTACTGAAATGCCAAAAAAAATCAAACTCATTAGCAAAAAATCTTTGAAATCCTTCTTGTGCTTCTTTTGGTTTTTTTTTGGGTCATAATTTTTACATCTTCTTAGTTTGATAGATAACGCTTGATAACGGAATGGTATCATTGGCGATACCATACTTTCTTCGATATTTTCAGGAATGTTTGCTGCCATTTTTTTCCAAAAAATTAACCCGAAACAGATATCAAAATAAATATTAATTAAAAATATTGATGTTATTTCATCGACCAGGGTAATTAATGAATTAATATTTTGATGTTCTTGTATCGATTACTGGTCA
>JAUMHM010000088.1:11550779-11571420 GCA_032362435.1 Melikaiella ostensackeni
GCCGAGGTAGATTTTTTCTCATTTCGCCAAAAATCAATTTGACCAGTAATCGATACAAGAACATCAAAATATTAATTCATTAATTAAAAAGTTTAAATTTTAACTTTTTTAAATATTTATATATTTTTGATATTCAGCTGATCTCATTGAACACGTAATTAACGTAATGTAATAATCTAATCAGGTAATGTAATATTATTGTAGAAATAATAATGTGAATATAATTATATACTTTAAAGAAATGAAAATTCAAATTTTTATTTGTAAAAATATGGATAATAGTTCACTTTGATGACTTTTCTGAATTTTGGAGTGAATGATTTGAGAAACCAAAATAGCTTTTATTGATAATTTTTCGAGCTGGAAAAGCGGTTAGATGTGACAGAACTTGCCCCTTCCCTTTTTTAGCTCGAAAAATTCGAGCTGAAAATGGGTTAGTCGTACAGAAAATTTTAGAACTTTAGACAGTTCGTGTTTTATAAGTGAATCGGTATTTAATAGATAATTGTTTTTAGGGATGAAAAAATCTTTTTAAAATTATTATATATTTTTTGTTATATTATATGCATAATTATTTGAAAATATGGGTCAATCGCTTCGTCTCGAATCAAAAAGTATTTTCTATTCTTATAAAATAGATTATTGTTTTCAGGTATAAAAAACACCACAAGAGTTGGATTTTAACCAAATAGATGAATTTTCTACCAAACTATTAAAATTTCAAGCATAGAAGACGAATATTTTACAAAAAATTGGAATCTTCGACCAAAAAATATGAATTTCCAACAAAAAAGTTAATTTTGAACCAAACAGTTGCATTTTTAACCAAAAACGATGAAATTTCTTCCTAAAGAGATGAATTTTTAAGCCCAAAAGACGATCAAGGTAAGAGTTGAATTTTCAACCCGAAGTTATATATTTGCAACAAAAACGATTATGAATTTGATATTCGATTATTATTTTGAATGAGTATGACTTTTGTACAAAACAGTGGAATTTTCAAACAAAAAATATGAATTTTCTACAAAAAAGTGAAAGTTTCCACCAAAAAGATGAATTTTCAACAGAATCGATAAATCTTCAGCAACAAAAAAATAAATTATTAACAAAGTAGTTCCATATCCTACTAAGTAGTTGAATTTTCAACCAAAAGGGATGAATTCTCAAGCAAAAATGTATGTATGCTGAAAGTTATTTATTTTATTGACAAAAAGTTAATTTTCAGCCAAACAGTTGAATCTTCAGGCAAATAGGTGAATTTTCTATTAAACTGTTGAATTTTCAATTTGAACAGACAGTTCGTGGTTTATGAGTAAATAGATATTAAATAGATAATTATTTCCAGGCATAAAAAAATCTTTTTAAAATGATTATACATTTTTTGTTATATTATGTGTATAATTATTCGAAAATATAGGTCAATCCGTCTCGAATCAAAAAGAATTTTCTATTCTCACGAAATTTCTCGTAGCACTAGCCCTGATCGAACTGGGAATGGGTTAGTTTTACAGAAAATTACGTGACTATAGACAGTTCGTATTTTATAAGTAAATAGATGTTGAATAGATTATTGTTTTCAGGTATACAAAACAACACAAGAGTTGGATTTTAACCAAATAGTTGAACGTGTCACAAAATAGTTGAATTTTCAACCAAAACAGATTGATTTTTAATCGAACAGTTGCATTTTTGAGCCCAACAGACAAATTTTCAACAAGAGAGTTGAGTTTTTAACCCGAAATTATGAATTTATAACAAAAAGTATTATGGATGCTGAGAGTTAACTATTTTATTGAAAAAAATAGTTAATTTTCAGCCAAACAGTTGAATTTTCAGCCCAATAGTTGAATAGATAATTATTTTCAGGCATTGAAAAATCTTTTTGAAATTATTATATATTTTTTGTCATATTATATGTATAATTATTTGACACTTTGTCTCGATTCAAAAAGTATTTTAAATTCTTACGGAATAGATTATTGTTTTCAGGTATAAAGAACAACACAATAGTTGGATTTTAACCAAATAGTTGAATTTTCTACCAAACTATTAAAATTCCAGCTCAAAAGACAAATATTCTCCAAAAAACTGGAATCTTCAACCAAGAAATATGAATTTTCAACGAAAAAGTTAATTATCAACCAAATCGTTGCATTTCTAACCCAAAACTATGAATTCTCAAGGAAAAATGTATATATGCTGAAAGTTAACGATTTTATTGATAAAATAGTTAATTTTCAGTCAAACAGTTGAATTTTCAATTTGAACAGACAGTTCGCGGTTTGTGGGTAAATAGGTATTAAATAGATAATTATTTCCAGGCATGAAAAAATCTTTTTAAAATAATTATACATTTTTTGTTATATTATGTGTATAATTATTCGAAAATATAGGTCAATCACTTCGTCTCGAATCAAAAAGAATTTTCTATTCTCACGAAATTTCTCGTAGCACTAGCCCTGATCGAACTGGGAATGGGTTAGTTTTACAGAAAATTACGTGACTGTAGACAGTTCGTATTTTATTAATAAATAGGTATTGAACAGATTATTATTTTCGGGTATAAAAAAAATTTTAACTATCAGTATACTATCACATTCACTGTCAGAAGAATCTCTATTAGACAATCTCTATCTGAATTGTTCTATACAAAAATTTATAATTTGTTTTGGAATATTTAAAAATGTATTCATGCATAATTTCAAAATTATTATATATTTTTTGTTATTTTGTGTGTATAATTATTTGAAAATGTAGGTCAATCATTTGGTCTTGAACCAAAAAGTATTTTGCATTCTTGCATCAACTTGGAATTATATCAATGAAGAGATTTTTACTGTAAAAAACAAATTTTTCAACTATCATAAATGACCATAATTTCCTTACTCTTGAATAAAGTGTACTGATATTATAGGTCAATCGCTTCGTCTAGAATCAAGGATTCGTTTTTATTCTCACATTAACTTCGAATTATGTGAATGAAAAAAGTTTTACTATAAAAAACCCATTCTGAAAATATTATAAAGTGATAAAAAAATGGTAATGATTATTTCTCGAAATCCTTCGGTCTGTTTTCAGATATCAGTTGTGAAAATAAACCCTCTAAATTTCTTTAATTTATTTACAATTGTCTTCAAATCATCGTGTTCACACGAAAGTGAATCATCAGGCATTCTTTAATTGAGGAACGTTTAATTAAAAGAATAAAATTTTTTTGAAATTGTTACCATTACAAACCTTCCTGTGTGAGGAAGCAAAAGGGGAAGTTTCTTAAAAACAGGGTAAAAGAGATAAATTCTTTGAAAAAGGGAAAAGAGTGTGAAGTCTGTATTCAGATGCTTTACTTGTAAAATAAAATCACTAATTTTCATATTTTCTAGCATTTTAAAAAATTTCCATTCATATTTTTATTTTCCATGATCAGAATATTATTGATACAGCACTGATGGTTCTTATCTCCTAACTAGACTAAATTTAAACTTTATTGGTAGAACGTCTTGACAAGTCTTATCAGTTCTCTTTCGAGACGGGAAGAAACAATATGTTGTTAATGTAGTGTCTCTTTTTGGCTTTATGTAAATTCAGAAAAAAATATTACTATAAAAGAGCGGAGTACTCAAGAAGTTCAAAAAAAATTAGAAGAAAATATGAAATTTTACAAGTGCTTGGCAACGGTTGCTTTTGTAATCATTATTCTCTCGCTGATAGTTTACATAACATATAAATGCATTCATTCCGATGAACTTGAACTCCAAGTAGTCACTGTTGTAAGTAAAACTTCTTCAAAAATTATTCTTTAGTAAATATTCATCCTAACTAATAATATTGGAATATTCTGCTTTAGAAGATAATGTCTATAATTAAAAATTATTTAAAGTGTAGTCATTTTTTTGGAAAAATAGAGCAGTTTTTATCCTAAAAATTCAGAATAAATATTTAAAATAGGATGAAGATAATAGAATAAATATACAAAAACACATTAATCATTAAAACTATCATTTATTATGTAAATTATTAGGTGTTTAGACATGGAGATCGCATGCCACATACAAATGCTGGGGAAGGATATGTAAATAATCCAAATGCGGAAAATAATTATTTTCCAATAGGCCAAGGTGGATTAACAAACGTAATGTATAAATAATGTAATATATTCACAAATATTGATTTACTTCTATGATTGATACATTTCTTATTTTTTACCAAATCATTTATTAATTATTATCAGGGTGTCTACTCACCTGAAAAACCTGGAAAACCTGAAATTGTCAGAGAATTTTTACATGCTTGGAAAAACCTGGAACTGTTAGGAAACTTGTTTTAAGTCTCGGAATTTTGGCTAACGTGCTAAAAATTGTTTAAAAAATGTTATATGAAATGAAATAACACTGATTTTTTATGATTAAAGTAAATTTTAAAGTACTGGATTTATACTGATTCAAATCAAACTAATTTTCATCGTTTCCACTATTATCAGGGAAATACCTCATATTTAAAGTATTAATATGTTAAACATGCACTGAATTTTAAATATGATTATACAATAATTCGATTTCAGTTATTATTCAAATTCGTGTACTTTATGAACTAATCTGAGAAGTTTTCGTGTAATTAATTTATTTAGTCACTCCACGGTGTTAAATAATATATTTAAGAATATCCTGTAATCATCAGTCAAAACTTCCTAAATTAAACACATTAATTAATTGAATTAAACACAAGATTAATTTTCTACCGAAAAAGGCGAGATTTCAACAAAATAGTGAAATTTTTAATAAAGGAGATGAATTTTCTACTAAAATGATGAATCTTCAAACAAAAAAATTAGTTATACACAAAATAGTTTAACTTTCAACCAAGCAGTTGAATTTGAATCCAAAAAAGAGGAATTCTGAACGACAAATGTAATATTTGATATTCCTACCAGAAAAGATTTTTATTTTAAAATGAAAACAGTTGAATTCCACAGAGAAACACGAATTTTCAACCTTATAGTTCAATCCTTAACTAAAACAAATTAATTTTCAACCAAAAAGTTGCATTTTAAACGAAAAAGATTAGTTTTCTATCAAAAAGATGAATATTCAACCAAAAAAAAATGAATTTTTAACAAAGTAGTTCCCATTTGAATCAATTAATTGAATTTTTCACCAATAACGATAAATTTTCAGGGAAAAATGTATGTATGCCGAAAACAAACTATTTTATTGGAAAAATAGTTAATTTCCAGCCAAACAGTTGAATTTTCTAGCAAAGTATTGAATTTTTTATCCGAAAATATTAATTTTCAATTAAATACTCGTATTTTCAACAATAAGAAAAACAATAAAAAATAAAACTAAGTAATAAATATAAATAAATAATGAATAAATGATAAATAGATAATAACTTTTTAAAGTTAAATAATCAAATAATAATTAATAATAAAACAATTAAAAAACAATAAAAAAATATTAGAGTCCTCAACAAAGAAGATTAATTTTCTACCAGAATTGTCTTTTCAGCAAAAAATGTGAAATTTCAACCAAAATAGATGAAATTCCTGCCAAAAGAGATGCATTTTTCAACCAAAATGACAAATTTTTAACGAAATAGTTGGATTTTCAATTCGAAATTTTGAATTCATAACAAAAAAGTTTATTCTTGAATCAAATATTTGAATTTTCGACCAAACTGTTGAAATTTCAATGCAAAAGTACGAATTTTGTACAAAATAGTGAATTTTTTAACAAAAAAGATGAAATTTTTGCGAAAAAGTGAAACTTTTCACCAAAACGATAAATTTTCAACTGAAATTATGATTCTTCAACAAAAAAATGAATTAATAACAAAGTAGTTCCACTTTCTACCAAGTAGTTGAATTTTCAATCGAAAAAGATAATAGTTTGTATTTTAGCTGAGAAATATTTTAATTTTAAATTAAAAACAGTTGAATTTAACGCAAAAGTACGAATTTTCAACCAAGCAGTTAAATTCTTATTCAAAACAGATTAATTATAAACCAAACAGTTGCATTTAAAACGAAAAAGATTAATTTTCTATCCAAAAGATGAATCTCTGATCAAAAGTGTATGTATACTGAAAATTAACTATTTTCTTGGAAAAATAGTTAAATTTCAGCCGAAGAGTTGAATTTTGGACCAAATAGTTTAATTTTATACCAAACTATTAAAATTTCATCCCAAAAAATATGAATTAAAGACAAAAAGTTCATGATCAAATAAATCGATGATTGTTCAGCCTAAATAGTTGAATCCTCAACCAAAGAGAATTATTTTTTACCAAAAAGATGCATTTTTAACCAAAAAAGATAAAATTTCTACTAAAGGAAATGCATTTCTAAACCAAAAAGACAAGTTCTCAACACAAGAGTGGAATTGTCAACCAAATAGTTGAATTTCTTACCAAACTGTTGAATTCTTAATTCGAATATATGAATTTCCAAGAAGAAAGTTAATTTTTAACACAAGAGTTGAATTTTTCAACCAAATAGTTGAATTTTCTACCAAATTATCAAAATTTCAACCAAAACTGAAATAACTTCCATAAAGCAGTTACGTTTATAACAAAAGCAGATGAAATTTTTACCAAAAGAGATGCATTTTTGAACCAAAAAGATGAATTTTCAACATAAGAGTTTAATTTTCAACCGAATAGATCAATTTTCTGCCAAATTATTAAAATTTCAAGCTAAAAAGATGAATATATTACAAAACATTTGAATTCTTAACCGAATGGGAAAATGCGCAACAAAATAGTTGAATACTCAACCAAAACAGATTAATTTTTAACCTAACAGTTGTATTTTTAACCACAAAAGATGAAATTTCTACCAAAAGAGATACATTTTTAAACCAAAAAGAGGAATTTTCATTAAAAGATTTAAATTTCCAACACAGAAAATATGAATTTTAAGAAAGAGTTAATTTAAAAAAAAATTTTTTAAAAATTTAACTTAATAGTTGTGTTTTCTACCAAACTGTTGAAATTTTGAGGTAAGAGTACGAATCTTTTACAAAACAGTGGAATTGTAAACCCGAAAAATTTAATTTTCAACAAAAAAGTGGATTATTTTACCCATTTAGATATTCAGAAGGACTAAAAAAAAATATGATTTAAAATAAACTCGCCAAATCTTATTCATATTTTGAATTTTGTATGCTAATTACTTAAATTTCAACCATTCATTGAGGATAATAAATTTGGGTCGTCCAATCATTATGCAATGCTTTGAATTTTGAAGAGCGTAGTGTCGATTGCTTTAAAAAATACAGTACTTAATATTCGAATGGCTCTTTATTGAGAAAAATTATACCTGGAAAAATCTATAAATTTCTTGAAAAATCTGGAATTGTCAGAGAATTTTTTTCGAGGATTTGAGTAGCCACCCTGAATATTATAACTTTTTTCATCTTGCTTTTTAGGCTGGTAAACTAAGAGAATATAATTTAGGAGAATTTCTTAGAGAAAGATACAATAATTTTCTGGATTCTACTTATACGCCTGGAGTTATTGAAGCTCGGAGTACAAATTATGACAGAACGAAATTGTCATTGCAGTTGGTTCTTGCAGGATTGTATCCACCAAATAGCAATCAAGTGTGGAATCCATCCCTTAATTGGCAACCAATCCCAACTTACTACGAGCCTGAAACAAAAGATATTTTACTTTCAACAATTCTTTGTTCTCGGTAAATCAAAACTTTCATTCAATTCTGATTTGTTTATCCATCACTTATATTCTAATTTTATCATATATTGTTCCACAAATAAAAAAAAGATTGATGCATATTTGAAATGGTAGCTTCCGACAGGAACGAGCAAAGATTATGCAAATGCCAGAAGTTAAGGAAAAATTTAAAACCTTTGAGGATTTGATGAAAAATTTGACAATTTTAGTTGGAAGACCGATTAATACTACCTTTGATGTTGCAAAAATATACTTCACAATTTTAACAGAATATAAATCCAATTTCACGATACCGAATTGGGCCTACCATTATTTATACAATCAACATGTGATAAATGCGATTAAATTTGATTACGAAACAGCGGTATACAATAATGTCATGAAAAAGTTGAGTGCAGGTGAGGCATAAGAATGTTTATATAAATTAATAATTATTTTGTTATTTCGTCAAAGCTGAAATTGAAGACAAAATGTAGGATTTCCCTCTTATTTTTGTTTAAATAAATATTGCAAATTTTCAGGACCTTTGATACGAAAAATGTCAGAGGACATGACTAGCGTAAGGAATGGTTCATTTACAAGGGGAAAAAAAATTTGTTTGTACAGTGGACATGAATCCAACCTTGTTACGTTACTTTCAGCCTTTGGGGTCTATAATTTTCACGTTCCAAAATTTGCTAGTGCTGTAATTGTCGAATTATATCGCCTCAAGGAAGAATATTATGTACAGGTAAAGGATATTACAGTCCAGGAGGTCAATTATGTATGATTATATGTCACATTTCACATGTCACAGTCACATGTCTATTTCACATGTCACATTCACATGTCCATTCACATGTCACATTTCACATGTCACATTCACATGTCCATTCACATGTCACATTTCACATGTCCATTCACATGTCCATTCACATGTCCATTCACATGTCCATTCACATGTCACATTTCACATGTCACATTTCACATGTCACATTTCACATGTCACATTTCACATGTCACATTTCACATGTCCATTTCACATGTCACATCTCACATTTCAAATTTCATACTTCACTCAATATTTTTCACATGTCATTGTTTTCGTTGTCAAATTCATGTCTTATTACAGAGATCTCTTGAAGTCAACTTAGACATATGTCGTGAATTCGACAACAAAAACAATGATATGTGAAAAATGAAAAGTGAAATGTATAATGTGAAATGAAAAATTATATACCTAATTGACCTCTAGGAATCTCGTTCGAAAATAGGTCTTTTTACCGTTTCAAGTAGGTAGAGGTCTTTTTTTTGCTGATACGGTTACTGGAGGGGTCCTGATACAAATTCAGAAGTTGCTAGAAATGACTAAGACGCTTCCCGGAAATATTTTTCAAAAAATTTCCAAAAATATTATTTGCGTAGGTTGACCAGTCCACTTGCAATTTAGAACAAAATATCCGACAGAAAAATCAAACCAGATGCAATTTTAAGAAAGCTGAAAAAAAGAACCTTCTACCTCCAAAAGATGCCGAGTTATGTTCCTTCAAAGTAACTCGATTTTTTTTTTAAAGAGGCTGAATAATCCAATTCTGAGTTTTGTACCTGTAGTTTCGAGCCTCTTAATTTCACGAAAAATTATTATGGATATTAATTAATGTAGACGCAATATTGAGTAATTATTTGGGAATCTGAAAAAAATTAATCTTCTGGCCTTCATAGGTCAAGATTTATGACATTTCAAAGAAACCTATTTTTTTATCATCAGCCAAAAAAGTTTTTTTTTAATAGCTCGGTTCGTGCTTATCATACGTAAAAACTGTAACAGGATAAATGATAGGGTATCAACTTCTGTGTAAAATAAAAATTTTTAAAAATTATAGGTCACGTTTTATGACAATAAAACTTTGAACCTTTCCATACGGAAGTAGTGTTCTAAAGAGTTTAAGTGCTTGGAGAACTTCTTATGAACATGAGAATATGCTCAAGAATATGCTCGACCTTTGTATGCTTTAAGAATTCAATGAGCATTTAGGAGCATTTTGAATTAGGATTTAAACAATCATATCTTCTATTTTTATTAACTTTCGAAGAATAAAATGTTTTCTTGTTCACATTTTACATTGTATTTCAAGTAGAAATCGCTTAAATAGCTAAATTTATTCAAAAACACTCAAATAATAATTACGTTACTTAAATTTCGCGGGAAAATGTATCGTGAGCTCAACCTAGAAAGGGCGCTAAATTCAAATTATCATAGAAGTCAAAATTATAAAAAACATATTTTTCGCATCAAACAGTATATAATTTAACAAGTATATAGTCTTACTCACTCGATACAGTGTTAGTAAAAAATATTTTTATTAGTTAAGGGTCATCCACAAAATACGTAAGACAGTTCAGGGAATGAAGTTTCATCTAAATAGATGAATTTTCAACCAAGAAGATTAATTTTCTACCAAAAAAATTAATTTTTAACCAAACAGTTGGATTTTTAACCAAAAAAGATGAAATTTCAAACAAAAGAGATGAGTTTTCAAACCAAAAAGACGAATTTTCAATAAAACAGTTGAATTTTCTACAGAAAAGAATTTTCAGTCAATAAAAAAAAATGTCATACAAAATTTTGTATTTTCGAAACCGAAAATATGAATGCTCAATCTGGGAGATTAATTTTCTACCGAACAATACAAATTTTCAACAAAATACTTGAATTTTCAACAAAAAAGTTTAATTTTCTATCAAAAAAGACAAATTATCAACAAAATACATAAATTTTAAACCAAATAGTGGAATTTTCAACCAAAAGAAATAAATTCTCAACAAAGAATGTAGTACTTGATATTTAAACCAAAAGAGATTTTCATCTTAAGTCATAAAAAAGTTGAATTCAACCAAAAGAGACGAAATTTCAACAAAATAGTTGAATTCTCAGCTAAAACCAAATAATTTTCAACCAAACAGTTGCATTTTGACCAAAAAGATTAATTTTCTATCAGAAAGACGAGTTTCCAACATTAAAATACAAATTTTCAAGCACAAAGTTGAATTTTCAATGAAACAGTTGAATTTTCAACTGAAAAATATTAGTTTTCAACAAAAAATGGAATAGTTAAATTTTCAGTTGAAAGAATTAATTTTAATCTAATTAACGGACGAACTTTCAAAAAATTGTTAAATTTTCAACCTAAAATATTAATTTTCAACTCAAATGATAAATCTTCAACCAAAAAAATAAATTTTTAATAAAGTAGTTCCACTTTCAACCAAGCAGTTGAGTTCTCAACCAAAAAAGATTAATTGTCATCGGAAAAAAGATCAACCAAAAATTTATTAGCCAATATTTAAATTGAAAAAGATTTTTATTTTAAAACTGAAACAGTTGAATTTTCAACTAAAATAGATTAATTGCCAATAAAAAAAATTACTTTTTAACAAACAGATTGAGTTGTAAACTAAATATTTAAATTTTCAACAGTGAAAGATGAATTTTCAACCGTGAAAGACGAATTTTCAACCAAGAAGATTAATTTTCTACTGAGAAAGACGAATTTTCGACAAAATATGTGAATTTTCAATCAAATTCCTGATGTTTCAACTGAAAAGAGGAGTTTTCAAGAAATTACATGAATTTCAAACAAGATAGTTGTATTTTCAACTACAAAAGAATACTTTTCAACGAATGAAAAAAAATTTACAACAAGAGAGTTGAATTTTCTACCATATAGACGAATTTTCAAGAAAACAGTTGAATAGTCAACTGAAACCACATAATTTTCAACCAAGCAGTAGCATTTTTGACCAAGAAGACTAATTTCCTACTAAAAGGACGAATTTTCAATAGAATACATAAACTTTCAACCAAATAGTAGGATTTTCAACTAAAAAGGATTAATTTTCAACTTACAATGCAATAGTTAAATTTTCAGTTGAAAAATTAATTTTTCAAGCAAAAAGATGAATTTTCTACTTGAATGATGAATCTTCAACCAAAAAAAGTTAATTTTGCTTCTTCATAGAGGAAGATTTGTAATAGTAACAATTTCGAAAATTTTTAAATTCGTTTTATTGAACTTTCCTCAATTGTTGTCGAAAATGAAGGAAAAATGATAAATTAACTGTTTTCGCATTGTTTATTCATTATTTACAAAAAATGTTATTGAAGGGATTATTTTAACATTTTATTATCTTATGCTTAAAATTCCAAAAATTGATCAACTTATCATCGCAGACGGAACAATTATTCTTATTTATTGATAATAAAAGTATAAACAAACAAATAAATCAGGTAATTATGCAGGTAACGAAATAATAAATAAACGAATTCAACTCGTTATTTAAATAATTGACTGATAAATTACTTAGTATCAGGAGATGGAGTACATTATACAAACTTAAAAATTGTTTTGCAAAAAAAAGGGTTCATTGAAGAGTTATAACTCTTGACCTACGAAGGCTATAAAAACAATTTTTTTTTAGATTTATGCATAATTTCCTGTGCTGCGACTGTTTCTGTGGTGATATTATTGTAACTTTATCCACAAAAGGAGTGTTTTGAAAAAACTGAACACGAGTAATTTGCCCTAAAAAATAGGTCAAAAGTGGTCAACTTTGGGAGATCATAACTTATGACATATTGGAGACAAGACATTGTTTCTTTTTAATCACTCAATATTGCGTCTTCTATAATTAATATTCAGAATATTTTTTCTACAAATGAACAAGTTCGAAAGTACAGACATAAAATTTCGAATTTCATTTTTTAGCCTCTTTTTTTAAAAAAATCTGGTCCCTTTGAAGGATCATAACACGGCTCCGATTGGAGGTAGAAGGTGATTTTTTTAGTTTTCTCAGAATTGTGTCTAGTCTAATTTTGCTGTTGGACATTTTGCTCTAAAGTTCAATGGTATGGATCAACCTATGCAAAGACAATTTTTGGAACTTTCTTCAAAAATATTTTTGGGACGCGTTTTAGTTAAAAAGTATCAGATGCCTAGACTATTATATTTAAATTGAAGGATTGAGTCTTAAATTTTAAAACAGCTTCAAAATGGTTTTATGTAATTTTCTAATAGAAAATTAGTTATAAAAATATAATTTTAATTTTAGGTGGTCTATTATCTAGGCATTCCGCCTGAAATTCAAATTCAGCAAATTCCAGGTTGTTCGAGACTTTGTCCTCTTGACAAATTTTTTGAATTGATGAAGCCCGTGACACCCAGTGAAGATGAAGTTAGCTATCAATGTGATTTATAGAATAAAATATAGATTAAGATAAATTATTATTTGATTTAGATGATATTAGAATATACGTTAAATTGATGAATAAAATCATATATAAAAAAACCATAAAATATTATACGTTAAATTGATGGAAATTGATGATACTGGAATATACGTTAAATTAATATTTATTGGCAATAGCCTTCAGTTCTTTAGTGTTACTTTAAAAGTAGATTTCAGCCCTCGACGAAATTATAAAAATACCTAATAAATTAGACATGTTTTTGGGGTAATTTATAAAAATTCATTCTCAAAATCTGATTTGAAGTTAATTTTCTCCATAAAACTTATGATAGTCTTGATCAAAATGATTTCAAATGAAAGTTTTAGATTAGTTTAGTTAATACTTTTTTGAATAGTTTTTTTAGTTTCATATTCACTAACATATCTTTTTGAATATATTTTGAGAACATATGAAAAGTTTCTGTTGATAAAAAAAAATTCTTGCAAATTATAAATGCTTAAAGATGTGTCAAAATGTTTCTCAAAATATACTCTAGAAGATATTTTAATATTTCGAAAAACTTCACACGCTATATCGGCCTTATTTTGTCAATGGACAAAACAAGAACAGTATTTGTTTAGAAGAGGGCCCTATTGCGTCCCCAATGAGGGCCCTTGACATTAATTGGAAATTAAAAAGGATTCTTGTTAGAAGCCTCATCAAATTTTTTTTACGGCCCCCAATAATTTCCCGCAATCAAACTGATGGGGCCCGTAACGATTTGCCTCATGCGGACCCTAACAACGATAGGGAGAACCCATCTGGGCCCCAACAATACCTCATTAACAGTTCCACAGGAAAAATCTTATTTTTGTTTCAAATCGCAATTTTTTCCAATTTACGATTTTTTTATCGATTAATGCATCAAAAAGAGTTTTTTGGGGTTTTGTGCATTTTTATCACATATTTCGAAATTACCGAAAATTAGGTTACATAACATATTGAAATTGTTGAGATAGCTCATAAACAAGTACAAATGAGCATTGTAGCTAAATTCGAATTACGGAATGTGGTTTCACCTTTTCCAGTATGCATTTTTTCCATATTCCTCCTTTTTTCATCGATATTGCTGCAATTACCATTAAAGGTTTGAAGTGTGATGAATAAATTTTGTTTTATTGATAAATTGTGAATGTTTCTAAATTTTTAGAATTAAAAATGATAATTTTTTGAGCTGGAAAAGAAAAAATATACCAGAACTTCCCCTTCCCTTTCCCAGGTCGAAAAATGACCAATAATTGCTATTTTCGGCAAAATAATGAGTTTTTTTCAAATTAACCGTGAAAATGTCATTTGCGAATATTTTCGAGATTATATTCGTAAACAGCGCACATTTGGAAGAAACGTACTTTTATGTTTAAACATTTTTTCATGCCGATTCCAAATCTGGCCAGTAAATTAACTTAGGACTTCATGGCTCTGAGAAAAATTCGATTCAAGGTCCCCCTTGATTCCATTGAAGCCTCAACTATTCCCACCGATTAAAAATTCACCATTCATGGTGTTTAAGGATTTTTTTGGGCGCTGGTTTCGAATTCAAAGTTAAACCGTTAAAATTCAAAATAGCGGATCCAATATGGCGGATAAAAACTTTGAAAGGAACGCTAATATGGCTGAAAATTGTTATTCCAGGGGTTTTCGGGTCGCTGGTTTCGAATCTTAAATAAAAATTGAGAAATTAAAAATGGCGGATTTAATATGGTGGATTAACACTGTAAAAACAGCACCGATATGTCTAAGAATTGCATTTCCCGAATTTCTCGGGTCGCTGGTGTTGAATCCAAGGTCAAACTGTTAAAATTGAAAGAATAACGGATCCAATATGTCCTATTTCTGAATGGTTCTCGTTTTCTTATTTCAATAAATGATACCTAAGAAAATATTTAATAATTGAAATCGCCTGATCAGTACGCTTAGTTACATGTACTAAAAAGACTCGAAAAATCCCGGAAAAGCAATTATTAAACAAATCGGTTTTACTTTTTCAACTTTGATCTGCCATATAGGATCTGCCATTTTGAGTTTTGGAATTTTTATTTCGGTTCCGGAATCAACGACCCAAGGATTAACGGAATAGCAATTTTTAGCCATATCGGTGTCGTTCTTACAATTTTGATCCGCCATATTGCATCCGTAATTTTAGGTTTGAAAATGTCGACTCAAAATTTGAAATCAGCAAACCGAAAATCCCCGCAATACCAATTTTTAACCATATCACACAGTGGGCTGAGAGACACCGAAAACTGGACAAAAACCTACCTCAAAGTTTTGGGTGAAAGACTTATTTTTCATCATGTAGGTGAATTGAAGCAACATCGAGCTCATACACGGTGGAATGGGCTGAGAGACACTGAAAACTGGGCAAAAACCTACTTCAAAGTTTTGGGAGAAAGACTTGTTTTTCATAATGTAGGTGAGTTGAAGCAACATCGAGCTCATACACGATAGAGTGGGCTGAGAGACACCGAAAACTGGACAAAAACCTACTCAAAGTTTTGGGAGAATGACTTGTTTTTCATAATGTAGGTGAGTTGAAGCAACATCGAGTTAATGCACGGTGGAGCGGGCTGAGAGACACCGAAAATTGGCAGAAATTGAATATTTCATCGGATTTGTATGAAAGCTAGTATAAAAAGGTTTTTGAGGTCGCTGATTTCCATTTTGACGTCAAAAGTTACAAATTCAAAATAGCGGATCCAATATGGCGGCTAAAATTTTCAGCTCTTCACAGATTTGTAAAAAACTTGGGACAAGGGCGTTTTGAGGTCGCTGATTTCGATTTTGACGTCAAAAATTACAAATTCAAAGTGGCGGATTCAGAAGCCGGACCTGCTAGATGAATGTTTAAGACTTTATAAAGAACTCAGATTGATCAAGCACCCCAAAATAAATAGTCTGGAATAGTACTGCAGCCTCTACATAGTAGGTCCTGGATACTACCATTTTTGAAGGCTAACTGCAGGCGTTAAAATTAAAAATTACGCTAGAAAAATCTAAGTTTCTTAAAAAATCCTCGCCGAGAACCATTAAAATATTTTAAAATTTTGCAGTTTCATCTCCCATATTAAAACCACGATTTTGAAATAATAACTTTTAAGGTCATATGATAAATCAGCGATCTCAGAAACCCCCTCTTACCAAGTTTGAGGCAAATCTGTAAGAATTTGGAAATTTCGCTCGCCATATTGGATCCGCTATTTAGAATTTGTAACTTTTGATATCGAAATCAAAATAAGTGACAATAAAAACCCCCTTGTGAGAAGCTTTAGGCACATCTGTGACAATTTCAAAATTTTGGCCGCCATATTATATCAGCCATTTAGAATTTGTTACTTTTGCCGTCGAAATCGAAATCAAGGACCTTAAAAGCCCTCTTGTATGCAATAAATTAATTTCATTAAAACGAATAAATTTTATACTTAAAATATCCATGTATTTCAAAAATAAGAATTTTTTATCCTTCAAACGTTAAAGGAATTGCCAAATTTGTAAATCTCATAATTTTTGCTGTACGAATACATAATATTAATTAACTGTATTTTGTACAAATGTAGATTTTTACTCGTATCATAAAGGATGGACCCTTTTAATAATAATTGATAAAAAGAGAATTTTTCGTGTTTATTTTAACAAATATATGAAATATGCACGCGAGTGTTCGAAATGCCGGCTTTGTGGCTACGGAACAGCTTAACTTCGCTGGGCTCACAGCACCTCTCCCTCGGCTCCTTCGACCCCCTCATCAATGAATGCGAGCCGTAGGAAATTCTTTAAACACGGTATATGGAAGGTGGTTAAATGGAGGTTCCAGCGTAATTACAATATTGATTTATTCCGAAAATTAAGAAAAATGTTCTCTTACAAAGTTATAAAAATGTATAAGTCTGTACGTATCATAACTTCATTTGATCATAAAATGCTTCTAAATAATTAAATTGATTCATCTTGTCAGAATGGACAAATTAAGTACTTATTATGTGGCAACATACCTAATATTAAAGAAAATTTACTTATAAACAAAAAATGAAAAACATCGAAAATTCTGCAAGATGAAAATTTTTGTATGAAGATAGCTATAAACATTGTATTGAAATATATCAACTAAATACATCCTGTGTTTGAAAAAAGTCGCGCTACACAGCCTGGTATTACTGCCAATAGTAAAATAAAAATTCTTAAATTTTCGAATTTTTCAAATTCATTTTTTTGTCATTGTCACGATAGTTCATGAATGAACCACAACCTTTTTTGTTAAAGTAGTATGTTTCATTAAAATCTACGTATAGAATTTTTCTTCCCCTAATATAATAAAAATTCTTTAAAAAATCACACCTAAAACGATTTTTGAGAATAGTAAAAAATCGAAAAAAAAATTCTTAAAGGTGGAAAGGAAATCTACTATCTTATGAAAATTTTTTGTGTACTAAAAAAGAAACACACAAAAAGTAAACAAATCAGAAATAGACTTCGAAAGTACCCACTTTTACGGCTCATTAGAGTCACATGTACCAACACTGCACTTCGTATTTCTGAAGTTTCTTCCCGGCTAAAATCGAAAAAAAATTTTGCTGAGAAGAATCTGCTTCTCATAAATTAAAATTTTTATGAAAAAAGTGGATTACTGTCAGTCGGCTTTAGAAGATAACCATAATTTTTAATATTAATAAATAAATGTTATTGGTGATTAATTGTCTTGATTATCTATTTTGTGTCCTTCACATAATTTAAATGTTTGTTCAATCAGTATTTGTGGTGAATTGTTACAAAACATTGCATTACAATTTCAGGATTTTATAAACAGGAACTTAATTTTTCATTCATTCTGATTTTTCTGTTTTTGGTTTTATGGATTTCAGTAAATTGATAAAAATTGGGGGGATGTGATGCATGTAATTGAAGGACCGGTGAAAAATATTAAAGAATTTCTCAATTAGTAAAAAAAATGAGATCGGATGCATTACATAAAGATTAATTATTAAAGTGAAAAATTGATGGGTTTTTCCAACAAAGATGTTTGATGTTAACAAGAAAGTAGGTTTTGACTTCAACAATAAGAGAAACAAAGAAACTTTTAATGAGACTACCAATAAATTTAAGGAAGATTTCTTATTTGGTTGCAAAAGTTTGCCATGCCCAGATACACAGAACTTTCGGGTGTTTTCTATTTTAGTATAAAAAAAAATTTCATAGGAAAATAGATTTCAGTTCGATCTTAAATATTTTTTATATTGACAAGAGAATAGAAAAATTGACCAAACAACATCTGACATTAAATTCTTTATTTTTAATTTCAGGTAATATTTCAATTTAAATAATATAGATTTTATTATTTATAACTGTAGTTTCCCTATGAGTCACCCCGAATGAGGAAGTCTGAATTGGCTTCCGAACATGTTAGTCCTTCGTAGTATAAAAATGATGGAGAAAAAAAAACGAGAGGTAGGTATGATTGACTCTCTCTTTTTCTTCCTTTTTTTTGTTGTACGTTTATTGTACATTTGTCTCTAATGAACCGTTAAAGTGGATAGTTTCAGAGTCTATTTTTGATTTGTGAAATTTTTGGGTGTTTCTTTTTTAGTACACAAAAATTTTCATAGGAAAGTAGATTTCATTCCGATCTTTGAGAAACTTTAAAAGAGAGACATTAGCCAAAGATTTGTTCCAATCTGCTGGCGTTGCCTATGAATACTATTAAGATTTCTTCCAACTGAGATATTAATGATTAACTCATTTCATCAAAGGATATCTATATTTATCTAAATATAGTATGAGAATTTGAAAAACTTAGGAATTTACAGAAATGTGTTATTATTTTGGATTAGTACCTATTCCTATTTTGAAAAATGGAACAATCTGGATATATTGGTTCTGAATCAACTTCCAAAAAAAAATCTATACTTATCCGATCCGGCTCTAAACTTGATAAATAGTGTTCTTTATTGAGGACAACACACCCTCTAAATTTCATGATCCTAGTTCTACTTGTTTTCGAATTATAATAAAAGAGTATTATTGACAAACACACGGAATTTTTGGAAAACCTTTTTTTTTAGACTCCTGAGGCTGAATCATGTGAAGATATGTCCAAAAATAAAGTTCGAAAATTTTCACCATAACAAAGCTTCCTCTATGAGGAAGCTATTAGATTAAATTCAGCACTAAAATTGCAAAATCATTCCTTTAATTTCCACAAATCCACAAAGGGAAAACAAAGACAAAAAGAAAAAACAAAAGCAAAAAATGATTGTTCCTCCGCAATCTCGTGTACTCGCAACCGACGATTAGTTCTGAGGTTTGATTGCAGAAGCTGTTGCTTCGTCATGAGAACCACTCGCGATCCGGTAACGAACCTTACAGGAAGCGCCGGCAGTGCGATGACAATGGTAATTATTGTTGAAGCTGAAATTTCAATTCTGCGATTGATGCATCTTCTGGCGCAGCAGCTACACGGCGAATTCGACGGAAGGGTGGATAAGGGAGCGAAGGGGGTGGAGAAAGTACATGCACAGTAAACCATAACCGCAGCGTTAACCGGTAGACTGCGGAGACGCGAACCAACTAGAAACCATCATAAAGGTTCAGTTCTCCCTTTGATACAGCAAACGGTAACGTATTTAGTTAGATATATCATTCGGTTTCTATCTATTGTGAGCACCGAGAACAAACTTCCTATTCGTTTGAACGCTAAAGGCCTCAACCTGACGACCGGAGGCTGAGGGGGTGGGCTCCAGTCTATGCGTGCCTTGTATCAGCGAGGCCGAGTGCTTTGTTGTTCCACCCCCTCTTTGCAATTATTTCTACATGTTCACTGCCTAACAAAATAGCTCGACAACGTTTTCTATAAGGCTCCTTGTTTTCATATCTACGAAGGATTTCACGTCATGTGATTGTAATTAATCTCAATCCTATTATTAAGGAAGTTGCACTCGAAAGAGGGATTATACGAGAGTCGTTTGATAAGTTTAGTAAGAAAGCAAGTAGACATTTATTCGAAGCCCGATTCGTGTATTTTTGCCGCGTTGTCGTGATGAAATTTTACTTTTTCGTGTACCAATCGTGACCGTTTTTTTTTTGTAGCTCGACTTTCAAACTGTCCAATGATGATACATAGTACGTTCCTGTTATAGTTTTACCAATCTCCAAGTAATTAATGAGGATAATTCCTCTGGAATCCCAAAATACTGTGTCCATCACCTTTCCAGCTGACAAAACAGTCCCCATTTTCTTTGGCGCAAAAACACCAGGCAGTACCCACTGCTTTGACTGCTTCTTTATCTCTGGTGTAGTGTGTGATTAATCTAGGTTACGTCCACCGTCAAGAATCGATGCGAAAAGTCCTGCTGATCCATATTGAACTCCTCCAAACACTGTGCTGAAACGTCTTTTGGGTTGTGCTCTTGATCGGAAATCAGCATTCGCGGCACCCATCTTACACACCGCGTATTTTTGCTGCGTTGTTGTGATGAAACATCATTTTTTTGTGTGCCAATCGTGATAGTCTTTTTTTTGTAGCTCGACTTTCAAACTGTCCAATGATGATACATATTACGTTCCTGTTATAGTTTTACCCTTCTCCAAGTAATTAAAGAAGATAATTCCTCTGGAATCTCAAAATACTGTGTCCATCACCTTTCCAGCTGACAAAACAGTCCCCATTTTCTTTGGCGCAAAAACACCAGGCAGTAC
>JAUMHM010000088.1:11571520-11581562 GCA_032362435.1 Melikaiella ostensackeni
TGGATCCAGACTTCGTCCACAGTCAAGCATCGGTGCAGAAAGTCCCGCGGATTCCGAATAAACTTAGCCAAACACTGTGCTGAAACATCTTTTCGGTTACGCTCTTGATCAGAAATCAGCATTCGCGGAACCTATCTTCAACATACCTACTTAACCTCCAGTTTTTCGTGCAAGGTATTATAGACTCGTTCAGTGAAGACGCTAACAGCCTCGGAAATCTCACGCACCTTGATTCGGTACTCTTCCATAACCACGTGATGAATTTTTTCCACCATATACGATGTGGTGACCTCAATTGAGCGTCCGGAGTGCGCTTCATCTTTAAGTGTGGTTCTGCACTGTTTAAATTCGTTTATCCAAAAATGAATGGTTTTTAACGAAAGAGCAGACTCCCCACGAACTTCGTCCAACTCGGCTGTGATCTGCACTGCCGTTCAATTTTTTCAATGAAAATGTTTCATCACTGTGCGAAAATCTTCTTTCTCCATTTTTTCGGAAACTACTGACCTGTTCACTTCAAACATATGCGAAACGCGATCTAAGCGTCGGTTTTGACTGAAGCTTGGTAGAGGTTAGTTTGAAGAGTGTTTTTTTCGACCATATACTACAAAGTTCATTTTGGCGCCATCTAGCGGGAAATCTACCTTACTTATTAAGCGGCCCTTGTGCTGTAGCCGTGCGTGCCATGCCCAAGATCACAACGTTTGGCGCATAATAATTTTAAAACGACGCGCCTTTCCCATCTTACTCTAGCTGTCACTGCACCATCTATTTTCGTATTTTTTCGTTGTGCCCAAGATTAGTGTTCTGAAGAGTTTAAGTACCCAAGAAAATTCTCGCTAGCATGAGAATATGCTCGACCTTTATGTGCTTTGAGAATTCAATTTGCGTTTCTGAGTATTTGGAAATAGGATGTAAGAAGTCGTATTTTTGACTTTTTATTTAATTTTGAAGCAAAAATATTTTCTTGTTGACATTTTACGCTTTATTTCCAATTTAAATCGCTTAAATAGCTAAAATTATCAGAAATTAGTCAAATAATAATTGCAGTATTTAAATTTCGCGCGAAAATGTATCGCTTGGAATAAGAAAGGGTGCTTAATTTAAATTATAAGAGAAGTCAAAGTAATAGAAAACATATTTTTCGCACAAAACAGAATATAATTTATAATATATATATTTACTTTACTATAGAGTGTACTTGTAAAATATATATGAATTGAATATGACGTATATTTGTTTAAACGATGAATGCTTCAAATTCTCTCTCTCTCAAAAAAAGACGAATTTTCTACAAAACAGTTTAATCTTCAACCCGAGAATGTAATTTTCGAACAAAAATGTTAATTTTCTACCAAAAATCTAAGTTTTCAACGAAAGAGTTAATTTTCAACTATGTAGAATAAATTTCCATCAAATTGTTGAATTTTCGAGACAAAAAGACGAATTTTCAACTCTAAAAGTTTTTCAAAAATCAAAAACAGTTGAATTCAACCTCAAAATACTAATTTAAAAATTGTTGAATCTATAACCAGGAGAAATTAATTATTAACCAATCACTTGCAATTTTAACCAAAACCGATTAAGTTTCAACCAAGAAAATTAGTTTTCTGTCGGTAAAAACGAATTTTTAACAGAATAGATGAAGTTTCAACTGAAATGATGAATCTCCGACAGAAAAAATGAATTTTCAACAAAATGATGCAACTCAACCAAATATAATTAAATTTTCAACCAAGAAAATTCATTTTCTACCAAAAAAGACGAATTTTTTACAAAATACATGAATATTCAAGCAAAGATTTGAATTTTCAATCAAAAAAGATAATCTTTCAACCAGAGGTTTGAAGTTTAACCTAAGAAAAAAATTTCAACCAAAAGTGGAATAGTTAAATTCTCGAAAAAAATTAATTCTCAACAAAATAGTTCAACTCTCAATCAAATACTTGTATCTTAACCAAGATTACGACTTTAACAAAATAGTTGCATTTTCAACAAATTAAATGAATTTCCAACCAAACCGTAGAATTTTTAACCAAACGAGATAAATTCCCAACCCATTAAAAAGTCCCACTATTTTTCTTTGAAAGTTACTTCTTTTTAATTGAAAAGTCTGCTATTACATTTTTGGTTTAGAATTCATCACTTTTGGTTCAAAACTCTACTATTTGTTCGAAAATTCAACTATTTTCTTGAAAATTCGTTTTTTTTAGTCAAAAATTAATTTCACTAATTGAAAATAAAACTAATCCATTTTTTGCTAAAAATTAATCATTTTTAGTTGAAAATTTTTCAGTTCCCGAGGGTTCTCATTATAAATATTAAAAATTATACGTAACGCAAGCTCAAATATATTCAAGCAAATATTTTATTATATGATTTCGCTGTTGAAAAAGTTCTTTCTTCATCAAATCTGATACACTAAATAGTCTCTCATTTAAATTTAGTTTAAGTTTACAATAAAGGTCTAAAAAATTAGACTAGTATTCATTAGCTGCGATTGTATAATACGTTTTGGAAAATTGCCTTACAAAAGTTATCTCTCAAAGTTGATAGTACAAATTTCAAAAAATATTCTGAAAGTAAACAAATATTTACTAACAGAAGAGTAATTATAATCACAAACATGTTCAGTGAAAGCTTTCATTGACAAATTATGGAACATACTAGAGCTGGAATAATATCAAACAATAAAACAATTTCAATAATTTACTTCAAGTAGAAGAACAATGAATCAAATGGATTCATTTTCAAAGATATATGAGTATGATGGAAAATTTATGTTATTTAAAAATTTCATGAATCAAATAGGTTCATTTAAACGCATATGGAATCCCAGATAGATTATGTTTAAAATATTATAGGGATATAATTTTTCGAGTTTTAAAGCTGGATGAATCATGAACACTTATTTTCAAGCTTTAAGTGTTAAAAATAATTTTTTTAAAGTTGAAATGTCAGGAATAGGATAAACACTTTTTGCTAGAAACAAAAATACATATATTTTAATTATTCATACATACGTCTTAATTATTCAAAGTTGGATCTCGATGAATCAAATACATAGATTTTCCTTTATAGATATAAAATGACGTAAACAATAATTTGAGAATACATAATATGTTCAATTCACTACGCATTTTATCATAAGTCATACTGCCGGACACCTGGGCCTAAAACGTTCTTTCTTTTCTATAAAAATCAGATCCAAGACCTTCTCGCGCAAGCAATACTAAAGTAAAATTTATCTTACTTCTAATTGCGCTTTAAATTTATTATGCGATAAACCTTGTGATCTTGGGCATGGTAAGCATGACTACAATATTATCATCTTCGAATGAGACATTTCATATAATTTCGATCACATTTCAGTCAAGCTTTTGGCGGGCTCATTTGATCTTGCAATTATAAAAATAGACCTGATACTTTGAAATAGCAACTATCGTTCCAAAAAACTCGATCATTACGCGAAACCATATCTACTTGTCACTTTTGCTACCATAAAGGCGTTAAGTGAATAAAGGAATCCCTGATGCCGTTGACATGAAGTGCCGGGATCAAGAGAACCGGCAAAAGACCCCGCCTATAATGACCGGCATACCTCGCGTTCAGCTTCGGATCCGAAGACGACGTGCCTCGATAGATTCATCGAATACTATCGAAAGAATTTCGCGAACAATCCGGACCAATCGACACACTGGTCTTGGGAACCAGTCGCCGAACCGCGTCTCAAACGCGCTCAGTATCGTCCAGCAAGTTCCTCGCGAATCGTTCGAAAGAACCAATGTAAATGCAATTCAGCCCCCTCTCTTCAACCATTCCGAATTTTACCGGCATCGACCAAATTGGCACCAGGACAAGAGAAGCTGACCCGCCGTGTGAGAACCGTGCCCGTCGGCCTTAAATCAAGGAGACCCTAATTCCGGCAAAAAACACGTCCGCGCACGGGGCGTTGTTCCCAGGATCAGCTGGTCGACTGACGACATTTCTCGCGAACATACCGTCCATTCCTCATCGACTGGTTTCAACTTGAACTCAATTTTTTGCCTCAAGTTCATTGATGGAATGTTTTTTTTTAAAGATACATTATGTCAAAAAGGAATCACAATTCTAAAACGTGAGATCTGAGTAGTTCAATGTTAGCGCGCCGGAGAGCGCGCACCAGCCACCGGCCGCACCACTCCACCTCCACCTCCTGCCGGTTGTCGTACTACACGCCACTTCCTAGATGTTACTGTTCGAGCTTTTACAGTTAGTGAAGTAATGAATGTAGTTTGGACTTCTGATCTTTTGAAGTTTTGGATTTGCTGCTTGAAGATCTTCAAGGACTTTCCAGTTTCAAGCATTCAAAGTTCGATTCATCACACTGAGAGCTTTAAACCTTGGAAGTTAGTAAGATAGTTCCGAATTTCTGATCCTCCTAGTCGAAAGCTCTCGTATTTCATACCTTATTAGATCGAGTTTCGTTCTTGAAAGAACCTGTATTATGGTCACGAGCCCCTGACACGAGTGACCAGAGGACACGAGATAAGGAATATATCCTTCTCTCGCACGTCTAGAAATCGTCGTCGGTTTGGTATCATACGACGTCAGGAGCACCCGTGGAGAGAATCACCTGCGTTACTTGTGGATAAGACAAGAACACGTAGAATGCAGGCGGTCCGACCTTGGCTAGGTCGAGCGTGCCGCATCGCGCACATGCGGCACTGATTGAGCCGCATGTGGAAGCTCTGCTTCTGAAACGAGTCCTTTACATTTTAAATCCACCTTTAAATTTTAAATTCACCTTTTAATGCCGTGTAATATATTCCTCTTTGTAGGCATGCAGGAACTAGTTTAAAGAAAATGATCCGTTCATATTCATGCATTCCTTGTTTGTAAAGATTTTTAACTACATTTAAGTATCGGTATAGTTTTCATGAGATTTTCAGAAAATGGTTGCTGGCCACACTTATTTTATTTTTACTATCGGTAATGTGATAGATTAGGTGCTAATTTTTACGACCGGAAGATTGCAACCATCAATAAAGGGCGTTGTGAATAACAATTTAATATCGGTATAGTTTTTATGAGGTATTCAAATAATAATTGCTGGTCACACAGACTTTATTTTTTCTTTCAATAATGGGATAGATTATGAGATAATTTCTGTAACTAAAAGATTGTTACCATCAATAATAAGAATTTTGAACTAGATTTTGATATTGGTATGCTTTTTATGAAAAATTCAGATAATGGTTCCTGGTCACAAATATTTTATTTTCAATATGAATAATGTGATATACTATGAGCTAATGGATGAGCTAATAGAAGGGATTTTTAACTACATTTTAATGTCGGTATGGTTCTTTATGAGAATTATCAGATAATGGTTGCTAGTCACACGTATCTTCTTCATATCAATATTGTGACAGATTATGTGCTACTTTCTGTGACTAGAAGATTGTTACCATAAATAATAGGGATGTATAACTACATTTAAAGTCGGTATGTTTTTTTTAAAAACTTTGGATAATGGTTACCGGTCTCACATATTTTATTATTACTATCAATAATTTAATAGATTATGTACTAGTTTCTGCGACTAGAAGATTGTAACCATCAGTAAAAGAAGTTTTGAAAAACATTTTAATAGCGGTATGGTTTTTATGAGATTTTCAAATAATGGTTGCTGTTCACACAGATTTTATTTTCTCTCTCAATAATGGAATAGATAATAAGATCATTTCTGCAACTAAAAGATTGCCACCATTGACAATAGGAATTTTTAACTACATTTTGATATCGGTATGGTTTTTATGAAATTTTCAGAAAATGGTTGCTGGTCACACATATTTTATTTTTTCTATCAACAATGTGATAGATTATGTGCTAATTTCTGCGACTAGAAGATTGTAACCATCAGTAAAAGAAGTTTTGAAAAACATTTTAATATCGGTATGGGTCTTATGAGATTTTCAAATAATAGTTGCTCTTCACACAGATTTTATTTTCTCTCTCAATTATGGAATAGATTATAAGATAATTTCTGCAACTGAAAGATTGTTACCATCAATGATAGGAACTTTTAACTACACTTCATTATCGATATGGTTCTTATGCAATTTTCAGAAAATGGTTTTCGGTATGAGTTTTATGAGATTTTTAAATATTGGTTGCTGGTCACACATATTTCATTCATTGTTTTTTTTTTCTTTTCATTTTTTTCTCTTCAGTTCATTTTTTCTCTCAATAGTGTCACAGATTGTGAGATAATTCCTGCAACTAAAAGATTGCCACCATTAATAATACAAATTTTCAACTACATTTTGATATCGGCATAGTTTTTATGAAATTTTCAGAGAATGGTTGCTGGTCACACATATTTCATTTTTACGATCAACAACGTGATAGATTATGTGTTAATTTCTGCGACTAGAAGATTGTAACCATCAGTAAAAGAAGTTTTGAAAAACATTTTAATATCGGTATGGTTTTTATGAGATTTTCAAATAACGGTTGCTGTTCACACAGATTTTATTTTCTCTCTCAATAATGGAATAGATTATAAGATAATTTCTGCGACTAAAGGATTGTTACCATCAATGATAGGAACTTTAAACTACATTTCAATATCGGTATGGTTCTTATACAATTTTCAGAAAACGGTTTTCGGTATGAGTTTTATGAGATTTATAAATATTGGTTGCTGGTCACATATATTCTATTTTTTCTTTCAATAATGTCATAGATTATGAGGTAGCTTCTGCGATTAAAAGGTTGTTACCATCAATAATAGGAATCTTAAAATAGATTTCAGTATCGGTATGGTTTTTATGAAAAATTCAGGTAATGGTCCTGGTCACATACATTTTATTTTTACAATCGTTAATGTATGATTATGTCCTAATTTCTGCGACTGGAAGATTGTTACCATCAACAAAAGGGGTTTTGAATAACAGTTCAATGTCGGTGTTGTTTTTATGACATATTCAAATAAGTTGCTGGTCACACAGATTTTATTGTTTCTGTCAATAATGGGATAGATTATGAGATCGTTTCTGTGACTAAAAGATTGTCACCATCAATAATAGGAATCTTAAACTAGATTTCAATATCGGTATGGTTTTTATGAAAAATTCAGGTAATGGTTCTTGGTCACACATATTTTATTTTTACTATCAATAATATGATAGATTATGTGCTTATTTCTTTGACTAGAAGATTGTAATCATCAGTGAAAGGGGGTTTGAAAAAAGTTTTAATATCGGTATGGTTTTTATGAGATTTTCAAAAAATGGTTGCTAGTCACATATGTTTCATTTGTTCTATCAATAATGTGATAGATTGTGTGCTAATTTCTGCGACTAAAAGATTGTTACCATCAATAATAGGGATTTTCAACTACATTTTAATATCGGTATAGTTTTTATAAAAAATTCAGATGATGGTTGCGGCTTACACATATTTCATTTTCTATTTTAGTAGTGTGAAAGATTATGAGCTGATTTCTGCTACTAGAAGATCGATACCATCGATATAGGGATTTTCAACTCCATTAATATCAGTATAGTTTTTATGTAAAATTCAAATCATGATTGCTGGTCACACATATTTTATTTTTTCCAACAATTTTGTGACAGATTATGAGCTAATTTCCAGAATTAGAAGATTGTTACCATCAATCATAGGGATTTATTAACTACATATCGTCGCTTGAGAGTTAGAGTACGACAACTACACTTTTCGAAATTTTTGAGTTAATAGTATTTTCATATTTAGAGCGTGGGAAAGAATGTTAGAATATGTATTTTGTTGTCATATTCAGCTTGAAACTCATAAAAATTATTACTTGAAACTGTAGATGTTAATTTAGTTTTAGGATTATATTGCCCCATGTCCATAAAACAGATTTTTAAACTAGAGAAAGACGGAGACAAACGTTAGCTAACTTAAAAATAATATACGAATATTATATCCTGAACACGAAGCTTTTGTTTTTAATAATCTTCTTTAATGTACGAATCAATTACCTAAAATTCCTTAGCCACCTTTATATTTTATTTTGAGGTTGAACATAATCCGTTGGGGTTAAGTGACAATTTAAAAACATCATCAAATTCTAAAATATAAACTCCAAAGTAGGGTTTTTCGTATTTCTAAAAAGACAATAATTTTTAATAATTTCTATTATTCAAGTATTAATATCGGTATGGTTTTAATAAAAAATTCAGATAATGGTTGCTGGTCACACATTTTTGATTTTCTATATCAATAATATGATGAATTGCGTGCCAATTCCTGTGACTAGAAGATTTTTACCATCAATAATAGGAATGTTCAACTACATTTTAATATCGGTATGATTTTCATGAAAATTTCAGATAATAGTTGCTCGTCACATATGTTTTATTTTTCTTATCAATAATGTGATAGATCATGTGCCAATTTTTGTGACTAGAGGATTGTTACCATCAATAATAGGGACGTTTAACTACATTTTAATATTGGTATGGTTTTCATGAAAATTTCAGATAATAGTTGCTCGTCACATATGTTTTATTTTTCTTATCAATAATGTGATAGATTATGTGTTGATTTCTGCAACTAGCAGATTATTACCATCAATAATAAGGATTTTTAAATACATTTCAATATCTGTATGGTTTTTGTGAAAATTTCAGATAATAGTTGCTGGTCACATATGTTTTTTTTCTTCTATCAATGACGTGATAGATTATGTGTTAATTTCTGCAACTAGAAGATTGTTACCGTCAATAATAAGAATTTTTATATACATTTTAATATCGGTATGGTTTTTTTGAAAATTTCAGACAATAGTTGCTGGTCACATATGTTTCATTTGTTCTATCAATGATGTGATAGATTGTGTGCTATTTTCTGCGACTAGAAGAATATTATCATCAATAATAGGGATGTTTAACTACATTTTAATATCAGTATGCTTTTTATGAAAATTTTAGATAATAGTTGGTCACGTGTTTTATTTTTCTAACCAATAATATGATAGACTATGTGCTAATTTCTGCAATTAGAAGGTTGTTACCATAAATAATTCATGTTAGAAACCACTAACTACTAAGTAGTAATAAAATATTCTTCTTTTTTTGTATTCTCAACATCTGTCTCCACTTAAAAGCAACTAACTCCTAGAAAAGAACCTCACATCACCAACAACGTCAAACAAGGATTTACTGCATTTAAAACACAAATAGCATATAAAGCATATTTTCCATCTCGACAAACAAAACTCACAACATCTGTAAACCACGGACTCTCGATCGATGCTCGCCGTCTGTTAAAACTTAAAAGCTAAGCGCTCCATCATCCATTTACATCCCCGGCAAAGACAGCACTAAACGTTGAAAAAGAGTCACTTAACGCTCGCATTGTGCATTCCGATGGCCGTTACGTCGCTAAATTTTCACGAGCGTATAAGTATATACCCTACACTATACAATATCGCGAATGATTTTCTCCCCGGGGTAATTTACATACCGATAGAGTCCTCGCGCGCTTCAACACGTAGTTAGACAGTGCGTGCCTCTCGAATCGGACCCTCTGTTCTTTTCCTTCCTCTCCAGGTCTTTTTACCTGTTCACGCGCAATTCGAGAGGGTTTACTGCCGTGCTTCGAGCCGAGCGGTAAATGGCAATAATTGCAGTTGCGATAGGGAACGCAGAGTCGTTACCATCGGCACAGAAGAAGTTGCGAGTCCGCAAGCCATCCTCCAGGTTGCTACCGTTGCTACCAAGAATAAAACAATGGAAACAGGACGCACATAGGACATAGGTGTATCCTGCTTTTATTGCCGCGTAAAGACTCACGGGTGGATAATGCAGTCTCTCAAAGACTCTCTCGTAACTCTGAATAGATTATATATGACTATAGAAGAATAGAGAGATGAGAGTCATGAGAAGTTCTAATAGTCAAGTCGGACGGACATACTGTTCATGAATGTTCTTGGCTCTATGGCAGGCCTCACCACGGAGGAGAAATTTAAGGATGTTTCCTCACGGAACAGATGTGGCGATTCCACAAC
>JAUMHM010000088.1:11609272-11619357 GCA_032362435.1 Melikaiella ostensackeni
TATAAACTATTTGGGACATTTTTTCATCGATCTCAAAAGATCGATTCTTTCAAGATCGATTCTTTTGATTCGATTTTATTGCTGAATCGATCTTTTCAAATTCGATCCTAGATCGATTCATGAATTGATCTTTTCAAAAGAATCGCCCATCCCTAACTTGCGATTCTCACCAATACACATACACACACAAAACAGAGAATTTTGCCTAAAGATGGCAGCACGTACTGGTACTATTTTAAATTCAAATTACTATTCCCCTCAACGCTAATAGCACGTGTTTTTTCTAACCTAAAAATTTTTTTGTTTCATTTATAGATTACTAATGTTTTCAGTTAATACAAATAATAAATAATGGAAATTTGCACTCACTGGAAAGAAAATCCAATCAACAATAATATGTTTTCGTTGTTTATATCGAAATCATCTTATATATGCTTTGAAATAGTTCAATAAATGTTTGTCTGGAAGAGGTTAGTTTTTGAGGTTATTTAAGCCTTTAATTATGAAGAAAAAAATTCCGTATTGTGGTCGATGAAAAATTGGGCACTTTTTTGGAAATAAATTTGTGAAAATTGCCTCCGTTTTCGATATCCTCTTGATTTGAAGCGTGTTTTGCCGTGAATTGTGGCTTTCGGGGCTATCGTGTTAATAAACATGTTTCGCCGTGGAATTACAGAAATTGGGGATAATCAAGTCGTCGAAGGAACCATTAGCAGGTTCCTCGTTCCCAGGTGTAACCAGCGCGAGTTGGGGTGCCACGTGTTTCGGGAACCTCATGCAATCGCAGACAAGAAGACTAATCATCGCCGATATTTATTTTCTATTATTTCGTGGGAATAAAGCGTATGGTCATGTGGATTGAGACTGAGTATAGCTTCGATGAAAGATTTTTATTTCCGCCCTCTCTCTTTCATCAGAAGAGAACACGCACCCCTGTCAGCACTCAATAATCCCTCCGAAAGATATTTTTCTTCTTTCGAGTTGAATCTTACATCACTTTTTTTCCTTTAATGATGATGTATTTTAGTAAATAGGAAGAGGTTGGTACAGTGGGACAAATCTAATTGCCGTTAAACTATGAATATGAATTTTATTATGAGCTTTTGTATAACGTGTGATTGTATATCAAATCGTTTAATCGGATTTTTATTATTAAAATTTTGTTTTCCATTCAAAAAACGAAAAAATTTGTTTCTATATCGGAAAACGAACTTTTTTATGATTTCGTATTTTACGTGTTATATCAAATTGGTGATGATATCTTCACAGGCTTTTGCATGGATTGTTACATTAAACTTCATTGAAGAAGGATTGATAGTTTTGAGATAAATATTTCATGAGCAATTCAAATTATTGTAATTTTCTTCGAAAAAAACGCTCACCGGTACAGTGGGATGAAACATAGTAGTGTACAGTAGGTCAACGATGCGCGCTGTATTGTGGAATGCCGATAGTCATTTCACTAGTTTTATAGACGGTTGTCAGGTTGCTTTCGGAATGTATTTATCTTTCATGATATCTCTTTTTCCAAGGTCAATATTCATACATTAATTTCTGTGATTTAAGTTGCCGTTTATTTAAGTCGAGTGAATTTGCGAGAAAAATTTATTTGCAATTGAATTCGAAGATAATCAATTCAAATTCCCGCGCCCACTCGAATTTCACTTGCTTGCTAGCATCGACGGTGGCGCCTTGTATCAATATTTCGTTGTCGATTGCAAAGCATCGTAGGTATTTCATGTATTTTTATGTTTAGTAATAATTTAAATTTTTAACAGAAGGCACTCGTGCTATCACCAGTGATAATAACGTCAAACACTTTGTTTACATTAGTTATATTGAAACTATTTCACCATTAATCATTTTTAGTTTTTCAATCTCAAGTTCTGGTCGTTTGTTTCAATCTAACCTTAAATTGCCGATACAAAAAGCATCCTGGAACTATTATAGACATTATCTTATTCGAAGTAAGGCATCTCCCGATTATTTAAACATTTTTAATGCATCTAATTTACCTCCATTATCACTCCCTGGACCCTCAACTTCATAATAATTTTGATGAATTTTTAGGGATTTTGAGGATTGAAAAACGTCTTCCGTAGATTACAAAGGATTTCACGGGATTCCAAAGAATTTTGAGAGATTCCGAAATATTTTAAATAAATCACGGAATTTCAGAAGACTTCAGAGGATTTCAAGAGATAGAGGGATTTTCATGGATTTTTCGAAATTTTAAAGATTTGAGAATGATTTTCGTGGATTATGAAGGATTTTAAGGGATTTTGAGAGATTTCGAAATGATTCAAAGGAAATCACGGTATTTCAAAGGGTTTCAAAGTATTTCAAGGGATAGAAGGTTTTAGATGGATTTTTAAGTAATTTCACGTATTTCGAAGGATATCGGGGGATTTTAATTGGATTTCGAAGATTTGAAGGGATTCGAAATAATTTCCTAGAATGTCAAAAGATTTGTACAAATTTCAAAGGATTTTACGGGGCTGCAAAGGATTTCCGAATACTTTAAAGCATTTAAAGCGATTTCAAGAATCGCTTGAAATCTTCAAAATCCCATAATAATCCCTCAAAATCCTTTAAGATCCCTGAAAATCTCTGAAAATTAGTAAAAATCCTTGAAATTCCGTGAGATATTTTGAGGTATTGCGAGGTTCTTCAAAATGTTTGATTTCCCTCAACAATTCATTAAAATCTTTTAAATCCATGGTAATCTCTCCAAATCTCTTGAAATTCCTTAAAATATTTGGAAGTCTATGAAAATCATTTGAAAGGAATTAAATTAATTTTTTTTACATATTCGCCTAAAACTTGGTACAAAGGGGTTTTTGAGGCAACTGATTTCAATTTTGACGTCAAAAGTTACAAATTCAAAATGGCAGATCCAATATGGCGGCCAAAATTTGTAAATTTTCACAGATTTGCATAAAGCTTGGTACAAGGGGATTTTGAGATCACTATCTTCGATTTTTACATCAAAAGCTACAAATTTAAAATAGGGGATCCAATATGATGCCCAAAATGTTGAAATTTTTGCATATTTGCCTAAAACTTGGTATAAGGAGGTTTTTGAGGTCGCTTATTTCGACTTTAACGTCAGAAGTTACGAATTCAAAATGGCGGATCCAATATGGTGGAAAAAACTTCTAAATTTTTACAGATTTGCTTAAAACTTGGTAAAAGGGTTTTTTTCAGTGCTGATCTAGCATTTGACGTTAAAATGTACAAAATCAAGAAAAATTTAATTGATCGGGATTTAGTAGGGCCTTGTGTAGCTTTCTCTATTTCTGATAGGGCGCTGATCAGGAAAAAAAGGGCCGGAATAGTTCTGTAACACTGTGTTAACCAGGTTCTAGATAGAACTTCTAACCAGGCCCTAACAAGAGTAGCTTTTTACCGCCCGACAATATCGATGCTATTAAACCAGTGAAATTGATTTTATTCTGAATTTAGGTGGCAATTTTGTTATTTATCAACTATTTTGTGCGAAAATTTTGAGCTGGCCCTCGCAAGGCAATAATTCCTCTCAGAAAAACACAACTTTGTTTTTACTCAAAGAATCACTTTTCTTTGCCTCTCATGAAGACTAAATTCACTTCACACTTGAATCAAAATATTTTAGTGCACCTATTGTCAGGAATTCTACTCACTGTTGTTCAATATTCTGATAAATGAGTAAAATAACATAAATGAATAAATAATATAATTTATATAAATAAATATATAATAAATAAATTTGAAACAAGCGATGCGTCGCCTTATGGATTTGCTAACAGCAGTTGCAAAATTGACCAGCTGGAATTTTTCAGGGTGGACTTAGACATTTTGTAGTGGAACAAAGTAGGCAAACACTGTAAGCCGTAAAATTCTTTAAATTTCATTTTTGTCTCTCTCTCTCTCTCTCTATATATATATAATTTTTGTTTTAGTGAGAATTGGACATATTTTAGTAAAATGGGCTACACTGATTAAGACCTCAACAATTCCTGGCTAGATTTTTTTGTTTCTTTTATTCTCATCAGGGTCAAACTAAAGCCTGGCTGAAATACAAGATTGAGGCCTAACTAGAAATGCATCGCTTTTTTGGTCACGAAGAATAAAAAATCTTAACAGGGCCTTAAAGGTTCCTGAATAGAACTCACTAGTCCAATTATTCTAGTGAGAATCTGACCATTGCCCTAATTGAAATAGGGACAGATGGGGCGATTTCTACATGGTTTGAACCATGAATGAAACCATGAATGAATCTGACTGTAAACATCATAATGAACCTTTTAGGACCATACAATTTTAGATACGAGGTGGAACCTCGGCAAAATTTTGATCCAAAAAATGTCTTCTTTATAAATTATTAAAACGAATGAGTATAAAGTGAAGGAATTCGAATCCAAGCTAATATTTTTATTTCTAATTTACATCGTATTAATGTATGACCTTTTATATGAGAAAAAAAATTGAAAATTGAAAAAGAAAAAAAAGTGTAACATTTGAATTCATAAGCTTACGAATAAGTCTTTTGAACCGATTTCTTAAAAAACTGAAATAAAAAGAAGGCATTTCTTTAGTTCATAGCGCTCTAAAATAGAGGAAACTTGTTAAAAGGTCATTAAATTCTAAAAAGAGTTGCTTCAACTGATCTACTATGTAAGAAAATAATACTTTTTTATGCAACATTTAAGGAATAAGGTCTTTATCGTTGAAGAGAATGTTCATTAGGCAGAGACAGGTGCATGGCAATTAAAAGAACACCAGTATTTGTTGCCTGAAGGAACTTGACTTATACCTTGTCTTTACTTGGCTACTTTTATAGTCATAGTTTCCTGAGAGGGTGAATATAAGCTATACGCCTACTCTAAGAAACTTGCAATGGGCTGCAATTACAGACGTAAAAGTGAACGAGCGTAACGGCCGTCGAAACGCACGATTTTTCCCGCCCTTTTCTACCCAGTCAAACAATTATGGGTCGGGTTAGGTATTTTATTTCAGAAGAATACTGTGCGGTTTGACTAATGATCAAAAAACTTCCGGAAGTACCCTATTTATTAAGCAGTAACAGCTGAGCTTTCCTGCCTAAAATCAACTAAGAAGATGTGGATCAATTATACGTTTTTGAATTCAAGAAAATACTTATATAATTAGATATTTCCTCTTAGTATTTTTAATCCTTTGGCTCCGAGGTAGGATCCAGGAATCCCAAGCCATTTTCTAAGTAACCATGGTAGTTAGAGGATGTCTAATTATTGACTTTTGTAAGGCTGAGGAAGATGTCTAAAACGTCAAAAACTGACTGCAAAACCAATGATCTGCCTTTTATAGCGCTTTGAATTGTGACAATTCTTGACAAATTTTGGTTTTGATGTTGGTAAGCAATCAAAAAACTTAGTAAGTCGAGCATTGTTGATATACATGCTTGCGGCATAAAGTAGTTAATCCTTCATCAAAACTTGAAACTTCTAGCTTCAACAGAAAATGTTTTGTGAGGCGTCAGACTTGTGCAAAACTATATACTTTTTTTCACAAATTAGTTTCTGTGATCGGCCTCCAGATGGCACACAAACGTGTCATTAACGTTATGTACGGCGACATACAATTTTGGCAGTATTAAGTGTTGCCGATACAGCGTCAATCACACGATTGTGCATTCACCATGTCAGATTTTATCGAATCGACTTCTGCTGTCAACTCAGATTTTGAGTTCGAAAATGATTCTGATGGTCTAGCAACTGATGACGAGGTTGATGATATAAGTTGGAATAATGTTGACCGATTGGATCCTAAAATTGATCAATTTCGAGAAAAGCTCCAAACCCATCCAAGGTTGAGAGACTGCGGTGACATTTTGTCCTGCTTTGAGTACTTTATCGAAGTAAAAGTACAAGGATGTGATGGCTCACGAATCTTAGTTAAGGAATAAGGTTAAGAGTTATGAATATATGAAAAAGAAATGGTCGAAAACAAGTAGTAATATGGTTTTGGAAGCTGCTGTGTCAGAATGGTTGAGAGAAGTGAGAGACAGAGGTGATTTGAAGAAGAAATGGTCGAAAACAAGTGATAATAAGGTTCTGGAAGCTGCTGTGTTAGAATGCTTTGAACAAGTGAGAGACAGAGGTGATTTGAAGAAGAAATGGTCGAAAACAAGTAATAATATGGTTTTGGAAGCTGCTGTGTCAGAATGGTTTAGAGAAGTGAGAGACAGAGGTGATTTGAAGAAAAAATGGTCGAAAACAAGTGATAATAAGGTTCTGGAAGCTGCTGTGTTAGAATGCTTTAAACAAGTGAGAGACAGAGGTGATTTAAAGAAGAAGTGGTCGAAAACAAGTGATAATATGGTTTTGGAAGCTGCTGTGTTAGAATGGTTTAAGCAAGTGAGAGACGGAGGTGATTCAATATCCGGGCCGGTCATTAAAGGGAAAGCTCTCATTCTGAACGAGAAGCTAATCGGTCCTCGAACGCTAAATATTTAGTTTACCTTTGTCTCAAACAAATTGAGTGCATATCATTCATCAATCAGAACAGGATTTTTTCAGGTTATTTTTGGGTGTTTAAAAATTTCTCGAAGATAACGTTTACTCAGAGTATTGAGTATTAACATTCTCTTTAGGATTCTAATGAGTTTTATCATCTTCAATTGTAACTTGTCACAAATGTGACTTGCCGCCAATGCGACTTGTCGCAGTGTGACTTGCCGAAATGTGACTTGCCGGGGATTGGCATGACCCAATTGACCCAGCCCCCCTAATTATAGAAATCCTGTGAGTTTTATACGGGCTAAATTATTCTTATATCTAGGAGAATTTTTTTCCATCAAATCGAATTTTCAAATTTTCCACGGAAAGAACGAAAGATACAAACATAATTTGATACAAAGGTTTGCACATCTAGAAAAGTTCTGCAAAAAATGCCTCTTGCTCTTTTGTGATATCTTCTAAGCTTACGAAAAAAAATCGAAAATTATATTCTTATAAAAAAAATTCTTCCGACTTAAAAAATGGTTTAGCCCACATGAAGCTCATAAAATGCCTTCCTTACATGAGTAGAAACCTTTAACAAATATTGCAAAATGTAAAAAAGTTGGGGTTGTCCGGAAAATCTTCATTTCATGTTTTCGAACTTCGAGGAAAAAATATAGAAGAATATTCGCGAAAACCCACCTATTTAATTTTTTTTTCAATATTTTTTTGAAATCCTGCTAATATAAGGAAGGCATCCTATTAGCTGTATATGGGCTAAACCAAGAAAACACGAAAAAGCAAGAGGCATTTTTTGTAGAACTTTTCTAGATGTACAAGCTTTTATCTTAAATTTTTTCTATCTCTTGTTGTTTTCGAGAAAAATGCGGAAATTCGATTTTATGAAAACAAAATTCTCCTGGCCGCAAAAAATTTTGAGACTGCCTGAACCCTGCAGGATGACTTTCTTATCGAAGGCCAAATTTTAAAAAGAAATTGGAAAAAAATAACTGTGAGTTTTTTTGGGAAAATCAACTTTTTATGTTTTCGAATAAATTGTCTCCATTTGGATCATTTTTAACATTTTTCAAATTTTCCGACGGGCTTTGAAAGAGGACGGTAAAAGTCATCTGAACTCCAAAAGTAATTTGGAATATCTGAATTAGATAAAAAAAACTACAGAATTCAACAAAATTGTGATTCTTTGAAACATAGGTGTCAAAATTCAAATACTCACAACTTCATGAAAAACTTTTTTTTCTGAAATCGGAAGAATACGTGTCTAATTTTCTTTATAAAACAACATATTTCATTACTGGGAGATTCTACTATTTGAAGTGTAGAACCTGCCTCATTTGAAATGGATTTGATCAATTGCTCGTAAGTAAAGTTTATAAAAGACTTTTTCTTTAAATTGGAAAAACTTTTACAAGGTAGAAGATTTCAGCTTAGTAGATTTAAAATTTTCAAACCTGTTTTGTTGGAGCTATCAAAATTTAAAAGCTTTCATGTTTAACGAATTCGAATTTAAGATGCGCCTGGAAAGTTTCTTGAATCTTCCGAAATCGATACAATTTGGAAGCTTTCATGTTGAAAGCATCAAAATTTGGAAAAATGCATACTGAATCTGTAAGAATTTGAATTTCCTCATATTTAAGGTACTTTTAGAAGCTCGCTATTGAAGATGGAAAATCTTTCATTTTACAGAAGTTGAAATAAGTTTTCAAATTTAAAACTACTAAAAATAAGGAACTTGAATTTTTAAAATGTCAAAATTTAAAAGTTTATAAATTAGAGCCGCTTTTAAGCTTTTGCACTCGAAGTGGCTTTTTAAAGCTTTTATGCTAAAGGCGTTTAATTTTAATTGCTTTTGAGCATATTGAAATCTATTAAATTTAAAAGCCTTCACATTGAAGCTATAGTATTGAGGAGAGAATTTTTTTTTAAATTTTTATACTGAAGAAAACGAAACTAGCTGATCAGAATAAGACCTTACCAAAATCTGGATTCAATTCAGGATCTTGATATATTCATTACTGAAATCTTGTGAATTTTTTTTGCGGGTACTCTCCGAATTAAAAAAAGTTTCCAAACATTAACAACATTTTTGAATAGTCTTTGCAGAGCCTCGAAAATTTAGTTTCAGCATGTGCATAAAAATCAGATTTTATTCTAGACATATTCCAATTAAAGATCTCTCAAAATCGTAACAATTGTTCATATTAAGTAGATTACAAAAAAACTGATCATTAGCAATTCTTCGAAGTTCCGAGAATAGAGAATTTTTTTTACTGATTTTGAAAATGCGAAACCTAAAGATATTGATCGATCTGTACTATCATCGAAAATCTACACGGCTAGCACGAGCAGTACTAAAAATCACTAATGACTTTCAAAAACGATAACTCGGTCGGAAGTAAAGCTAGGCATTTAAAAATAAAACAATTAAAAATCTCATGAAATTCTACGTCAAACGATCTCCAGTAGAGATATTTTGGATTTTTAAAAGAGGATATATCACCTGAGAAGTTTAAAAAAAAATTAAGGATTTCTCGTATTTGTATCTCGACTTCAACTCGTGTGATTACCTAGGAAAGATGCAGGAAATTTCTTGAATTTACAGCATGACATCTCTAAAACTTTACCTTCAATTTGGGCCAAGAAGACTTGAAAAATCTTCACGGATTTCCGAAATATGACTAAAGGTATCCAAGCCTGTCTGTGTCGAGTTTCAGTCGGCTTCAGCTGCTGTTGGCCGGCCTCGCGGCTTAAGCCGACAGAAATTCAACGCAGACACGCTTGGACATTTTTAATCATATCATGTGAACTGGTGAAGATTTTTTAAGTTCGATTGGCTCAAACTAAAAATAAGATTTCGAAGACCGCGTCCTATAAATTTCATATTTTTGCTATAAATGACCTAGATCATGCCACAAGTTGAAATCGAGGGACAAAATTCGAAAAATTCTTGAATTTTTTTGAAAAACTCCACAAGTGATATGTCCTCTTCAAAGAGCCAGAAATATCTTTACTAACAGTCATTCGACATGGAATTTCATAATCTTTCTTTACCGTTTCTTTTTAAATGTCTGCATATCTCTGCATCTATTTTTTCATCAGCAGTAAATAAACTTCCAAGATACACGAACTCATCAACTTGTTCTATCCTCTCTTCATTTAAGGCAATATTGCATACTACTTTCTCACGCCTTCTTCCAAACACGATAATTTTTGTTTTATTTGCGTTGATCTTAAGACCCATACATTTCATGCTGGTATCCAGTCTGCTCATCATTTTCTGCTAATCGTTGACTGATTCCGCCGCAACAATCTTATCATCTTCAAAGGCCAGTCCACGTATTTTCACCGTCCCAAGATCAACACCTTCTTCGTCTAATCGAGCCATTCTTAGATACAGGTATTTGTCCATGTATATATTGACAATTGAGATAGACATAACGCAGCCTTGCCTGACGCCCTGCTTCATATCAAACCAATCGCTCAGTTGTCCATTCACTCTTACACTCGCTTTGTCATTATATATTGCTTTTATTGCTCTTAGAAGCCAACCATTTACTCCATACTCTTTCAGGACTTCCCAAAGTTTAGATCTATTCACCTTAT
>JAUMHM010000088.1:11620172-11640169 GCA_032362435.1 Melikaiella ostensackeni
TTCTAGAATAATTTCTATGAATTGAAGAATTTCATTTTTTCAATCCACGGTAATCTATTCCTTTAAAATTCCAAACAAATTTGATTAAAATTCTACATTTCGTTAAAATACATTTCCTGGAATTTCATAAGAATTATAAAATTTTTGAACCACTTAATTTCGGCAGGTTTCAGATTAGGCATATCAAGAAATATTTATATCAAAATATAGCACGTATTCCGTGAGAATTCTATAGAAACTCTATAACTCTAGAATTGCATGTGGAATTCTTATTGGATTGCAACGTTCGAGAAGGAGTTCCAAATGGATTTCTTATTTTTATGAAATTCTGTGAGGACTCCAGATTTCCAAATAGAATTCTACATTGATGATGGATTTTCATGTGGAATTCTGCGTGGATTGTGAACTTAAATATGATATTTCGGATCAATTTGGGTGGATTAGAGAATTTCCTTCGAAGTTCTATGAAAAATTCCTTGTAGATTGGTCAATTTCAATTTGAATAACATGCAGAATATCAAGTTTTATCTGAATTATGGAATCCTGAGTGGATTTTAATGCAGAATGCCATGTGAAACTTCTTCCGGAACAAGAGGTTATGGATGTGATTCGGTCTTGATTATGAAATTCCATCTTAAAATTTCGAGTGGATTGTTGATTTTCATTTAAAAATCGTAGTGAATCGTGGAATTTCATACAGAATTTTTAGTGCGTTGGAAAATTTCAAATAAAATTCGACGCAATGTATGGATTTCATCCGTTTTACGAATTTCAGGATGTATTTCTAAATGGATACCAATGTAGAGTTCTATGAAGAACTTTTTGCTGAAATAAGTTATTTCTGACATTAGGACTGGATTATTTTTTTATGTCGCATGTAGAATTGACTGTATATTTCAACGTAAAATTCTACGTGGATTGTGCAACTTTAATATGACATTCTGAATGGACTTTGGAGTTTTGTATAGAATCTTTATTGGATTGGACAATTTCATATTTGAAATTCTGTTAAGATTATGGAACTCATTTGAGTTATGGAATTTTATCTGCAATTCAGAATGGAGAGCAAATTGTGAATAGCGGATTTTTATATTCAATTCCAGGTGGATTGTGAGTTTGTGTGCAATATTTGGGCTTTGTATTGAATTCTTTTTAGAGTTATGCATTTCATAAGGAATTCTGTGATATTCGGGTGAAATTGTGAACTTTCATACAGAGATTTTAGTGGATTGAGAAAATTTCCAATGAAATTCTACGCACTGTATGGAATTTCATGCGTGTTACGAATTTTTAGATGTATTTTTGAACGAATACTAATGCCAAGTTCCATGAAGAATTTTTTTCGGGAATAAGAAGTTATTCCTGAAATTGGGACTGGATTATAGAATTTTATGTGGAATTTAGAATTGAATGTGGAAAATTATCGAAGAATTCTGCGTGGATTGTGAACTTTCATATGTTATTCTGGATGGTCTTTGGAATTTCGTATAGAATTGTTGTTGGATTGCAGAGTTTCATACGTGAAATTCTGTTGAGGTTGTGGAATTCACCTGGATTATGGAATTTTACGTGCAATTCAGAGTGGATGGTGGTTTTTGAATTCTGGATTTTTATTTTAAGTTCCGGATGGATTGTGAGTTTTAGTACAATATTCGGGTTTCGTATTGAATTATTTTTCAAGTTATGCGTGTCAGAAGGAATTCTTTGTGGATAATGGAATTTTACCTTGATTGTGGAATAATATGTGAATGAACTTTAATGCGGAATGCCATATAGAATTTTTTCTGGAATGAGAAGTTATGGATAGAATCGGAAGTGGATTGTTGAATTTCATGTGAAATTTGTAGTAAATTGTACATTTTGATGTAGAATCCTGCATTGATTGTGGACATTAATGTGATATTCGGGTGAAATTGTGGACTCTCATACAGAATTTTTAGTGGATTGGAAAATTTCAAATAAAATTCTACGCGATATATGGAATTTAATCGGTGTTACGAATTCCTAGAGGTATTCCTAAATATATATCGATGTCAAATTTCATGAAAAACTTATTACTGGAACAAGAAGGTAATCCTGGAAGTCGGGCTGGATTATGGAATTTGATATAGAATTTAAAATTGCCTGTGGAATTCAACGTGGCATTCTGTGTGGATTGTGAACTTTATGTGCAATTCAGAGTGGGTTGTGGATTGTATTTTGAGGTTTGTAATTTTCATTTTGAAACCCGCGTGGAATGTAATATTCCTTATTGAATTCTTTCTAGAGTGATGAATTTCATCAAGAATTCTGCGTGGATTGAGAACTTTAATATGAGACTTTGGAATTTATGATTTGTGAAATTTTGTATTGAGTTAATTTTAGAGTGATGAATTTCATAAGGAATTTCGCGTGAATTATGGAATTAATCTAGCTTGTGGAATTTTAGGTGCAATTCATAGTGGGTAGTAAATTGTGGATTTTCATATAAATTCCGGGTGTAATGGGAGCTTTAGTATAATATTTCGATGGATTATGGAATTTTTTATTGAATGCTTTCCAAAGTGATGAATTTTAGAAGAAATTCTGCGTAGATTGTGAAACTTCATACGAAAATTTGGAATTTTGTAGCATAGAATTTCTGTTGGATTGGAGAATTTCATGTACAAAATTCATTTAAGATCATGGAATTCATCTGGATTATGAAATTGTATGCGCAAATTAGAGTGGATTGTGGATTTTCATTTTGAATTCCGGGTGGATTGTGAAATTTTGTATTGAATACTTTTTAGATTGACAAATTTCGTACGGAATTCTGTGTGGATTATGGAAATTCACTTCAATTTTAGAATAATAAATGGGATTTAGTGCGGAATGCCATGTGATATTTTTTCTGGAATAAGAAGTTATGGATAGAATCAGAAGTGGATTGTGGAATTTCTTGCGAAATTTGTAGTAGATTGTACATTCTTATATGGAATACCGCATTGATTGTGAACTTCAATATGATATTTGGGTTGGTTTGTGGAATTGAAGTTCATATGGAATTGTAAACTTTAGTACGAGACTTTTGGATTTCGTAGCATAGAACTGTTAATGGATTGGAGAATTTCATATACAAAATTTTGTTAAGATTATGGAATTCATCTAAATTATGAAATTGTATACGCTAATGAGAGTGGATTGTGAATTTTTATTTTAAATTCCGGGTGGATCATAAGCTCTCGGCCAATCGACCTCTCAATTATGTTTGACCCCATTCCTAGTATAAAAAAAAAACCCCGTTGATATCTCACTATGCCACAACTCGGCAAAATATACCTCTCAATTATATTTGACCCTATTTCCAGTATTTTAACAAACCACCGGTTTATAGTTGGCTACCCCAAATCGGTAAAATCTACCCCACAACTATATTTGATCCCATTCCCAGTATTTAAAAAACTCCGTTTATAGTTGGCCATACTCCAACTCGGCAAAATCTACCTCTCAATTATATTTACCCTATTTCCAGTATTAAAAAAATAACCCGTTTATAGTTGGCCATGCCCCAACTCGGCAAAATCTACCCCTCAATTATATTTGACCCCATTCCCAGTACTTAAAACAATAACCTGTTTATGGTCGGCCATGCTCCAACTTGGCAAAATCTACCCCTTAATTATATTTGACCCCATTCCCTGTATTTAAAAAAACCGTTTATAGCTTGCCATACTCCAAATCGGCAAAATCTACCTCTCAATTATATTTGACCCTATTTCCAGTATTTGAAAGAAACACCGATTTATAGTTGGCCATGCCCCAAATCGGCAAAATGTACCCCTCAATTATGTTTGACTCCATTCCTAGTATTAAAAAAAAACCGTTCATTTTTGGCCATGCCCCAACTCGACACAACCTTGCTCTCAATTACATTTAAACCCATTTCGAGTATTCAAAAATAATAACCCATTTATAGTTGGCCATGCCTCAAATCGACAAAAGCTATCTCTCAATCATATTTGACCACATTTCCAGTATTTAAAAAAATAACTTTTTATAGTATTTAAAAAAACTATCGCAACTCGACAAAACCTTACTCTCAATTACATTAAAACCCATTTCCAGTATTTGAAAAAAATCATTCGTTTATAGTTGGCCATGCCCCCACTCGGCAAAATCTACATTTCAAGTATTTTTACCCCGTTTCCAGTATTTCAAAACAAAACTCGTTTATAGTTGGCCATGATCAACTCGGAAAAATCTACCTTTCAATTATATTTGACCCCCTTCCAGTATTAAAAATAATTACCGCTTTATAGTTATCCATGCTCCAACTCGGCAAAATCTACCTCTCAATTATATCTGACCCAATTTCCAGTATTAAGAAGAATCACTTGTTCATAGTTAGCTATACCCCAATTCGGCGAAATCTACCTTTTAAGTATTTTTCGCCCTATTTCCAGTATTTCAGAATAATGACCCGTTTATAGTTGGCCATGACCCAACTCGGCAAAATCTACCTCTCAATTATATTTGACCCCATTTCTAGTATTAAAAAAAATTACCGCTTTATAGTTGTCCGTGCCCCAACTCGGCAAGATCTACCTCTCGATTATATTTGACCCTTTTTCAAGTAAAAAAAAACTTGTTTATAGTTGACCATGTTCCAACTCCGTAAAATCTACCTCTAAATTATATTTGACCCCATTTCCAGTATTAAGACAATTACTGCTTTATAGTTGTCCATGTTCCAACTCGGCAAGATTTTATCTCAATTATATTTGACCTCATTTCATGTAAAAAAATCACTTTTTTTAGTTGGCCGTGCCCCATTCCGGCCAAATCTACTGCTCAATTATATTCTCCCCATTTTCAACATTTGAGAAAAATAACCCGTTTATAGTAGGCCATGTTTCAGCTCGGCAAGATCTACCTCTGAATTATATTTGACTCCACTTCCAGTATTTAGAAAAGAATTACCTTTCTATAGCTGGTCATGCCCCGAACCGGCGAAATTTACCTCTTAATTATATTCTCCTCATTTCCAGTATTAGAAAAAAATTATTCTTTCATAGTCCGCCATGCTCCAAGTTGGCAAAATTTACTTCTCAATTAAATCTGATCCCATTTCCAGTATCAAAAAAATCACTTGTTCACAGTTAGCTATACCCCAAATCGGCAAAATCTACCTCTTAATCATACTTGAGCTCATTTCTAGTATTTAAAAAAACATCTATTCATAGTTGGCCGAAAAAGGATGTTATTCAGTTCATGGTTTTGAATAATGTAGCCCTATAATAACTTAAAGTAATATCTACATAAACTCCAGAATAAAATTTTAGAAGTAATGAGTAGAAAATAAAGGAAAACAAATAAGCGTATTCGACAGTGTTACCCTTTTATAGAATAATATGTATTTATAGAATTATAACAAGAAACAAGAAAGGGAAAAATTAAGTACTATAACAATATTAAATATTGTATAATAAATTATGTCCTCATATACATATACGTCAATACATACATATAGATCATATACATAAACAGAAAGGCATATGAACATAACACTGTCAAATACACTTATTAATTATCTTTCATTTCCTTTTTATTATTTCTGAAATTTTATTCCAGAACTTGGTAGATATTAATTTATTTTATTATAGAATTACATTATTCAATTCCATGAATTGAACAATGGTCATTTTTGGACCTTCTCGCACATTCTTGATTTCTACCTTAGAGTTACTGGCGAATTCGACTTTTTTTAAAATGTTCATTATTAAAGTGAGGCTTTCAGCGTTGCTACTTAAAGTCGTGTAAACGTTCGACAGTTAAATTACGTAAAAGCCATATTTACACGATAGCATACATACTTAAGTACTCAACAGTGTGGGCACATGTGCAGCCGATGTAGATAAGTATATAGGATGGCGGTGCTGGTTCACAACAGTACATCACGGCATTATAGCGACGTTAAGTTAAATTAACTGCGGATTAAAGTTAACGAGGAAACGACTTGCTCGCAGCTTGTTGCTTTCTTTTACACGATGCCGGAGAGCAAGCCCACTACTTATTAAATGCCGAGCTAAGATTTCCACCTTCAAGATCCTCCACGACCAATAACATTATTTCAGACCATACTTTCAGATCAAAAAGTCCACTGTTCGAAAGTAACTCGTTACAAGTTAAAATCTTATTGAAAAAGTTTTTTCTAGAGTAACTTTTGTGATAACTTAGTTAAAATAAAACTGTAACGAGTTCTATACTGCCCTACAGGTTAAGAACTTCCTTAACTCAACTTTTTATCGAAATTGAGTTTTTTGTATCGCTTGACTCGTCTCAAAAAGCTACATCTAATGGTGTTAATATGTATGCTGATACAAACTGCTTCACCGTGCCCAGTTTTATATGCAAAGGTGACAGTAGAATTCTCGCCGGATCTTCTAGTGGGAAGTTGATGATGTTCTCTGATTCTGGATTAAAAGTTTCTCTGGCTGGCCAATCAATCTTTTCATAATGACCAGGTCGGTCTCTACTATACTATGAGCGTAGGAAACATGGGTGTTTAACGTTACCTGATTCCTGACCCAGAATTATTCCCAATATTTTGAAATCCCCACAGATCCGCCAATTGTGTTCTGAATAATTCAATTTATCCGATACCAACTTGATATTTTCGTAATAATCTTTCAACTTAGTTGAATGTGCTACCGGCGTGGGAGCAAAAACATTCGTATTGTAAAGCAGAACAGCTTTCAAATTTCTCTTACAGGAATCTATGAATAGTCTTCATTCGATGGCTCTGTAAATCCCTGATTTCAATTTATCCATCAATCCATTCATATTGTAACAGTAAACTAATGAAGTCTCTATTTCATTCGTGAAATATTTCCTGAAATCTCTTTATCTATTCCTACAGTCAGTTGCTTTCACATTTTTTTCCACCAAGCTTTTATTTTTGACTATAGAAACCAAGAATTCACTTGTTTCTTTGGGCAGTCCTAAATCTCTGATGAGATCGTTCAATTCTTCTTTTGAAAAAAGTTGTGATATCTTCTCTTCACTTCCTATATATTCGTCAATGTCAGATTCACTGAAGCATCCTTCTTCGCTAGCGGCTCCTTGGATCTCTTAACTTTTGCGAGAAGAAATACATCCGATTCCTTTAATACCTTGCTCATCTGTATTGCACATCTTGATGGGTCTTATTACTGTCGGAACATCGACGTAAGCGATGCTTCTTTTACTTTCTTTTTTTAATCCAGTTACATCGTTCTTGCAGAAATAGCAATCCTCTTCACAAGTGGGTTCTGCCTATAAAGTTGGACTTTTCAATTTTAGATCTTCAAAATTCTAACTTTTATGCCAACCAGTCAATTGTGATTTACAATAATTGCATATTTTATGTGGCACCCATTCTTTATCCTGATCAGCAATTGTGGAATCACAACAATCTTCGTAAATCGTTCTGCTCAGAAATTGTCCTAAGAGTTTTTGGTGGATAGAATTCACTGCATACGTAGCAAAATGAATCAAGGTCTCTTTTACAATGATGTTTTGGGGTGATAGCTTCAAGATCAACTTGTGATTTAGTACCTTTAAATTGTTGATTTGAGGATTTTTTGGTTTTATTCACAAATGACATGAGTATATGGTAGACCCACACATTAGGGATCCTGGTCCGATCGCTGGTGAGTCTGCTGTCCTGGGGATGATAACCCTCATACCTTCCCAGCGCTAAGTATGAGGGCTTTCCGACTTTGACGAGGACAAAATCAGCTCGTCGCTGGACACACTACTTCATCCTCGCACTCTTATTCTCTCCTGCAAGGCAGTACGCTCCTACTGGCTCAGTTACTCCAACAGATAGTGATACGAATCATTCTCCATATCCCCCTTCAGGGCAGTGGTGTCTGGTCTGTTGGAATCAAAGTTTTTCCGAAGCTACGTATCAAAGATTAAATGCTGGGACCGTGGTACCGAACCGACTCCCGATTCGTATTTAGCGACCTCGAAAACATAGGATATGACCACTTTTAGAGCTGTGTAATTAGTAATCACACTATCCCTTGTAGATTGGGACGAAAATCGCCTTTCTCCAATCATTTGGAACTTCACCATGCACAGCACACATATTCATAAACTCGCTCAGCCACACAAATAAATATTCGCCAGCGCTTTCAACCATTTCAGCAGTGATACCATCCATACCAGTAGCCTTACAATTGTTTAGCTTCTTAATCACGGATATCATCATTATACTATTAATTTTAAATCCTCATCCAATTTAAAATTGGTTTGAAAATAATCTCGTGATTTGATGAGGGAGCCAAAAACGATATAAGGAGAAATGGTTGTTCGAAGGGGTAACAGGTGGTCGGGCAGGAAATACAGGCTATCTGTATGTATAAGAGCAGATACTGGTGAGTAGTTAGCATAACAATTGCAAGCGGCTACTATATTCTACTCGCACTGGTCGAATGATTTATGTGTACACACGCGTAACGAGTTACACGCGTCTCAGTCGTTTCAAGCGAAATGGTCGATGGTTTTCACCATATAATAGATTTCATAATAAAAAGATTTGGAAATCCAAATCAGACCAATCTTCGACCGACAACGCATATTAATTACAGAAGTGATTCATTCTGCCATACGGTTACATAAAAATAAAAACAAACAGAGCCATCGTATAACTCATGTTTGCTTAAAAGCTTATTAAAAAAGAGTTGAACGAAGGATTTTTTTATACAAGGTTTATTTTAATGTCATCCTGAATGACTGATTACTCAGACTGATAAAGGGAGTATTAGGGTTACGATATTAAAAAATGTTCATAATCAAAAAATGATACATTTTTTGGATGATAAAGATAGTTTTATGGCTATTCCAATTGACCTTACAAGAATGTTTCGAAAAGGTACATTTGAAATTCAAGAGAGATTAAGGATTCTCAAATTTTGTGGGTTGATTTAAAATTAATCTATTCAGATTATTCTATTTGTCAAAAAAGAAGAAGGTAATAATTCAAACCAATAACACATTTCTAAAAGTTACTAGCTTTTTCAAATTTGTTGATTGTATTTAAGTGAAATAGATTGTTTGTACATTTATTGTACATTTGTCTCTGATGAGCAGAAAAGGCGGGTAATCTCGAAGTCTAATTTTGATTTGTGAACTTTTTGGGTGTTCCTTTTTCAGTACACAAAAAATTTTTACAGGGAAGTAGATTTTATTTCGATCTTTAAGAGATTCAAAAATGTTTGGGAAATGAAATTAAAAGGTGCGATGTTGAGACAATTCATACAAATCTATCTTTGGCCTATAGACTGGTTGAAGCTCATAGAGCAGATTTTCCTTTACGACCAGTTATTTCTGATTGGCACAAAAAAATAATAATTTATTCGGGAAGGACACTAAATTTCATTTCTAATCATTCCACTCAAAACAAAATAGGAGTTGTAAAGAATTTGATTGATAGGTTGAGATTGAGATTAAGGCTTATTGACAAAGATATGCAAAACAGAATTGTTCAAATTAAGAGCAAAAGCAATAATCAGAACAAAAACAGTACGCAGGATTACAATAGATTCAATATGGTTGTCTTACATTATTTTGGAAAAATCTCAAGTATCTTGAAATCAATGTTAAAAAAATTTGGCTCACAAATGATTTATAGAGTTCCATTCAAAAGTATTTTGATTGTGAAACTGGGTAAAGATAAATATGAGAAGCTTGATAAACAATGTGTGATCTAAAAATGCAGACAATGTGACGATGTTTATATATGGCAAACAAGGAGGTTAATGAGAACAAGAAAAGAGGAACATAAAAATAATTTTCATAGAAGTGCAAGATATTATTCGGTGCTTACAAAACATAAACTTTGACTGTAGTTTTTGTAAGAATTTTGCCTTTCGGCAAAGCGATTTTCAATCAAAGAATGATATAGTTAACTTTAGTTTTTATTCCGAATGTTTGCCCATGTGAAAATCATTTTCAATGAAGGAATGAAATATGTACCAAAATAACAATTGCTATTAATCATCTCGGTTTTATTTTCAGGTAATAATGGTATTCTGATCTGATAATGTTGGTTTGGCTGACTCTTTGTTATTCTCCCTCTTTTTTCTTCTTGTACATTTATTGAACATTTTTCTCTAATGAGCCGTGAAAGTGGGTTGTTTTGAAGTCTACATCTGATTTCATTTCGATCTAAAAGAAATTTTGAATTTCCTTACGTTTTGGCAACAAAAATAGGATAAATAACAATTTTACTAAATGATAGAAATTATACCTAAGTTGAAGAAATTGGATTAATCGGACTATTTTTTTTTGAATAAAAAAAGCGATTTTTCAAAACAATCATAGGATTGTAAAAAGCATGTCAAAATATAAATTCCAGTCAAGTATGAGATATGATAAATCCTTGAACATTGAAGTCTCATAGATTGAAGACACTTCAATCACGTAAAAACTGCATATTGAAAATATAAAGAGACTTAAAAATAGTTAGGATGGACGAAATATAACATGACACTGAAGGTTACATGATGACAATATTTATTGAAAAGTGAATTTTCAATTTTCCATAGAGAAATGAAAGATTTTAGATTAAAAAAATATTTCGCAAATCTATCAAATTTTGAAATCTCTGATGAAGTCACTGAAACTTAAGCTTTGGGTGACAAATTTAGTGTTCCTTCAAATATGAATAATATTTCTATTAATACTTTGGTTGCAAATATCAGGATTTCCATAAAAAATATCGAAGAACAAAATTTTAAATTTAATATTTGAAAAACTGTTACTCAAGTAATTTCAGATCGTAATAAAATAGATTCAAAAATTAAGAAAAATCTGTCAAGTTAGATAAAAATTTCCGAAAGGAACATAAAGATTCAATTTTTGTAGAAGCCGATAAGGGTAATTTAACTGTTGCTGCTAATAGAGATGACTATAATAAAACAGTTTAAAAACATTCCCAAGAATGATATTCTGTATAAAAACATAAAAACTAGTATAGTTCCAGTAACTGAAAATAAATGTAGTAATATAGCTATTAGACAGGAAAACAAATGATTAATTAATGATCAATGTACATATCGCTTCAAAACTCTCAATAGTGTTATAGCAAAAGCTTATGCTCACCCAAAGGTTCACAAACCTTTAACCTGGAGACTGATTGTTTCTACAGTTGGTTCTTCTACTTACAATTTATCTAAATATATTTCTAATATTTTGGAACGAGTTTCTATAAACAGTAGTTTGTTCATAAAAAATGTTTGGGAACTCAAAGATATTCTGAAAAACATCAATGTACCATCCCACTAGATCTTGTTCTAGATTGCATTTAAAAAAAACTTATTTTAAATCATAACTTAACAAAAATAACTGAGAATGAATTGTTAATAGCCACTAGAACTGTTATCAATGGTACTGTTATCTCTTTTAATAACATATTCTATGAACAAATAACGGGTTGTCCTATGGGTTCGCCTTTATCTCCAGTAGTTTCAGATTTAATTTTACAAGATGTTGAAAAAAGAGCTCTTGAATTATTAAAATTTACACTTATTCTTTATAAAAGATTTTCTTATGACATTTTTGCAATTGTTCCTTCTGACAGAATTGATGTCTGTTTAAATATGTTTAATAGTATAGAAGAATGCTTTAAGTTCACCCATGTACGTAAAATTTATAATGTTAATAACTACGTTGATTTATGAATAATTAAAATTCCGAATGGTGATTTATTAACCAATTTGTACAAAAAAACACTATTGGTCTGGAAGATATATTTCATCACAATTCACATAATTTATTCAGTCATAAAGTTAGTTTTATAACAGGTTTAGTTGATAGATGTGTCAAATTAAGCGATTTTCAATGCAGAAAAGAAAATTGAAATCAATCAAAAACGATATTAGTACGTAATAAGTACCTGCTTTATTTATTTAATGACATTATTACTCAACGCATTCTCGAGATTTATAATAGCACTAGTAAATAAAGATAATGGATTGATACTTGACAATAAATTTTATTTAAAAGTTACTTTACCGTATATACAAGGATTGCTTCAGAAAAGCTTCGGATACCTCCAATTTCCGGAAATTTCTCCTGATTTATGATTTTTAAAAATTCCGGAAATTTTAGGTAATTTTTGATAATTTTCCATGAAATTTCAAAAATTTACGGATTATTTGTTTCTATTGTTTCTCAAATCGAAAATTCACTGCATTTGTCGTTTCCCCTTCGATTCGCCTCTGACTCGTATATCAAACTTAACACTCGTGTGGAACTGCCTACTTTCCGCACTTGTAGCACAATATACTATTAGGCGAGCGGATTACCCCGGAAAAGTCGCTTAAAAATGGAAAGAGTAATCTATCGCTTTCTAGTCCCTAATTTTGGTTTTCAATAAAAGATTTAAATATCCTAAAAAATAATATGACGATTTTTTGAATTTTATGTTTGAGGAACCCTTAGAAAAATGGCGTCAATAATGGTGGCCGCGAGATACAGATTAAGCGTTAATGAAACGTGAATAAACTATCTAAATTCCATTAAATGTTCCGAAATCTTGTAGAAATGCCTTCAAAGGATACGCGTACATTATATTTAGTTTAATTGAGTCATAAAAACAATAATTTTACTAAAAAAACAACTTGGAATGCCATTTTTTCAGTTTAAAGAATGCTAACTTTGTAGTGTTTGCATCTACAGCTTCTCAACTATAAATTTTATGAAAAAATGCTTCAAGTAAATGTTGTAGTGCATATTTTTATTTAAAAAATGACATTGACTATGATCATGAACAATGAAATCATTTGAAATGACTTATAGTTTTTTGACCCTGTTAAAATTACTTGAAATTCTTGAAGACCTATTTAAAATCTCTCAAAATATTTTGCAATCCCTGGAAACCCTCTAAAATTTCTTGAAATATTTAGAAATCACTTTAAATCCTGTAAAACTTCTCGAATTCTTCAGGAATAACTTGAAATCTTATGAAATCCCTTGAATTGTTTTGAAATACTTCGACATTCCTTAAAATCTTTCAAAATACTATGGGGTCTCTAGAAATCTCTTGAAATCTCGTAAAATCTCTTGAAACCACTTATAACCTTTAAAATTTTCATGATATCCCATAACCAATTGAAAAATTTTACGAAATCAGTAAAATTCTCTAAATCCATTCAAGTCTTCCAAAATTATGTAGTTGAAATTCATAAAAATCCCATGAAATATCTCAAAATCCTTTCATAGGCCATGAAATTTCAAAAAATTCTTGGAAATCCCTTGCAATATTCAAAAATCACTTGAAATCCTTAGAAAATTTGTGAAATTCCTTGAAATGTTCTAAAGTTACTTGAAATCTTCTGAATGCTTATGAAATTCTATAAATTTCTTAGAAACCCCATAAAATCAATTAAAAGAATTTTAAATACTTTAGAAAACCTTAAAAAAAATTTAATCCATCATAATCAACGGAAAAATTTTCAAAGCCCGTGAAATCCCAAAAATTATGTTCAAATCACTTGAAATGGCTTATATTTTTTGAACCTGTTGAAATTACTTGATATCCTTAAAGGCCCATTTAAAATCTTTCCAAATATTTTGCAATACCTGGAAACTCTCTGAAATTTCTTGAAATGTTTGAAAATCTTTTGAAATCCTGTGAAACCCCTCGAATTCTTCAGAAATAACTTGAAATCTTGTGAAATCCCTTGAAATATTTTGAAACACTTCGACATTTCTCAAAATCTTTTGAAATACTTTGAGGTCTCTAAAGATCTCTTGTAATCCCTTGAAATCTCTTAAAAACACTTAAAACCTTTAAAATTTTTGTGATATCCCATAACCCATTGACAACTTTTACAGAATAAGTAAAATTCTTTGAATCCCTTGAAATATATTGAAATACTTCGACATTCCTCGAAATCTTTTCAAATACTTTGGGGTCTCTAGAAATCTCTTGAAATCTCTTAAAATCTTTTGAAACCACTTAAAACCTCGAAAATTTTGGTGATATCCTATAACCCATTGAAAACTTCCACGAAATCAGTAAAATTCTCTAAATCCCTTAAAATATTTTGAAATACTCCAAAATTCCTTAAAACCTTTTAAAATACTTTGGGATCTTTAGGAATTTCTCGAAATCTCTTAAAATATTTTGAAATTCTTCGAGAGTTCTAAAATCTTTTCAAATACCTTGCAATTACCAAAAATTTTTGAAATCCGTTGAAACTTTTGAAAGTTTTGTGATATGCCCTGAAAATATTTTAAATCCCATTGAAAATAATTTTTTCAGTTCATGCCTTAAAATGAGAAGATTTTAGACACTGTCATTGAAAATTAAATTATAATTTTTTTGAGAATTTTCCGAAATATTGAACATTCAAAATTGAACTTGAAAAAAAATTCCGAATTAAAAAGCTCGAAATTGTGCAATTTAAAAAATTGGAATCATAGCGGTCTTATTTTTGCATTCTTTTTTTTTTTAATCTTTACTTTTCAATGTAATATGTTGAAATTGTTCGATTTTCAGTTAAAGATTTGAAAAAATGCATCATTTAAAATAAAAAAATATTTGATTAGAAGATTTGAAATAAAACTAATAATTCTAAATGAAGTCTTAAGAATTAAACGGTTTGATATTATAGATTTCAAAATTGTGCTAATTATAATCAAACTAGGTAAAAATTGAACTACCTGAAATTAATACCTTAGTAAATGAATAATTTCTTTAATTTCGAATAGTTACAATTTTAGAGTTCTGAATTTTCATGTTAAACGCTGAATTTTCAATTTTTCCCTTTCATAAATTTGAACTTTGCAATTAAAATTGAAATGGTTAAATTTTGAATAGTATATTTAACAATTTGAAAACTTTTCATTTTTAGACGATTCAAATTTACTTAAGATAATTGAAATTTTAAACGGTTTGAGTATAAAAAGGTTTTAATACCACAATTCTTGGTAATTAAATGTTTTGTCTGTTTTAACTGAACTTCGGATTTCTTTCATTTTCAACGTTTCGTAGTAGAAATTTTTTCATTTTTAATGTTTTCTATTCAAAATACCTTCATTATAAACGTTTTTTCGAGATTTTTCAATTCAAAATAAAATTGTTCGATTTTAAACGCTTTGAATTAGAAATAATACATTTTTAGCTTCTTTCTAATGAAATTTTTCAATTTTGAGAGCTTCTGATCAAAAACTTTTCAATTTCAACTTTTTTCAATGTTAAATTATATATTTTTTAACGATCTTATTCAGAAATAATGCAAGTTCAATTCCTCATCATTCTACACGAAAGATTACCTCTTTTTCAAAATTTGTCCTAATCTAAAATTGTTTGATTTGGAACGCTTTTAATTCAAAATCGTTCGATACATTTTTTTAAATTTCAAACGCTTTCAATTTGAAATTATTAATTATTAATTATTATTTCAAGAATTTGTCAATCTCGTAATATTTGAATAATAATAATAACAGATTTAATAATGGATTTTTAGATTGTTTATATTTTTAGTGTTAGAGAATGAAAATAAAAGGACGTGAACGCGCGCTTGGCGTACATGCATTTAGTACTGATATGTAAACAATTTTTAGTGTTTTTCTTTCCAATTAAAGTCGACCTAGTTTCCTCAATAAAGATAAAAATCCAAAATTTCGTCGCTATAATGTAATCTGGTAAAACGATCGATTCATTAAAAAGTTGATTCGACATGATGGCGACAGATGCTTTTCCATTGTGGTGTCTCATAATGATTCAAATGATCACACTCTCACACATCTGTGATCACATACTCGCACAAACAGATGCAAGAGAGAAGAACGAAATAGCAAATCATCCTTGGAAAGGAGCGGCGAAGAAGGAAAAAAGTTAACTGCAAAATAATGAAGGAACCGGGCCCTACGAAATGGGGATTCGAGGGTGTGAGTGAGTGAAAGAGAAAAAAGGAAGAAGGGAATATCCGGCGGAAATGTGTCATTTTTTGTCACGATCGCGACATCGAGCGTTAAGTTATAGGTGAGTAAAGGCGACTTTCTTGGAGAAGTGCATCGATAATGATCTGTAACCGTCACTGTAAAGCGTGTGAACAACTCAGGCGGAAGTCTCAAACTTCGAACCTATTTTCTTTCGATTTTAAGCTCACCACTTCTTTTCTTTTTATTGTTTCATCCCCTTGTTGCATTTATATAATATTTTTTTATTGTATAATACTATTCACAATTCAAAATATTTCCTCTATAAAAAAACAAGCCAGAACCAAAGGAGTTATAATCGGTTTGTGCTGTGCACTGAGGAGGGCACCAGTCTCCACCAGTTTGGCCTCCAAGATGGGAAAAGACCATACACTGTTCCAGAAATGTTATAAGAATTCTCAACCGCGAATAAAAACTTAAAAAGTTTATAGACTTCCTTAAATTTTCATTTTAAAAAGTCAATTTTTAGAAACTCTTACAAATCTCGAGAGCCTTCCACAATTTCGAAAATTTTTCATGAATTTTCAAAACTCTGCATGAATTTCCAAAAGTTTCAATAACTTTCCATCAAATTTCCGAAGAATTTTTATGAATTTCCGTCAGTTTTCACAACTTCCTGGAAGTTTTCATGAATTTCCGGAAGTTTTCATAACTTTTCGTAAAATTCCGGCAATTTGTAATAAATAATAAATTTCCTTTACCTTTTTTTTTAGAATTGAAATCTTCATCTTGAATTTTATTGTCATTTTAATGATCCAGAAATATTAGAATTGCGCGGCGTTTGTTCGTTCGCTTTAAAAACCTCAAGAATTGTAAACAAAATTTTAAACCGGAAAATTCCACAGGAAAAGCGACAAGGGATGTAAGTTAGTAAGGACCAATTCCTCCCACGATATTTTATTTCACACACACACACACACACACACACACACATATATATATATATATGAAAATGTCACTTCTATGTCTGTAGAGCGAAAAGAAAGTTGACGCTTACAACCCACAAGCGTCAAAGCAATCTTCGCGGAGGCGCATCAATCTGTATTACCGACAGTACGTCACTAGTTGACCATTTATCCCATTCGATGGTGCTGACTCGCGTGGAATAGCTGACTTTAGCGGGACGTAAGTTTTTTCGGACCGGTCTCTAGGGAAGAAAGTAATAGAAATTGCGACGTGCGGATGCACAAACATTTCTTTGACGCTTGTTGGTTGTAAACGGCAACTTTCTTCTCACTCTACAAGCATAGTAAAGTGGTATTTTCATACATGTGTAAAAAAAAACTATTTTCCAAAACTGTAATCTATGATTTAGTGGACAGATTTTGCATTTTCTAAGTCCTAGTGACCAAAAATGAGCATCTTATCATACATATTTACAATTCGAAGTATTTACTCTAAAAAAATAGTGCATTGTGTCACGAGGGATATAATTCAGTAAAGACCAATGCCTCCCACGTAGCACACGATATTTTATTTCACATATATATGAAAATGCCACTTCCATGTCTGTAGAGCGAGAAGAAAGTTGACGCTTACAACCCACGAGCGTCAAAGCAATCTTCGCGGAAGCGCATCAATCTGTATTACCGACAGTACGTCCCTAGTTGACCATTTATCCCATTCGATGGTGCTGATTCTCGTTGAATAGCTGACTCTGTAGCGGTACGTAAGTTCTTTCGACCCGGTCTCTAGGGAAGAAAGTAATAGAATTTACGATGCACGCATGCGCGAATTTTTCTTTGACGCTTGTGGGTTGTAGATGGCAACTTTCTTCTCACTCTACAGGCATATTAAAGTGAGATTTTTATGCATGTGTGAAAAAGAAACTTTTTTTCAAAACTACGGAGTCGTGTTTTGTCCAAAAGCAAGTAATTTATTGATCTTTACCTCTAGGCTTCTGGATTCCCCGAATGCTTTTCGCGAGACACGCAAAGCAGTGTCCAGTAGGCGTAAGCTCACGCCTACTAATTACGATTCTAGACGTCGTTATGCTCGCCACGAAACGGGCGCGATCTTCTCTTGAATAAGTCCCGGGCTTGCCTTACTTAAGGCGGCTTAAGGCGGTCGACTAGTAACAAGAAAAACCCACACGTATAACCAATCGAAGCAAGAGAGGAGTCAAAAGGAGGTGGAGGTGGAGGATCTTCAAGGCGAGTTCGAGTTGAGTCGCGCGGCAGCCAACCGACCGTCTGCAGCCGGAGGTAATTACGTTCGAGGAGTGACAAAAAGCCGCGTCTTAATGCAAACGCGCGCCCGGCCATAACTCGTTAATTACAGGCCGCCTCTGATTGATCTTCGGCCACTCTATATTCAAAAAAGGAAAAAAAATGCCCGGACGATACCAAAGTCCCTGTCGATACGAATCGCCTCGTGGCACGCGCTCACTCTCACAATCAGCTCTCTTTCATGCTCTACCGGTACCGCGAAAAAAAATTAATTGAAAAATACCGCCACACTGACTCGACCTGACGGACAAGACGGTATTGCGAAAAAGAGGTCGCTTCTTCGACTTTCGCGATGAAACTCGGTTTACGATGTAGATAAGCCATCTGCTCATACGTCTCGGACTATTTATGTCTTACAATTATTACTATACAGCGACTTTCCAGATGCAATTATGAGAAAAAAGTTATTTGTTGCAGTCATGTTGAGGACAATCTTTACGATATTGTTATTTATGCTTTAAGGAATTTAAGTAACTCGTTGATAGTTAATTTTAGTAACGTGGAGTAACTTTAAAAGTGTTGACGCTTTAGAGAGGAAATAATGTTGTCACGACCTGCAACCTTTCATTTATTAATTTATAAGATATAAATAAAAGAAAGCATGTATCGTTTTCTAGACCATCATGTTCTAGAATATTCTTAGAACAAGAATTTTCAGAATAGTCTGGAAAATTCTGAAACACTTCAAAACATTCCAAAACATTTCAGAACTTTTTTTAAAAAGATGGACATTTCAGATCGTTCTAAAGTATTGTAAAAATTTAGTAAAAGCAGGTAATATGCGCCTACGGATAAGGGTTTGGTAGCCTATTTCATATAGTAGGGTCGGGTGGGATCAGAAGTACTAAAATTTACTTTCCTTGATACTGTGTCCAAACGAAATTAGGTATTGCCTTCTTTTTTGCTTAAAAATATACGTAAGGCATTAGAATTTCAAATTATGGTCATAATGAATATATATGTGATGCATTTATTATATTGTATATTTTCTTATAAATACTATCTGATGGCACTTTTTGCCCCACTTGTGGGGCAAAAAGTTCATCGCTGTTGGGTAAACAGTACCAACATAAATGAAACGAAAGTTGGTATTTTAATTTGTACAGAAAGAACTTACATTATGAAGAAATGTAATTATATCAATTTTCAGGTAACTTACAGGTTTATAGACTTATTCTTCGTCACTTTCGCTACTAATGCAGACTTTCAGGATAAGCTTCGAAACAGGCCACACAAAAATATTTCTTTATTCCTTTATAATTCCATAAAAACTTATGGGTAAAAAGCGCCACTAGGCACTTTTTGCCCTCCGACGTTCCTATAATTTACAAACAATATTTTTGAAACAATACAAAATATTTTCAATTATTTTATGTCAATGGCACGTAGGAATACATTTTAATACCAAAATGAAACACTAACCAAAAAAATACTTTCTTCACGAGAAAACAACTAAATCTTAGCCACCATCTCAAAAACAGATATCAATGGCTGCCAGTGGCTATGGGGAGTTCAACTGAGTCGACCGATCGACGGAATATGTCAAAATGTGTAACAAATCCTAAGTTTTTGTATTATTGTATGTGACACTCTTTTTCCATTTCAGTGTGCTTTATTATTATGAATTTCCTCGCCTCTCACAAATCGGAGTGATTTATTATCGTGAGTCCCCCCGCCTCTCACAAATCGGGGTGCTTCATTATCGTGAGTCCCCTCACCTCTCACAAACCGGGGTGCTTTATTATCATGGATCTCCTTGCATCTAACAAACCGGGGTGCTTTATGCCCTAAGAAACTGAAAAAAGGGGC
>JAUMHM010000088.1:11650418-11661196 GCA_032362435.1 Melikaiella ostensackeni
TAGGTTTAAGATTCACCATTTTAGTTGAAAATTGATTTCTTCGGTTGAAAATTGAACTATTTCGTTGGAAATAATTTTTTTTTTTGAAATTTTTTTTGCTGAAAATTCAACTATTTAGTTGAAAATTTACGCCTTTTGCTGAAAATTTATCTCTTTAGGTTGGAAGTGGAATGAAAATTTAATTATTTTAGAAAAAATTCATTTTCTTTCGTTGAAAATTCCTTTTTTTTAACTAAAAATCTAACTATTTTATTTTTGGTCAAAAATTAATCTTTTTAAGTTGAAAATTCAACTATATGGTAGAAAATTGATGTATTTTATTGATAATTCGTCTTTTTGGGTCGGAAATGCATCTTATTGGTGGAACATTCATTACTTCGGGCTGGAAATACAACTGTTTTGGAGAAAATTCGTCTTTTTAGCTTAAAGATTGAACACTATGGATGACATTTTTCATCTTAATTGGCTACAAAAGCTTTCTTGGGTAAAAGTTCAACTCTTTTGTCAAAAATTTGTTTTCTTTTTCGGTTTTAAAATTCTTCTATTTTGGTCGAAATTTCATATGCTTGGTTGAAAATTAATCTTTTTTAGTTGAAAATGCAACTATTTTGTGAAAAAATGTATTTTATTGACAATTCGTTTTTGTACGTCAAAAATTAATCTTCTTGGTTGAACATTGTGGTATTTTGTTGAAAATTCATCTTTCATGGTAGAAAATTAGATCTTCTTGTTTAAACATTCATATTTTCGGGTTGAAAATACAACTGTTTCGTAGAAAGTTCGTCTTTTTGGCTTAAAGATTGAACATTATGGATGAAATTTTTCATCTTAATTGGCTACAAAAGCTTTCTTATTTAAAAGTTCAACTCTTTTGTCAAAAATTTGTTTTCTTTTTCGGTTTTAAAATTCTTCTCTTTTGGTCGAAATTTCTTATGTTTCGTTGAAAATTCAATTATTTTGTGAAAAAATGTATTTTATTGACAATTCGTTTCTGTACGTCAAAAATTAATCTTCTTGGTTGAAAATTGTCGTATTTTGTTGAAAATTCATCTTTCATGGTAGAAAATTAGATCTTCTTGGTTGAACATTCATATTTTCGGGTTGAAAATACAATTATTTGGTAGAAAGTTCGTCTTTTTGGCTTAAAAATTGAACATTTTGGACAAAATTTTTCTTCTTCATGGACTAAAAAATCTTTCTTTGTTGAAAATCCAACTCTTTGGTTGAAAATTTGTCTTTTTGGTTTTGAAATTAATCTCTATCGGTCAAAATTTCATGTTTTTACTTAAAAATGCAACTATTTGTTCGAAAATTGTTTTTGGTAGAGAATTCAACTATTTTCTTGAAAATGAGTGTTTTTTGAGTAAATTAACTATTTGGTTAAAAATTCTTCCTTCATGGTAGAAAATTATTCTTTTTTGTTAAAAAATCATCCTTTTTTGTTGGAAATTCATCTTTTTAGCTGAAAATCCATCTATTCGGATAAAATTTCATCTATTTTTTTGGAAATGCAATACTTTTACTTGAAACTTCAGGGACTTAAAGCGTTCCAAGTTATATTTTTTAACATCATTAATAAAACTATAAAGTAATAAATTACTCATTTTCTTCAGAAGAAAATTCACTTTTGGTTTAACAGATCGAATTTCTGCTGAACTTTTCTCTGAGTTGTAATACCTTTGGATTTTTTTTTTAGTAACAATTTACCTTATATAAGATCTTACAATGCCCCCCGTTAAGAAACAGTTAAATTTTACCAATGCTCCCTCTCCCAAATCTTCTTACGTGATTTATGGGTGACGCCTGAAACAGATTTTAGCTGCTCAGCCTGAAAGGCCCCTCGCATGAGGAGGCCCCCCTCCGTAATGCAGGGTAGTATAATAGCAGGCACTACTTTAGAAAAAAAATAGTAAGACTTCTAGAAAAAATCTACTTCTAATAAAAATTCAAAATCGTGTCAAAGAAAAGTTCGTAAGCGACGAACAATAATAATGCTCCTAGAGAAAGATAGGGAGGGGGAAAGTCATAAGGGAGTGAGGGGAGATAGGGGAATATGGGGAGGGGTGATGAGGTTGTAGGTCCAGATGAGGTGATGGAAAGGGGCGTGTGGGGGGACTCTAGGGGGAGAGAAAGGGACATGAGGTTAATGGTGAAGAGGGAAAAATTTAAAGAGAGGGGGGATATGATGTAATTCCATAACATTTAAGACAAATAGGGAAAGCTGAGGACAAGGAATGATAAGGTTGATGATAGAGAAGAAGAGAGAAGGAGAAAAAATGGAGAAGAGAAGGGGCAGGGTAAGGGTGGAAGAAGGAGGATGGCTATGGAGACAAGAGGATAAGGGAATAAGTTTGGAGAGAAAGATAATGAGGGTGAGAATAACAGGAGCATATAGGGAGGCGCGATGAGATTGTAGGTGAAGAAGAAGAGCTTTAAAAAAAGTGATGAGGGGGAAATATGATGGCAGAGGCAGGGGCATGAAGAGGGTAATTAGATGAAGAGAGGGAGGATAAAGTACGGATATGATAGAATAAAAAAACATTCGTGATGAAGAGGGGGAGATGAGGGTCAGGGGGGAATATAGAGATGATGAGGTTGATTGCGGTGAAGAAAAGGTAGATGAGAAAGAGAAGGAGGGGTATAATGGGGAGAGGAGGAGGATGGCAATATGTATAAGGGCATAAGGATAGAGGGAAAGGTAATGAGGGTGGGTCTGATAGCGATAAGGAAAGTGGGATTGATGAGAACAAAATGATAAGGAGATAAGGTTGGAGGAAAAGACAATGAGAGTGGGGGTGATAGAGGCAAAGGGGGTGCCACGATAAGATCATAGGTGAAGCGAAGGATATATAAAAAGGGAGTGACAGAGGACTAGGAGGGACAGGGACATGACATTTATTCCAAAGAGAAAGAGAGATGAAGAGAGGGGGATAGAGGGAGGATATAATGGACTTCCAAAACACTTATGATGAATAGGATGATATGGAGGTCAGAGATGAATATAGGCATGATAAGGCTGATGGTGGAGAGGAAGAGGTGAATGATGAAGAGAAGAAGGGTGATAACGAGTGGAGGAGGATGGCGATAGGGGTATGAGGATGAAGGGATGAGGGTTAAGGGAAATATAACGAGGGTGGGTGCGATAAGGAATGAGGGATAAGGGAAATTGGATTAAAAGATCTATTGTGATGAGGGAGAAAGATGAAGAGAGGGGGATAAAGAGGGGATATGATGAAACCCCAAAACATTTAAGGTAAATGGGGAGATATGAAGGTCAGGGGCGAATATAAGGATGATAAGGTTGATGGTGGAGACGGAGAGGTAAATAAGGAAAAGAAGGATGAGGATAACGGAAGAGGAGGAGGATGGCGATGGGGACATGAGGGTTAGGAGATCGGGGTAGAGAGAAACATAACGAGGATCAGTGTGATAAGAGATAAGGGAAGTGGGATTGATGAGATTGATGGGAAAGAAAGGAAAAAAAATGAACAGATAGAACTGAAGAGGTGGGGAATATGAAGGAATTGCAAAACATTTTAAAGAAATAGGCATAGAAAGAGAGGATGCTGAAGCTATGGTGGGGAGGGTGGATGGGGGATCTCCATCCTAAGATAGGCAGCTAAGAGGTTGAGAGTAAGGATGAGTGTTGGTAGGGGAGGAAGTGCTTTCGATGATATATAGGAGAAGGAGGGGTGATAAGAAATGATGGAACTGGGAGGGAAGGGATAGTGTTGTAAGGGCAAGATAGGGGAAGATAGAGTGAGAGGAAAATGGGGAGGAGTAAGGAGTAGTATGAGAGGAGTGATTTTATTAACTTTTTGGCAGAAATACCCGTGAGGTGAACTTCGTAGAATCTCTTGTCCCGAATGGTACGAAAGTTATGAAAGTTTTTCTTTCGCATCAAGAATCGTTCGTTGATTCGTTGATTCGTGTAGCCAATTTAGGGATAAAGTAGGGAATAAGGGAATCTGGATAAAGGAATAATAATAAGGGAAGTTGGATTGAAAGATCTATTGTGAAGAGGGAGAAAAATGAAGTGAGGGGGTAAAGAGGGTAAATGATGAAACCCCAAAACATTTAAGATATATAGGGGGATATGAAGCTTGGGGACGAATACAGTGATAATAAGGTTGATGGTGGAGACGGAAAGGTGAATAACGAAGAGAAGGAGGGATTTAACGAGAGAGGAGGAGGATAACGGAAGAGGAGGGGGATGGCGATGGGGACATGGAGATATGGAGATAAGGGTATAGGGAAACATAACAAGAATCGGTGTGATAAGGGATAACGGAAGTGGGACTGATAAGGTTGATGGGGAAGAAAGGAAGAAGAAAGTTAACAAATACAACTGAGGGGGTGGGGAACATGAAGGAATTGCAAAACATTTTAAAGAGATAGGAAGAGAGAGAGAGAGAGAGTGGGTGTTAAAGCTATGGTGGGGAGTGTCAATGTATGGGGGATTTCCATCCTAAGATAGGCAGCTGAGAGGGGGAGAGCAAGAGTGATAGTAGGGGAGGATGTGCTTTTGATGATATATAAAAGAAGGAGGTGTGATAAGAGATGATGGAACTGGGAGGGAAGAGATAGTGTTGTAAGGGGAAGATAGGGGAGGATAAAGTGAGAGGGAAAGGGTGAGGAGTGAGGAGTAAAAGGAGAGGAGTGATTTTATTATCTTTTTGGCAAAAATACCCGTAAGGGAAACTTCGTAGAATCTCTTATCCTAAATGGTACCAAAGTTATGAAAGTTTTTCTTTCGCATCAAGAATCGTCCGCTGATTCGTCGACCCGCGTGGCTAGTTTGGGAATAAGGAAGAGAATAAGGGAAGTTGGATAAGAGAATAATAATAAGGGAAATTGGATTGGGAGATATATTGTAAAGAGGAAGAAAGGTGAAGAGAGGTGGATAAAGAGTGGATATGATGGAACCCCAAAATATTCAAGATAAATAGGATGATATGAAGGTCAGGGACGAATATAGGTATGATAAGAGTGATGGTGGAGACGGAGAGGTGAATAAGGAAGAGAAGGAGGGACATAACGGAAGAGGAGGAGGATGGTGATAGGGTTATGAAGATAAGCAGATAAGGGTAGAGGGAAACATAACGAGGGTCAGTGTGGTAAGGGATAAGGAAAGTGGGATTGATGAGGTTGATAAGGAGGAAAGGAAGAAAAAAATGATCAGATAGAACTAAGGGGGTGGGGTACATCAAGGAATAGCGAAACATGTTTAAGAAATAGAGATAGAGAGAAAGGATGCTAAAGCTATGGGAGGGTAAATAGATGGGGGATCTTTATCCCAAGATAGGCAGCTAACAGGGGGAAAATAAGGATGAAAGATAGTAGGGGAGGACGTACGTTTGATGATATACAAAAGAAGGAGTAATAAGAGATGATGAAAGTGGAAGGAAAGGGATGGTGTTTTGAGGGAAAGATAGGAGAAAGAAGTGTGGGAGTGAGAGGGAAAGGGGGAGAAGTAAGGAGTAGAAGGGGAGAGTGAATTTAGGTATCTTTTTGGCAAAAATACCCACAAGGGTAACTTCGTCGAATCTCTTGTCCTAAATGGTACCAATAGTATGAAATTTTTTCTTTCGCATCAAGAATCGTTCGCTGATTCGTCGACTCGCGTGGCCAATTTGCAAGGTGCAGTGAGTCGCATTAGTCAAGGTACCTATCGCTGCACAGCCATCGCGTAACGGTAATGCGCCCCTTGCGATTCGCCCGACTCTCCTCCATGCGGCGATGACGTTAATGATCTGTTTAATTACAGCGCGACACGAAAAGAGGACGAGAGTCAACAGCGAATGAAAACCTTTTCTCAGCGACAGATCTCACCACCACTTCCGGAATCTATTTATCTCTACGACTCACCAGTCCATCGCTGACAAAGAAAATAATTTTCAAACCCAATTATCTTTTTTATCGCTCCTTATTTATTACCCTCGACTATTCCAATTACAATCTGTTCACTCAAATCTTTGAATCTGAGCTAACTTATATATGGCGGAAAATATAAAAGTGTTTTATTGTTCTTTCTTCGAAAGGAAGATGTATGTCAAAGTGTCTTGATCTTTATTACAGGATGCTTTAAATAATAACCACAAGATTTTGCAGTGAACAATCTTAATTTCATGCAACATTTATTACACCACTGGCATCGGAGCTATCGCCAGAATCGCGGATATATTGCGAGATCTCGTTGCATTTCCGGACCATCGTGCCGAGAGAAAGCAAGTTGGAATTGATTTTCTCGCTTCGCAGCTCAGAGGATCGTACTTGCAAGAACATATAATGGAACTGCGTAACTCTCTGCACTCCATATAAACGCTTCCATTCTGCTAAGAAAGTCGCAATTAGGGAAAAATCAGAGCTATTCGTTTCCTATCGTTCAAACATTTCACTTCGACTGTATCAACATTTCTAGTAAGAGGGTATATCTTGAAAATGACTGAAATATTTCTGAGATATGTCCATCAAAAAATAGATGATTTTCTTCGATCAAGACTGGTTATGATTTCCCTACAACCTTACATCTCCAAAGACGAAAGACTCGTTGCACATCTCCTCAGGTCGCGTAGCAAATCGGTCACGTGTGCCAACTAAGAATTCAAAGCTGAAATCAAGGAGGGATGTTCGTTTGTGGCGTGGCCAACACCGACAGTTTCGTGCCAAATTCCAAGCGTTCCTCTACAATTTTCACTCGACCTTCAACGAGCCTCGAGTTTGAGACAAACTTGTAATAAATCATCAGAAACTTCCTAACCGAGCTTCAAAAACTATTATCTATTTCCTAATTTATGTTTTTTATACTGCAGATATTCTTACTTCCAGCTTAGACATTTTATGTCGAGATAACAAAAGAAAAATAAATCTTTGGAAGATATTAGCTTTAATTCGAAACGGATATGAATCCAGTCTGAGATAGTCGATGTCAATTCATATTTACGATCTACCCACGCCCTTGGAGTACGATTATGCTACTAATTACTAATAACGGCCCTATAAATTATGATCGTTTATTGCATCCTCGTCGTCAACAAGCTTCACGAAGTACCGGTTTGACCTGTGTGTGGAGCAGACGAATATATCAATAACACATAAATGTGCATACAAGTTGACACATAATGTATTTTGTAGCTCTCTGTGTGTTCTAAGCTTCACCGTCGTCAAATGTTGATGTGAGGTTTAGTGCTTCGATCTGTAAAGGTAATGCTTTATACACATTTAGATTAAATTACATTTTTAGTCTCTTTCCGGGTGTTCTCATATCTAAAATCCCCTCCCCCAGGATATCGGTAGACATTAAACTCTTTAGCTCACATCTCTTCCCAAAATCCCAAATTACCCCAACTCTCATAATAAGCCTCCAAGCAATGCCTGACTTAATCCTCTGGGTTTTTCCAATCTCTAAAATCTCCTACCGTCCACAGCAGGATTCTTATTAGAAACGCTCGCATTCGCCTACACATTTGGCCAGTGGAGTGGAAAACTGCAGAAAAACAAAACTTCTGAGTGCAGCCTGTCACCGCCAGACGAATTTAGATGTGGACATTCTGTGCATTAAGCTTAGATTCCACTAATATAGTTATACTCCACAGGAACTGATGTATGTCTGCCCAACTTACTTTTCTTATGAGCCCAGATGCACTCTCCCGTGGCGTTTCCCAATGTCGGTTTGTGCTCGTTAGAAAACGCGTGAACCGTGCTCTTCTTGCTGAGTTTCAATTATTTTAGAGAAAATTAGCGCGACGACAGAATTCACCGTTAGGAGAAGTCAATTGCCCAGACCAATCCATATTTCATGTCATCAATCCAGTTTCTCGGAGTCAGATCTTAGAAAGGAAATAAAATTGATTTTCAGTTAGTGAGAACCTAATTTGACATGCATAATACAAAATCAGAAGCTTTCTGTATTCAAATGTCTTGATTGTAATTTTTCAAATAAATCCTTAATTTAGAATGATGTAACTCTAAGCCCTTCAAATTGAACATCGCTCAATTTCAAAGTCTTCTTCATCCTTAAATGCGTAACTTATAAAATTATCCAATTTACAAAGGTCAAATTTCAACTTATAAGTATCCTTGGAAATTATCGCTACGCCTTGAAACATTCCCGACTTAAATTGAATTATTTCTTCGGAATAATTCATTTCTTTCACTAAAAAGTAATAATTTAAAGACCTTTACATTGATAAATAAGACATCTTGTTTTGTGTCTCTTTGGTGAAATTGAAAAATGTGAGGCCGTCAATAGGGGGAGGTACAAATATGTGAGATGCTGCAAAACATAAAGTGCCACTGATCATGTCCCTCCTTTTTTTGAGGCGATCCGATGATTTCTGGCCTTTACCAACCGGCTATCGGTTTCTCGTGAAGGATAAAATACTACAGCCGTTAAAGGACTCAGGACAAGGAGGTCTCTCTACCGACATTTGCTATACATCGTGTCCAGAATCGGCTGATGTAGCACCGGCATTAAAAGCAGGGCTGAGTCGTGAAGACTGAAATACGAGCCACGTGAGAATATCATTAGCAAATTGCTTAATTTACGGACCATCCGGCACAGCCTCACGGAGGTATCACTACATTCGTTTGTCCGCAAAGAGGCCACTCGAGAAACATATTACAATCATCACATTTTTTCTGCATTATGTATGGGGATCCTAATTTTATCAAATTCACCTTGTACCTTTCGTCGAAAAAATTATTATTGAGAAATGCATTCAATTAAATTAAATTAGCATAAACAAATTTGATCCAATACTCAATGAATACTTGCTGAAAACGGATAAAGTTCCGAATAGCCCTTACATCTGATTTTTTTGAAACTCCGTATGCTCATGTATTTTGACGCGCTGATTACGAAACTCTTAGTGAAAATTGGCGCAATTTTCATTTTCATGGTACATACCATAAAAACCTCATTAAAATCATGGTTTTTCACGTTTATCTCGAGAAACATTGAAACGTCTTCCCGTGAGACTTTAGAAAGGAGTAAGAGTTTGACCAACATTATTTCTGTGGATAGACAAAGGGTTTTCGCATTGTAATTGATGTAAAGGACGTAATTAAATACATTATAAGTAATACTTCCTTCATAAACGTCTGCAGTTAGCCTATCCAAATTATAGTTTCTAGAGTTGACCACTAGGAGGTTGCAGAACGACTTAAAACTCCTTTCTTCAGGATTCCTTATTATTGTGAATCCCCTCGCCTCTTACAAATCGGAGTGCTTTATTATCGTGAGTCCCCTTTCTAAAATTAATCAAAAATGTCAAAATACCAACAAATCACATTTTTGTCTCCTTTGATGTAATAGCCATGTTTCCTAACATTTCATGTGAAAGAGTTAAACTTGCTATTGAAAATAGATGGGATACGATTAAACTTATACTGAAATCGCGAAGAAAGAGTTTCTTGATGCTATTAAATATGTTTTCAATTCCGTTTATCTTAAATTCTATGGTAATTTCTATAAACAAAGATTTGGAACTCCGATAACCTCAGTCTTGTCTCCAATTATTGCTGAAATTGTGGTGCAAGATTTGGAGAATGAAGTTTTTTACAAAATTAATTTCAAATTGGACTTTTATGCAAGCTATGTAGATGATTCTGTATTATCTTCACATGCACAAAATGTAGATACCCTACTTAATGTATTTAATAGCATACATCCAAGATTACAGTTTACTGTTCAAATTAAAACAGAAGGTAGATTTTGTGGGTTGATTTAGAACCAATCTATTCAGATTATTCCATTTTTGAAGAAGAAAAAGGTAAAAATCCACACCAATAACACATTTCTAGAAAATTACTAACGCTCTCAAATTTTTTCAATATATTTAAGTAAAATAGAAATAGATATCTTTTGGTAAATTGAATTAATTATTAACAACCTCAAGTGAAAGAAATCTTAAGTAATTCATAGATAACCCTGAAGATTGGAACCAACATGTTTCGAAGCCAATTTAGACTTTCTCATCAGGGGTAATTTATAGGATAACTACAGTTATGGGCAATGAAACATACAATAATAGTGTATATGCGCATGGCAGCTTTTCTTTAAAACTAAAATTCAAATATATTCATTAAATTTATTGATATTCTCTTCTAAAGTTACTTTGTCATCTTTTTTTGTTGAAGTCAAAACATATTTTCTTATTAATATGAAATATCTGTTTTGGAAAAACCATGAAACTTGCATTCTATCAATAATTCTTCTGTAATGCATCCAATCTAAGTTTTTCATAACTGAATGAATTCTTGTGTTACTACTATACAGGACTTTCAGTAATATCCATCATAAAATCACATTCCGCAAATTTTTATTATCAATTGTACTGAAAATCAATAATAATTGATAATTATATATATTATATATATATAAAATAAAATTAATAATGCAAAAATATGCAAATAAGAAAAGCTAAAACAATTTTTAAATATAACTTCCTGTGTATAGTATCCAAAATTTTCCAATACAAAGTTCGGCAAACACTTCACCGCAACACTAACTAAACGAAAATTTCAATTATTTTTCAAAAATTTTCTTTTCTTTTTCTTTTTAAAGATACAAGCATAAATTAACTTTTTTAATATAGAATTTGTATTTAAATTATAATAAAAATTCTTCACATGGGAAGAAAATCAAACGGACCTCACTCAAGGAGAGCATTTGTACAACTGAAACAAAAACGTTTTTTTGAGAGAGAGAATAACCAGTCTTAAACCCTCGTAAAAATCATCTGTTCGAAGAATGCCAATAGATTTTAGGAAACTAT
>JAUMHM010000088.1:11666135-11676695 GCA_032362435.1 Melikaiella ostensackeni
AAATAGTTTAATTTTCAACCAAAAATGTAAATTTTTAACCAAAAAGTTAATTTTCGAACAAATAGTTTAATTTTCTACCAACTTGTTGAATTTTCAAGCAAAAAGGATAAATTTTCTACAAAATAGTTCATTCCTTAACAAAACCGATTAGTTTTCAACCAAACAGTTGCATTTTCAACCAAAAAGGATGAATTCGCAACCAAAAATGGAATACTCAAATTTTCGATTAAAAAAATTTTTTTTCAATCAAAAATGGAACAAATTTTCAACTACTTCAACCGAAGAGATGAATCTTCAGCCAAAAAGATAGATGTTTAACGAAACAGTTAGATCCTTAGCCAACACCAATTAATTTCCAACTCAACAGTTTTATTTTCAACCAAAAAGGATGAATTTTCAATCAAGAAGATTAACTTTATACCAAGAAGGACGATCGCACCACAAAATACATAAATTTTCAACATAATAGACGAATTTTAAACAAGAAAAAATCAATTTTCAATTCAAAATATAGATTTTCAACAAAAAATGGAATAGTTACATACTCAGTTGAAAAAAAAAATTCTCGAGCAAAAAAATGAATTTCCAACAAAATAGTTTGATTCTCAACTAAAGATATGAAGCTTCAACTAAAATAATGAATCTTCCACAACAAAAAGTATTTTTAACAAAAAAGTTCAACATTTAACAACATAGCTGAATTTTCAACCGAAAAGACGACTTTCTAACGAAGAAGATTAATTTTGTACCAAAAAAAAAAACAAATTATCAACGAAATACATGAATTTTTAACCAAATAGTTGAATTTTCCATTAAAGCAAATCAACTTTCAACCAGATAGTTAAATTGGAGAGAGGAGTCTTCAGCCAGCAAAAAATGAATTCTCAACCAAACACTCAAGTTTTTAACCAAAGAGATTAAATTTTAACTAAAATGATGAATCTTAAAGCAAATGAATCTTCAACAAAGCAGTTCAACATTCAATCATATAGTTGAATTTTAAACCCGAAAGGACGATTTTTAAACCAAGTAGATTGATTTTCTACCAAAAAATATGAATTGTCAACAAAACACAAGAATTTTCAACAAAATAGTTGAATTTTTAACTCAAAACGATCAATTTTCAACCAGATAGTTGGATTTTCAACTGAAAAAAAAATTTCAACCAAAAACGGAATTTTGAATGAAGGAAAAATAATATTCAACCAAAAATGAAAGGAATTTTCAACACAAAGTTAAATTTTCAACCAATGAGGTGAATTTTCAAATTTAATCTTTAACAAAGTAGTTCAACTTTCAACCAAGTAGTTGAATATTTGACCAGAAAAGATGACTTTTCAACAAAATATTTGAATTTTCAACAAAATAATCAATTTTTCAACCACACTGTAGAATTTTTCACTAAGCGAGATGAATTCCGAACTGTTTCGAACCAAAAATATAATAGGAGGCTTTTCAACAACAAAAATTAACTTTTAACCAAAAATTGTTGGAGTTTCCTATTAGGTTCTATTAATTCAGTTCGCATTTAAGTGAAAGGACGAGAAAAAGGGGACGTTTCTGGAAAACAGGGCGAAGAAAGGAGAATTATTTAAAAGAAGGAAACGGGAAAGAGTGTGAAGTCTGAAATATGAAAGTGATTCTGAAATTTATGAAATTGAACTGTGCCGTTGTAGGGCCATCTTTTACAAAATTCCGAAATTTTGTTAAAATTTATTAATTGATTTTGTGAAATTTATAATTAAGTTTTGTTCTTAACGTTACTTCCACTGAACCCCCCCCCCCTCCCCACGTTACCAACCATAGTTTTTGGTGCGGTCCCCTCCCCCCAAGATTGATTACGTAGTTTACGGAAGGCCATGTTTTGGGCCTCAGCTACGCTTATCCCCACTTAAGCATCCTACGCCTGCGTGTAGCGTACGGTGTAAGCACATTCATACAATTTTAGTTCAAGTTAAAATTTATCAAAGATGTTTACACTCAAATTTGTCTTGTGTCGTAGTCCGCATATGATGATCTTTTAAGAATGAAAACTGAATGAAGAATGAACGTCACAAGTTGAAAAGAACGACACGCAATAACTATAAACCGTTTTGAGTTTCTTCGAGAATCGTCAACAGAGCGGATAGAGCGTGATAAATGTCAAAGACTATTGTGAAGTAATTATGGAATATTTAGCGTAATTGTGTCCGGTATGTGTGACGGGAGTACCTAGGAAGAATAGTTCGGAGCTTGGTGTGAAGTTGGTGGAGAGGAAAGAGTGGAAAGAGGGTCTGTGTGTAAAATGAGTAAAATTCATAGTGAAGGGGTAAAGAGGGGTTTACAGCAAGCTCTTGGCGAGAAGTGTCGCCCGAGCGAGCGAATCAGCGAGTCTTAAGGCTGTGATTGCTCGTTAGCGTGCCCACGGCCCCGTGTCTGTCACGAAATCGCTGATTATCATCGTTCAAGGAAACCACCATCGCTAGGCTGCCCGCTATATCGCCCTTAACTCGTATAGCAGCCATCGCGGCCATTACTTACTTATGCCGCTTGCTACTTATTCTGTGCTATTTACTACTCTCTATACAATGAAAGAAGATATTCTACTCTAATTTATAATCGAGAATCATTTTCCTGGAGAAGTAAATTGAGATTAGTTATAATGCTAGCAAATCGCCTTTCAGTACAAAAATTTGTATTTTCGTTAACAAAATAAGAAAGAAGTAAAGTTGATAATGCTCGCCTCCTACATTGCCACTTCTTGTGCCATTTCGCCTCATCTTATGTCATTATTCTTCATCTCTTTCTACTGTGTCCAGCATACCAGTGACAGTAGTGATATAAAAGATTCCTTCTGGGACTCGTTAAATGATATTGTAGGTACTTACGATCCTGTGGAAAGAATCATCATACTTGGCTGAGTAGGTATGCAACGCAATAGTACCGACAGTGTAACTGGCTTAAATGATATTGTAGGTACTTACGATCCTGTGAAAAGAATCATTATACTCGGCTGAGTAGGTGGTCAACATAATAGTACCCACAGTGTAACTAGTTATTTCAGAAACCCAAAAAGGAAAGGTAACGGGGAGAATTTGATTAGCTTAAGTTCAGAAAAAGGCTTGTTTTTTAAAAATCCTTGGTTCAGACATAAAATGATTCACATATATAATTGGTGCAGTGAAAGCTACGGTATAAATGTCTTTATTGTAACAGGGAAGGGATGATAGAACTAATTGATGAGTTCTTGCATCTTGAAAGTTTATTTACTGCTGACGGAAAGATGGATCCAGAGATATACAGACGTTTAATAATAATAAATAAATATTCCTTATTACGTAATTTGTAAGGGTCTTCCATGCAGAGAATGTGGGTTTAGAAGGTCAAGAGATTTAATGGAACTAGGTGGTCCGATCGATTAATTCCCTACCCTTCGGCCGATCAAGTCGAATCAGTCGGTCGAAGACACTTGCAGCAGAGGCCCTCCATTAATATGAATTAATAGATAAATATACAATCAGGAGTAATCTATATTAATTAAGAGAGGGTCTTGCCTTGAAGGCTCCACTTGGCTCCTTTGTGGACCGCGACCGTGAATATCCGGCGATTCATTCATTAACCCCTCACCTTCGACCCCAAGCCGGGTTGAACCTTTAGAACAATAACCGAACGAGAAATATCCTGTAATGTCGTCCCCACCTTCCAATCGCTTATTGGAAACGCGTTGACGGCTTTAATCATCTTCAAATCCCTTCAAAGCTTATCAAACATTACAAACGATCCATCTTTTATCACAAGATTACAATATTATCTAAAATATAAGATAATAGGAAGCTGAATAATTCAAATAATTGAAAAAAGGGTTATCGATGCAAAAAATGCTAAATCCGAAACCGAAATGTGGGGCAATCTGGATAAAATGAAATGGAATGGACTTGAAATCGGCGAAGCTTGATGTGTCGCCTACTCTTTAATGCAAATGGCTCTGATTTAAATTTAGACAATAAGGAAAAATGCGCAGGGAATATTTTATATATCTGCTTTACGTAAGTCCTCTTAGCGAAGAACATACTAGAATAATGTTTTCGAAAGCAGTGCGCTTTGGATAAGACGAGGCGATTTCTGCATCTCAAGCGAAGAGTCGCGAAATTCATACAGATAGAGAAAATCTATACGTGCATATAATTCTACTTTTACCATAAAGCATCAATAATTTTTCAAAAGTATTTTGACAGTTATGCATCGACATTGCAAAATATTTTTCCCGACTTTATAAATCATATTTTGGGTGATTCTCCCGAAATGATCATTTTGCCTGTAATTGATTTTCTCTTTAAGAGTTGCTAAAATTTCTGTAATTTTTTTTTCAGATTTTGTTAGTTAATAATCTTCTGAAATAACCTCCGAGAGTAAATATACCTTTTTTATTACATTAACCATTGTTTTCTGTATTCGACACCCAAATCTCATTCCTCTGGCATGTAATAATCATTTCATCATGTATTAAAGCGAGCTAAAAAGGTATTAAATGTTTTCAAACATCAAAATTATAAATATTTAATAAAATAGATCAATATTTATTACCCACATCCAAAATGTAAAAAAATAATATAGCTTTCTTTTTTCTGTTCAAAAGCAATATGAATTAAGTGGATTGCGCAACCAAGCATCTCATTCCTCTTGTGACAATTATAAATTCATAATGAAAATGAATCACGGTGCATATTTTCAAGTAAAACTATTGGGCAACAACTCGATGCTACGCTTTGCAGTTTGAAATACTTCGCATGTTATATTTTGCGAAAAAAATTATCACAATTATCATTCCTCTAGTACTCATTCTTCTAGATTCCTCTGTACGTCTGAGATACACAGGAATATATAAAAATGGAAAATTATATGGCAATTTTTCTGAAAATTGATGAAAATGTTTGAAGTTTTAAAAAGCTATAAAAATGCTTGCAGATTTTCAAAATCTTTGTAACTTTGGAAGAGCAATGAAAAATTACGAAAGTTGTGAAGTTTGTCACGTTTTATTCAGGGTTCAGAATTCTTATCGCATTTCTGAAGTTATGAATGATCTTTTCCCATCCTGAAGATTAAACTGCAGGAGGTTGGTGCCCTCCTCAGTAAATAACACAAACCGATCATGACTTTGGTTCTGGCCTTGTTTTCATACGTTCTTTTGAATGACCAAAGTTTTGGAGGGACTGACGTAACGAATGGATGCAACGCCTAATGACGATTTAGTTGCTTAGTTTGGACATGATTTTATACCAATGGAAAAAATGTATCGCATCAAGTTGGTAGATGTGTGTAAACTTTAAATAATATACAATACAAATAATAATGATCATTTGTATTATGCAGATAATAATGAGCATGATTTTATACTCATGGAGAAAATGTATCGCATCAAGTTGGTGGATGGGTGTAAGCTTTCAATAATAAACAATACAAATAATAATGTAGCCTTGGATTGAATTGACACTTTTGTTGGCAAAAAGCATGCCTTTCGAAAAGTCTCAGGCGATGATTGGAGACTGGGTGTTTGGAATGCTAGAAGTGTAAATGATCATAAGGAAAGGGAATTGTGGGATACAATGCATATAAGAAAGCTCGATATTTTATGTGTACCTGAAACGAAGAAGAAGGAATGTAAGATTAGGAAGGTTAAAAATAGACTCGAACTTTGGTCAGGAGAAGAGAATGGATCACATGGTAGTCAAGCAGTCGGCCTGATTATGAGTGAGAGCGCAAAATAACATGTTAAAAAGTATGAATGTGTATCTCATTGATTATAGGGTGTAAAATGAAAGTGGGAATCAGAAAGCTATTTATTATAGCATGCTACGCTCTAGTTGATGGCAACAGTAGGGATGTAAAAAATTTCTTCTGGAATTTGTTAAATAATGTTCTTGGTACTTGAGATCCTGGGGAAAGAATCATCATCTTTGGAGATATGAATGACTTGGTTGGTGTTCAAATCGAAGGTATGGACAGGGTACTTGGTCATTTCGGAGACTCGAAAATAAACGGAGAAATTGATAAGCATATGTTTAGAAAAAGGCTTATTCATTACAAATATTTGGTTCGGACATTAGATGATCCACATATATACGTGGTGCAGAGGCGAAAGCCACAGTATGATTGATTTTGTTGTAGCGGATGAGAAAATAAGAGGGCTAGTAAGAAATACAAGAGTCACAAAGACGTCTGTAAAACAGAATTTGGCAATACAAATGTAGAGGATGCATGAATAGTACTAAAGGGATAGCACCTTCAAGTGTGCATCTGATGCGTGCAGTACTGCATTTGTCGGAAGAAAGACTGAAGATGCATTTTGGAATAATGAAATCCGCTGCTGGTGCGGATGGTATAACCGCTAAAATACTTAAGGGCGGTGGTGGATATTTGTTTGTGTGGCTGAACAAATTCATAAATATGTATGCTAAAAACGTTGAAGTTCCGAAATGTGTGAATGAGGCCTTAAAGCAAAGAGGTACAGAGAGCCGTAGTATCACAATAGCTTGCATGAAAAAATGTATGAATGCAAAAGAAACAAAAGATGTATGCAAGGACCGGGATGTATCACGGTAGTGTGTATAGTTTCGGAGACTGGTGGAGGGGGTTAACTCGAGTTTTGTAGCTTTCTGTAGTTCACATATTGGCCAAAAACAGAGGAAAGGGGCAAAAAGAGTCATGTTCGTGGCCATTAGGTGAACTTCGAAAAGCTTCAAAACGCGAGTCACTTCCACTACATCAAATTCAACAGAGTCTCCGAACCTGTATAAACGACAGTGGGATGCATCAAGGACTACTGTTTATGAGAAGAAGAGTGACGCCTAAAACGAAAGATTTTGAATACTCATGGGCCCTCATGAAGAGCTTTGAAGGGAAAGGGTATATATCTTCCTATGGGCTCATCAGTCATTTTGAGGCCAGGTAGAGGCTAAAACAGAACGAGTCGCGCTTACCCCGAAGGGGATTCCGCTTAATGGTTTAACAATAATAAAATAAGAGTTTCTAAATTTTGAACTAGACTATACATAGAGTCTTAAATATTGCAAATATCTCTACACATGCATCTGATATAAATTTCCATGGTTGAGAATTGGCTCAGTGTATAAAATTATGTGCATTGAAGGCAAGGAGCGTACCTTAACAATCATTGCGTATTCCATATGGATCAATTTTCTTATGGAGGAGATAATTATCAGTAATTAGAGGCAATTCATGGGAGTTGTTTGGTTTCACAGTCATCTGGAACTAAAGAGAGAGTTTCCGCGTCGACAAAATGGTATAATGGATGTTTCAATTATCATGATTCGAATTTTCTTTCCCCTCGTCGATTCTCGTACCGCTCACATAACCAAATGCTCGTATCGCGACACGCATCGCGCCTCTAGTCGTTCCGTTGCGAACCGAACCTTGAAATAAATAACGAGTGTCTTTCCTCTGATTCCAAGTTAGACACGATCGTCACCTAGTGTGTCGTTTGCGCGTGAAAATCCATGCTGAGAATTATGTACCTGTGGTCACTTGCCTGAACGCAAGATGGGCAAGTGCTATTCTATTCCACTTTATAATGGCTTTCCTCATAACTATATTTTCAGAGTTCATTTATAATTGACAGTTTCGTTTCATTTGAATTCATTTTTCAAAACACAAAATGATCATAATTAATACATCAACGTCGATATATTGAACGTTCAGGAGGATATAACGCAGTTAATCAATAATATCAAACCAATCACTTACTTATCCGTTTACTCTAACATTCGCTTTACCACCATTATATATTGCTTCTGTTGCTTTTAGGAGCCAACCATTCACTCCATACTCTTTCAGGACTTCCCAAAGTTCAGTGCTACCCATCTTATCGAAAGCTTTTCTCAGATCAACAAATGCACAGAAAACTTTTTTGTTTACTATCAAACTTTTTTCCATGGTCTGTCTCAAGCGGAATATCTAATCAACACATTATCTCCCTGGTATCAATTCACATTGAACTTTCCAGATCTTTATCACCACCGCTCCTGAACATTTCGGCGGTGATACCATCCACACCAGCAGCCTTACCATTCTTTAGTTTCCTAATTACGGATATGAGGTCGAGGGTATCAATTCTTCTTTCGCCACCCCCATAGGATGTAGTTATGATTTTTAGTAGATGTCAACAAAATTTACAAATGATCATAATGACATTTTTCGATTGGAAAAAAATTTAAAAAGTTGTGTATAATTAATAATCAAGAAGATTATCGTAAAACAGAGTTAAGGAGGACAAAAAAACGCAAAAGCGAGACATACGTAACTTTGAGTTTTGCGAATTATCTTGCCTTTTCTGGTGGAAAAACGGGTTGGAAAATGAAGTCGAAATGCATTCTATAAAAGACTTTCAGATTTGTAGGTTGATTGAGAACCCATCTATTCTGATTATTCCATTTCCCCACATGGATAAAGATAATAATACAAACAATAACACATTTCTCGCTAATTTGATCAAATTTGCATAGTATATTTGAATAAAGATATTTATAGGCACCCCGGCAGATTGGAAGAAAATTTTGCTGTGGAGTACAGCGAAATCAATATAAATTTGGGTAATGGAATGGATGTGATGGGGAGACCGGTTAAAAAATAAAAATTTAAAAGTAGGATTTATGGGTTTTTCCAAATAAAGATTTCTTATATTGATAAGAAAACACAAAAATTGAGCAAGCAACAGTTGATATTAATTTCTTTATATTTATTTTCAGGTAATAACTGAATTTAATTGATATGGTTTTCATTATTTATAACTATAGTTTTTCCGAAAATTAATTCTGATGAAGAATTTATAAATTGGCTTTCAAACATGTTGGGTCCCCATTAGTATAAAAAATACGAAGGAACGAAAGAGTGAGAGGTTGTTTCGGTTGACTCTTTCTTCTTCTCGCTCTTTTTTCATTTCGTTTTACATTTATTGTACCTTTGTCTTTAGTGAGCCGTAAAGCGAGTAGTTTCGAAGTCTATTTTCGATCTGTGGATTTTTTTTGTGTTCTATTTTAGTACATAAAAACTTCAATAAGGAAGTAGATTTCATTCCGATCTTTAAGAAATTTTCAGATTATTTCATCATGGAAAATATTTTTTTCTCAGACCGGAAAAAGCCTGTCTGATTTGAAGTGGTCACCTCGATTTACTGATTTTTCACAGCTAAAGCTTTTGCGTGAGTTCTATTTTTAGAGAAAAGTATAAAGTGTTGGGGATCGACTATTAAAGTGTTTCGCCCCACAATGAAACATTTGGGGGTCCGGCTGTCCGCCGCGGGAAAACAAAGTGGCTATTCGCGGCGACGTACGATAATATATTTAAGCCGATGCACGCGTGGGGCCCGAAAGAAAGAAGAGCACTCCAAAGACCCCAAACACCCCCGCCATATATAATCTTGGACGTTAAGTGGGGACCTCCGCGGCGTTCCGGGCCCAACGCGTTTTATCACCGCGCTCATACTGTTTCAATACGCCATCAATAATAAGTCCCTATGATACCCGAGACGCGCGCTTTAGTTTTGGCCCAGCACAAATCGGAGAGTATTTCTTTACAACCCCTTTATGAAAAAACCGGTATCGCATTTTTAAAACAGCGGCACAATGTTGCCGGGGTTGAAACATGGTCGCAATTAAAACGAATCTTTTTGCTGACATCAAGAGCTTCTTCAAATGCCACTTTTATAGTTATGTTGATTTAACTCGATGACGCCCGAGTTGAAATTTAGAGCCTACTTTGAACCTGCAGCTCCATCTTAGAGCCTGCTTTGACTCTATTTGAAACAACAACCCCTACTTTGAACTTTCAACTCCTAGAGAATGAAACATTAGACACACTTTTGACTTAATTTTAATCTGCTGGCCCTTCTTTGAATCTTTAAAAGCTACAATCTGCCAATTCACAAATCTACTTTGAGGCTGTTGGAACTTATAAGCCCTACTTTAAACTTCAAACTCCAAGATAATGAAACATCAGATCATCTTCTGACTTCATTTTAATCTACAGGCACTTCTTTGAATCTTTAGAAGCTACAATCTGCCAATTCAATAATCTGCTTCGAGGCTATTTGGCCTATAAGCCATACTTCATACTTCAAACTCCTAGATAATGAAACGTCAGACCCTCCTTTGACTTCATTTTAATCTACAGGCCCTTCTTTGAATCTTTAGAAGCTACAATTTGCCAATTCAAGAACCAGCTTTGACGCTATTTGAAAATGAAGCCCCTACTTTGAAGTTTCAACTCCTATAGAATGAAACATTAGACCCTCTTTTCACTCAATTTCAATCTACAGACCCTGCTTTGAATCTTTGGAAGCTACAGTCTGCCAACTCAAGAACCTGCTTTGACGCTATTTAAACCTATAGCCCCTACTTTAAACTTTCAACTCCTAGAGAATGAGACTGTTAAATCATGATATATTCTTTCGATTACTGTAAACACTATTTTTCTCCAGTCCTCTTTCTGCGTTTATTAAATCTATCCGCCGACTGTTCGTAAACACTTGAAACATAACTGCGTAGGTTCGATCGACCCGCTGAATGG
>JAUMHM010000088.1:11676795-11723136 GCA_032362435.1 Melikaiella ostensackeni
TTATTATCATTATACAATAAATAATGTTAATCCACCTTTTGTTGTACTTCATTTAATACGCGTTACACGCATCACAACCTTGCCCTTGTCTTTACTGGGCATGTCAGACTCGCTGCTATATGAGAATTCCTTCTGTTTCTTTTTCAATAAATGCAATCTTCCATCGGCTCCTGCAAATGTTTCCAGAAAAGTAAATAAGTAAAAGATTGTACTGTGATTGTGAACAGGCACAAAAGAAGATTGAAAGAGGTCAATTCATGTGGATAAGTAACTATCTTTTCTCTTGTTTCATCTACTTCCTCTCTTTGAAAAGTTTGATTAATTATTGGAATATGAACAATGAATCATTTTGAATCAATATATAAAAAGAGATTATCATATTTATGTTGAAAAAAGCACTCACCTAATTTTTGACTCATTACGCAAATTTAGTTTCTCAGCCCTCCATACCAAATGCGTTTGTATGAAAAAATTTTAAACGAACTTGCGTGACCAAGAAGCTTAAGTGGATACACATCCCAATGGTCCAGAGCACGTAATTCATTTGCTGTTAATGTGTACAAGATTTTATTTGTTTTATCATTGCAGAGAGGACCCATAAATTTGACAGAGAATCTCTCTTTCACTTTATCATATCGAAGCCATTTCAGAGGCGCGAAATCGAGAGTTCTTTCTACTTTCCTTCCCCTTTTGGTGAATTCAACTAAGTGGAATGCGAACAGTTCTAAGCTGTACATTCTGATTTTTGTCTGTTAGGACAAGAGAAATAGAAGCAAATTTTCAATAATATGATTTAAAATAGTCTTGCTGTATTATTGAATAAGATCGACACCAGTTTTGAAAACATGTTGAATCCTGGAAGTTTCGAAAATAATACTGTTTCCCTACATAACTTCCATTATTTTTATTTTTCGAGCACATAATTTAATTTTCAACATGTATGCACTTCAAGAAAAACAATAATTTAAGCCCGAGTACAAAGTGGTATGATTTTCAAACTTCGTAATAAATATTTAATTTCAGTCAGAAGCTTATTTTCCATAACGAAAACATTATTATGGTTGTATGAGAGAATACTATTGTTGACTTTAATGATTGGAATCAATTGTTTCTTAGTTTGTGAATAATAGATTGGTGTGAAATGAGAGTGAGGTTATGTTTCGAAAAATACAAAAGCATATAAAGAAAACTCACGTTTTCAGAACTTCAATAGAATAGACGAATATTTATTTTGCATCCGACGCTTTTAACTGTACTCAAGTTTCCTGAACATAAAATAATTTGCACAAACTGGAGGGTACGCGATTCTTGAACAAAATTTAGACAAAGGAGGAGTTATAAAAACGTAAAAATGGTGACGTCGTCTTGATTACAATGTTGGTATTACTCAAATGAAAAAGTCTTTTGCTTTGTAATTTTAAAAAAACTTTTCTTTTGTAACAACTATTTTTTATCAACTTAGTTTTTTCGAGAAAGGGTAATATTTTTTTTTAATCCAGGTCGAAATTATTCTCAAAGAGAACCTCATGTCTGTTATCAATTTGTCTGCATCATAACTTATGACAATTATGTGTTTAGTTTTCTCTAGGTTGCCTTCCGTGCTTAAGAGTCGAACCCTCGAATGGGCAAACACCAATCAGCAAAATTCATGTCCAGCGCGGTGAATTGAAACTCCAAATCAAGCCACGTGAAGAAATAGGATGGGCCGCAAAAATAAAAATTTGGAATGCTCGAGCGATTTACCGGCAAAAGTTGTTACCTATGTGTGATTGCAAATAAATAAGTTGTAATAACTCTTTAAAATCGAAAATGCTTCTACGGTTCCTCACTGAGGTCGAAGATTTTGAATTTTTCGAATTTCCAAAATTTGTCCTACGGTCACGAAAATTATGGCAATTGTTTTGTTATGTTCAATTTTTGGTAATAATTACAGTATAAATTACAATTCGGAAATCGAAATTTTTATCTGGGTTACAATGAAGATGAAAATTGTGCCTTTTGAATTGTAATTATTAATCTTTAATTAATACTGCAAATTAGTACCAAATACTGAACATGAAAAAAATAATTGCCAGAAATTCAAAGTAAATTATTTTCGAATTGTCACAATCGTACTCATAGGATAAATTTTAAAAATTCACAATCTTTTTCTTCAGTGAGAAATCGTAAGACCGTTTTTGAATTCGAGAAGTCATTGAAGCTTTTCATTTGCAATCAAACATAATAACTTTTAACGGTAAGTCGTTTTAACATGTCTGATTTTCGTTTCCAGCCCATTCTAATAAAAAGTAATGCAAGAGTTATTTAAAAAATTTAATTCGTTTTGTAATAACTTTTACGAAGGCTTCATTCTTTTCTTAATTATTGAAACTTTCGTTACGCATACATTTTTTCTGTTAGCATGTAAATTATTATAAACTTTATTTAATTAATACTTGAACTCAAAAACTTTGGTATCTCCATTATAAAAAGTAAAACTAAAAATTAAATTAAATGATGGAAAGTATTAAAATCATAATATCGATAAGATTGTTTGAAATGAATAATATTTCACTACTTAAATAATAAATTATTAACACACTACATGGATTTATTATACATACAAGTTTGTAGTTTAGAGGTTAGAATTAAGCTAGCATCACGTCTACATATTATTTGTAATTAATTTACTTCCTTTCGAATTCCGTACGTAATATGTAAATATATAATAGTGGCCCTTGTTCGATGTCTTCGAACTCTTTAAGTGCTCTTTGTCTAGGCATTATTTTGCGAATTTGTAAAGTTACACTTTGTAAATAAACAAAACGTTGCACTGTTACCTAGTGGATAATGCACAGAGTATCCAACGCCATCTGCCATCAATTTCAGGAACTTCGCTACTAGCTCTCGAGCCATTGAGGAATATAAGCTAGAACCAGGCTAAGGGTCCCCGGCCTGGCCCAAGCGTGGAACCTGGAAGATACTTGGCGATTTCCGCACGGGTTTGTTCGATTAAAATTACGTTTGTGTGAAAATGACTAGCAAAAACGACTCCAGATTTTTCGTAATTGTAAATATAGTTGTGGAATGTTTTTTGTTTTTTCAAAGAACTTTAATAAATAAGTTTAATTTAATTTAAATATAAACGGATTTTCTATGATTTCAACTCATTTTGATAGATTTTCATGATTTCCAAAGATTTCAAGGGATTTTGAGGAATTTCAAGAAATTCCCATAGGACTGAAGGGGATGAATTGAATTTTATTTTAAGGGATTTCAACAAAATTCAACAGGTATGAAGGAATTTTGAGAAATTTCATAGAATTTGAAAGATTTCAAGTTATTCTGAAAGATTCCTAAGGATTTTCAAGGTATTCAAAAAATTTCAAGGGATGTCAAAGAATTTTGTAGGATTTCCAGTGATTTCAAGGGATCTATAGAAAACTGAATTCTAGAGAATGAAATTTCAAGAAATACCTAGCGATTTCAAAGGTTTTAAGGGATTTTGAAGAATTTCTCAAGATTTCAAGAATTTCATTGAATCTCCAAGGATCTTATCTTATCTCACCTTCCAGATATTTAAAGGGATTTTTAAGATTTTCAAGGATTTTAACTATTGTTTTTTCATAGAACTTCAACGAATATGTTGACCTCAATTTATATTTAAGGAATTTCATGTATACTTATTCTAATGGATTCTCACGTTTTCCAGAGATTCAAAAGGGTTTTGAGGTATTGCGAAGGATTTCAAGAGATTAAAAAAATTTCAAGGGATTTGAAGGGATTCTTAGCCATTTGAAAGCAAAGGTTCCAAGGGATTGTAAGGTATTTCGAGCAATTTCCGAAGATTCGAAGGATTTTATTGAATCTCCAAGGATTTGAAGCAATTTCGAATAAGTTTAATAAGTTTAATTGTATTTATATACAAAGGATTTCGAATGATTTCTACTTATTTTAATGGATTTTCATGATCTCCAGAGATTTCAAGGAATTTGAAAGAATTTCACAAGATTTGAGGGGTTTTATAGGACCCACAAGTATTCCAAAGATTTAACACATTTCAAAGTATTCCTAAAGAACTTGAGGGAATAAATTAATTTCATTTTCAAGAGATTTCAAATGATTCCGACAGATTTCTAACTATTCCAAAGATTTCAGAATAATACAAAAGGGGTTAAAAGATTACAAGGGATTTCTTTGGATTTAAACAGATTTTCAAGATGTCAATGTATTTAAAAATACTTCCAACGGTACATATCAAGAGATTTCAAGATACTCCAAAGGATTTTTATGGATTTCAATGAAATTTCGAGCGATTTTAAAGATGTTAAGAAATGTAAAGTTTATTGTCACGTTCATTTGTGCAAAACTGCTATTTTTTGTATAGTACCGACATGAGATTAGGAATGGTCTAAAATAAATCGTCTCTTTGTAGTTTTTCTACTTTTTACATTATTTCTTTCAATATTTTTTATATTATCAACTCCAATGCTGATTATCCTAAATACTATAGGAGATAATATACTAAGATAATAGAAATAAAGTTTTTTCTAAGTTTTTTTTTAAGTTGAGGAAACTCCGCCGCCGGAAGTAATTTTATTTCTAATAGGCTTTTATCAATCCTGTGGCAACCTCGAAAACTTTTCTATAAGTTGTGTACCTCAAATCCATGTGCCTTCATAAACTCAAAACCGTGTATCAAACATCTATGGGCTACGGGATTACACCCTTCACTTAAGAGGGCTGTGTACTGGGCTCTGAGAGGCCCGTAACAGACAAATCTTTTGACGCCATATTCTCATAAAATATTTGTCGTAATTACAACTTTTTTGTACACTTTCGTTTGAGAGATGATAAACCAAGTTTCTCGAAGATTATTTTTGTTAAATTATAATTTTTTGACAAACGTAAGTTGTTGAATATAGCCAACATTAAATAAGAATTTCCAAATATTTTTCGTGTACTCGTACTCCAAAAAAATAAAAAGCTAGAAATCAAAATTGTCCAAAATTGGCTCGTTTTTGCAGTTCTCAATGAATCATTTTAAATCTCTGCCAGAAAGAGAAGTTCGACCCTAGAAATCATCCTATGATCCCAGAAGTCCAAAATTTTGAATTTTTTTTTGCATTCTCGAAATTCTGTTTGGAGTAATAAAGCCACAACAAAATTGAGAAACTTAATTTTTACGATAAATTGAAAAGAATTCTTCAAAAAAATTCGAGACTGATAGGTTTTTGCAAAGTTTTCTGGCGAAGTTTGAGGGAGTTCGTTAAAAAGTATAGTAGTAAGACAATTTTGAGAATTCGACTGGCGGTCATCCTGGATTTCTTCAAAATTTTTGACTTCGGGCATCATCGAGTGCTTTTTGAGGCCATACTTCTTTTTAAAGCACAGTCTGAAAATATCTTTTCGAAAACTGCAAAAGCAAGCCATTTTTGGACTATTTGATTGGCAGCCATCTTGGATTTTTTCAAATTTTTTAGTTTTCCTATCCACCATTCAATTATCAATAATGTATCGAATCTCTTTACAAAATTCTAACATTCTGAGTTAATAATTATAGAAAATGCAATTTTTTACCTAAATTGTTGGGTTCGCCATTTTTGGAATTTGGAAATTTCAAAAATTTTGACTGGAATTCGATTTTGACTGGAATGCCAAAATAATTTCGAATGACCCAAGTATAGCTTACTATAAATTTCTTGAAAATTGTTTGACCAACATTAACTTTACAAATTCATGTAATTGTGTCTGGCAAAGAATATTGGATTTTTCCTCTTATCTGATAATTCATTGAGTCATAAAAAGAATAATTCAGGCGTTATTAAATTAAGGGCTTGGCAAAGATAACGTTGAATGAACAAATATCTGTTTCGCTGGAGGTTTTAATTGTGAGCCTATCTTCATATCTATTTTTATATTACACAGTTTGTTCGCTAACATATATACTACTATGACATGAAACAGACTATCCTTGGGCAGCAATAAAGTTGTGTTGATCAAACATTATTCTCTACCAACATTTAAATTTATAAATTAAATGAATTTATACTTTGATTTAATTGAATGGTACAATTTTCTTGTTTTAATTTGAAGTTGATGTACTACCGTCAATATTGATGTTCGGTATGGAAATTTATCCTTTGTATGTCGATATAATTATTAAATTCTCATCATCAATAATAAAATGATTTGGATTTATGTGAATTCGGACCCATCCAGTATTTACTAATTCGACAGCAGAAAACTACTGATGGCTTAGTGAAAGTTCACGAATTTCTTCAAGGCTGTATGCCTTGGTATTGTATTGGTATAATAAAAAAGCAATATTGTGATGCTTGTAAATAGTCTACGTCACCTCTACCAACATAATGCACTTGAAAATTACTGCTTCAAAGCAGAAAAAAAAGAAAAACTACAAGAAACTATAAATCTTGAAAATTAAGACAGTTGCGTGGATTGTAGAGGCGTTCGGATATTATTTTGGGTTTGGGAACATGACCGGGATATTTCTAGAGGCAAATTGTGTGAATATGATTTGCAGTTTTCTGAAAGTGACCTGTGTGACTATTCCCAATGTAAAAATTTTGTGGCTGTTTTACCTCAAGACACTTCGGAAATTTCTCATTAAAAGAACTAGGGGTGGATTGTAGGGGTGTTTGAGTAATATTGTGATGTTAGAAACATGACCTGAAGATTTCTAAAGGTGATCTGTATAAATATTTCCAATTCAAAAATTTCATGGCTATTTTACATGAAGACACTTTGGAATTGTTCCATTAAAAACGATAGGGGTGGATTGTATGGGTGTTTGAATAGTATTGTGAGGTTGAAAACATAATATGGGGCATTAATTCTGAACTGCCCCAACTTGAAAAGTCATGTCCTCCGTTTGTCTTAAAATTTTTATAGTTTGTTTGCCTATACGACAGTATCTTACCCACTAATTTATGGACTCTTACTCTCATCCCTCCCCGAACTGCAGGGGGTGAAATTTTCATCCCCCGGGCAAAACGAGTATTTTCGAATGATCATAACTTCTTTTCTACAAATGCGAATTGAATTTTCTATGAGTGATTCCTGAAGGATTTTTTATGTCCTTTTATTCCCTCAAATACGTTGTTCTGAGTTTTTCAATTTTTATTAACGAATTACCATGTTGAATAGTTATTCAACATTTTCTACTCTTCGGGTACCTTCGTTTTTTTTTAAGTATTTCTAAATGAAAGCTTCACTTTTTTCCGATAAAAATGTTGGTCGACATTATGGAACTGACAATAGTTCTGCGGTTATGAAGATATATCCGAGTGAAACCCTTGCTCAGGCGCACGGACAATCCGGCCAGTCCAACCGGGGACTTGGCTGTATGCATGAATCTCGAACGAAGCTGCACCAAATTCATCATAATTTATTCAGTTCGCCTTTTTTTGCGCATTGTTTACTCCTCTGAAGTCGAGGCTTCCTGGCAGTCTTCGGGAACAGATCATGCTCTCTTGCGATTGAAGTTTTTCTCAGTTGCAATTGTCCGTTTTCGTTTGGAATTAATGCGTGGTATTTTGTGGATGCCGGGAATCGTAATTGCTTCACTGAATCTAGTTTGTAGTTTTTTGGTCATCTCTATTTGATATTCTTCCAAAGTGAAAAAAATTACTGTTTCCTTCAAATGATTCTTAGCCCACTCGAATAACTCCATCGCACTTAGGATTGAATTCTGTGCTGAGCGCTGCAAGCTAGCTTTTGCCGCAAGTCTCTTCAGTTTTTCACCAATCCCCTCACCTGGACTATTTCTATGTGCAGTTGCTTGGAAATGTGTTTCTGCAGAAATTCCAGAATCTTTTTTGTGATTTAAAAGTTGCTGAAGGCATATTTATTTTCAAAATGCTGCGCAGCTTCGTCTGTCTCATGATAAATTTTGTTGACAATGCTGAATTTCTTCTTGAGGTACTCAGTGATGCGCTTTTGAAATGTATATACAGCTACAGTGTCATGACTTAAACAATCCGAGATAAGTGCCTTGCTAAATAGCTTCAGTTCGTTTCCTTCTATGAAATAAATAATTACTGTAAATATAGTAGCTTGAATATTATATCAATGGAAGGCTTGTGCGGTATTTTGAATGATGAAAGCATAATTTTCAGCAAAGTCAAGCAAAATTAGGAACTCTTCTTCTTTTAGTATAACTTTAAGGTGCTCTAGAAAAAAACCTTGCTGTTTCGCATAAAATGCGTATGGCTTCAGCTTTTCAAGTTTAGTGCAGAGTTCTTCCACGAAAGCATCAGTGTCTGTTATTTCGGTCTTCAAAGTGCTTCTGTCATTTTGCTGCCAAAATTAGTATGTCACTGTGTCGAAACTATCCACGTCCAATGGATCAATCAGGTACTTTTTAAAATTTCAATATTGAGACAAGATTCGCATTCATTAAAATGACAAGCATCAACGGGTTCACTGTACATGATTTCTTCCAGGCAGTCGTGGTAATCTGATAATTGTCTGTCAGTCCCCTCAGTTAAATGTTTCATATCAATCGCATTCAACGTTAACTTTACGTTTTCATGATAAACGCAGACACAAACATTGTAAGTTCCACTTGCTTCAGCTAAAATACAGTGCTTTGTTCTTAGTTGCGCGAATTTTGAAAATCCGATCTTCATATTTTCGTTTTGGATTATAAATTTGGCATATAATTCTGAAAGATTGCACAGAATCAGTCTCTCCTGTATTTTCTCACGAGTACCGTCCAGTTTTTTGGCCGATATGGAATCTTTCTTACCTGGCAGCAGTCGACAATTCTCGTCATCTTCGTAGAAGTTCCTTACCAAATTTTCAGTTTCTTCTACCAATTCTTCTCCTCGCTCTGCTTCCGGAAAAGTCAAAAATCCACTTTTGGCAACTAAGCTTTTTGCTTCTCTGGCTTCACGTTCAGATGTACCGAATTCTTCCCTGATTTGTCTGCGACTCCAAGACTTAGGCGTGAGCGTGAGTAGACAAATCTTTTCTGAATATGCAGTGCCCTTCTGCTCTAATTTTCTTTTTATTTGATTCAGGACTTCGAGACCCGCTAAGTGATTTTTATCATTGTATCTTTCTTTTTCACGTTCCATTGGCAAGCAAAAATCTGGGTCCTCTTCTATCTCTTCCTTTACATCAATACCAGGCTCTTCCACAACTCTGGATGGCTCTAAATTGAGATTTCTTCATTTTTTTCTACAATCACCACATATTTTAATGCCTTTCAGCAAATTAGGAAATGCTACTAGCTGATTTTCCGTAATAGGCCTCGAATCAGTTCCTTTTTCATGTTTCTTCTTATGGAAAGGATTTACACATTTGCTGCGAAAACTTTGCTTCGAAGACATGGTCAGCGCGAGATGACCATGCAAGGTCTTTAGGAATCTCACTTTGCTTCGAAAGCAGCGATTTGAAAAAAAAATTTTAAACGAACTTTTAATCTATACTAAGTGAACAAAAATCACAGAACAGAAGGATAAACCATTTATAAATATATACTTCTGAGAAACAAAAACAAAACGCCGGAAAGTATAGAAAAAACACAGAAAAATTCTAAGCATCACACGTTTACTGCTCTTATTTTTCAGGAGACTGAAGTCAGAGTACCGCTTTGCAACGTTTTGCTTGAGGCCAAGAAACAATATGAGAAACAAACGAAAGTTTATGTATGTCGACGTCTTTTTTTTACTATCCACGAGACTAAGTTTAATTCAGAGAAAAGACGAATTCTGCGTAGTGATTATTATTTCAAATGAAAAGTTTAAACTATTGTTGATTAATTTTAGCCTTTCACAAGTCTGATTGATGTTGGGTCAGTTCAGAAATAATGCCCCATATCCGGTTTAGGCTTAGGAAGTTTAGTTAGGGTTCGAAGTATGTGCAGTTTTATAATTGTAAACATGAATTAAGTGCAGTGATAAGAATATAAAACAACTTTTTTTCTTGCAAATTCATCATTATATTACATCATCTGACTGACCAACCTTTCGCTGCTCAAGCGTACCGCCGAGTCTAAACGCGATCTTACAAAGAGTGTCAGACTGCCGGAACTTTCGTTTCTCTAGCGTCAACCGTTCAGTCTGAACCGTCCAATGCAATTTCTATAAGATGATACAACGTGAAAATGAATTTCTTGATATATCTTACACTGGGTAGTCGATCTCTACCACTGATCACCAGATTTTAAAATTCGATTTCTCTCCGTGTAACTTGTTTAAGGGTAAATAAAAGAAAGGCTACATCATGCTGTGAGATATTCTATTGATACAATTGAATGCAGCTTTCTCAGTACAATAAAGATAGTAATTAATGGTATAAAATAAAGCAATAGAAAACAGATCGCGTGAGTGGGAGTTTTCTTAAAGAAGGCCTGTCGAGGTCTCGCCAGGAGGAGCGTTTTCTGGCTCAGAGACAGGTATGTGGTTGTTTGTAAGGCAAAGTTACAGGTGTACTAGTCATTACTTTCCTTCGAGTTTCCCACAGAAGTCACGATCTGTGGTTGCGGATCATAGCCCGACTTCGCGATACGAATACACAGGTGCATATGAAAATGTCTGTATAATGTCTGATTTCTCGTACGTGTAGGTGACTACACAAACATGGACTCGTACATAAATTAACCGGTGGGAATATCCTCGCACACGCAAGTCCGCGTATCCACGTATGCGTGACCGCGACGAGCAATAACGTGTTCACTCGACGCGCTTACGCGACTCATGTGGAGTACTCATCTACAAGTGTCTGTGTAATTTTCTATGTATATGGAGCGATAGTTCTTTCATGCCATAACCGTATGTGGTTTGGCTATGGTCGTTACGGTTCAAGCGTTCTCCAATAACGCGCTTGTCCAGAATGGTATGTCCGCAGGAATGCCACGGTCGTCTCACTTTATTTATTTTGCGTTGTCAATGTGCGTGGGACGCTCGAGCAACCGACAATCCACAATTTGATTGTCCTATCCGGTACATCCATTACTGCTCGAAATTATTTTTCGAACATCCGTCATCCCCCCGCGCTCCTCCCTCAACCAGGAACTGCGTTTCCAGAATGCAGATTCTTTTTAGGAGGTCACAAGTAGACGTGTTTATTCTGTCGGTTCGAACGTGATAGTTCCGATTCGACAGGCCTCAGAATCGATTCGGAAAAGAAATGATCTTCAACCAAAAAAGGGAAATGAATTTTTTACTAAGTATTTCCATTTTCAAGTACTTGAATTTTCAATCAAAAGGCATCAAATCTTGAAAAAAATGTAATAGTTGATATTTTGACAAAAGAAAATTTTAATTTTAAATTATAAAAAGTTGAATTTAATCAAAAGAGATAAAATTTCAACAAAATAGTTGAATCTTTAACTAAAACCACATAATTTTCAACCAAACAGTTGAATTTTGGACCAAAAAGATTAACTTTTCACCAGCAGCGCGAATTTTAAATCGAAATACATAAATTGTCAGAGAAAAGTTGAATTTTTAACCAAGAAGATTACTTTTCTACCAAAAAGACAAATTTTCAACAAAATTGTTGAATTCTCAACTGATCCAAGAAATTTCAATCAAACAGTTGCATTTTTGAACAAGAAAATTACTTTTCCACCAAAAGGACCAATTTTCAATAAAAATGGAATGGTTGAATTTCCCGTTAAATTGATTGATTTTCAACCAAAAAAAAGAATTTTTTACTAAGTATTTCCATTTTCAAATACTTGAATTTTCATACAAAAGACACCAATTCTTGACAAAAAAATTAATACTTATATTTCAACAACAAAAGATTTTAATTTTAAAACCAAAAAGACAAATTGTCAACGAAATAGTTGAATTCTCAACTGAAAACCGAAAAAATGAATTTTCAACTTAAATGATGAATCTTGAACAAAAAAAAATGAATTTTTTACTAAGTACTTCCTCTTTCAACCAAGCAGTTGAATTTTCCACCAAAGAAGGATAATTCTCGACCTAAAAAACTGAATTCTCAACGAAAAATACAATAGTCGATATTTAAACCAAAAAATATTTTAATTTTAGAACAAAAACATTTAAATTCATCCAAAGAAGATGAATTTTTAACAAAATTAAATTTGAACCAAAGAAAAAACAAATTTTCATCAAAATAGTTCAATATTTAATTGGAGAGATGAATTTTTAACCAATAATATGAATTCTCTACCAAGAAAATTAATTTTCTACCAAAAAATACAAATTGATTTTCGACAAAATACATAAACTTTCGACAAAATTGTTAAATTTTGCAGCCAAAAAGACAAATTACCTACAAAATAGTTAAATTTACAACCCAAAAATATGGCTTTCTCAACGAAAAGTTTAATTTTCTACCAAATTGTTGAATTTTCAAGCCGAAAAGTCGAATTTCCTACCAAACAGTTGAATCTTCCACAAAAAAATTAAATTTTCAACAAGAATGATGAATCTTCAAACAGCAAAAATGTATTTTTAATAATGTAGTTCAATTTTAAACCAAGTAGTTGATTTTTTAAACAAAAGAAGATGAATTCTCTACGAAACATGTAATAGTTGATATTTCAACAAAACAGGATTTCAATTTGAAATAAAAAACCCTTAAATTCTACCAAAAAAGACGGATTTTCAACAAAATAATTGAATTCAACCAAAACAGATTAATTATCACCCAAACAGTTGCATTTTTAACCAAAAAGGATGAATTTTCAAACAAGAAAATGAACTTTGTATCAAAAGAGACGAATGTTTAACAGAATACATGTATTTTCTACTAACAAAAATAAATTTTCAATAAAAATATCAATTTTTGACTTAAAATTGAATAGTTACACTTGCACTTACATAAATTTATTCTCAACCAAAGAAAAAGAATATTTATCAAAATAGTTGAATTTTCAACCAAAGACTTGAAGCTTCAAATAAAATGATGGATCTTTGACATGAAAATTGAATTTTTTACAAAAGGGTTCAATATTAAACCAAATATTTGAATTAACCGAAAAGATAATTTTTTAACCAAGAAGATTAATTTCCTACTAGAAAAAAAATTATCAATTTCAAATGGATTAGTTAAATTTTCGATTGAAAGAATTAATTCTTAACTAAAAATAAAACGAATTTTTAATACAATGTATAAATTTTTAACCAAAGAGATGAATCTTCAACGAAAAAAAAAGAATTTTTAACAAAGTAGTTCAACTGTCAAGCAAGAAAGATGAGTTTTTTACTTTTCTATAGAACATATTTTAAAAAAATACTTCAATTTCAAGCAAAATAATTGAATTTACAACAAAATAATTGAATTTTTAACCAAATTGCTGAATTTCTAGTCTGTAAACATAAATCATCCATTAAGAAGATTAATTTTCAACCAAGCAGGAGGATTTTCGACCGAACGAGATGAATTCCGAACCAAAAGTATAATAGTAGACTTTCCAACCAAAATGTTAGTTTTCAACCGAAAAAAAAGCTTTCAACCAAAAAAAGTCGGACCTTCTTATTGAATTCCATTAATTCAGTTCGCGCTTTAGCGAAAAAACGAGGAAAGAGTGAGGTTTCTTGAAAACAGGAAAAAAAGAAGAATGACAAGGCCATATTTCGAAAAATTCACAAATTTTGTTAAAATTTATCCTTATTCTACCAAGCGTAGTTTTTAGCCCGACCCCTTCCAATCTTCAGATTGGAAACGAAAAATGAAATTTGAAATGAAAAATTGAGAAAATGAAATGAAATATTTATTGACGACCCTTAACAGCTGCCACTTAAGTCACTCTACAACTCTTTTGAAAAAATAAGATATCTTGATACGGCAGATCCGGCTCGAAGGACCAATAGAATTTCAACTTTATTCTAAAATGTAATGAAAATTAGTTTATTTCAAAAGTATCCACTTGAGATTGCGAACAAAGCTTGCGACTAGACGTTTGCAAAATAATTCGATCCGATTTTAAAGCGATTTCGACGTGAATCGAATGTCGGATTCTTCGACGATTGACGCGCATCCGATACAGTCGGATTTATTCAATTCGATCGGCCAGACCACGAATATCGATAAACCGTCATTTGACGCGTTAGATTGGATCGGATTTTTTGCGATTCGATCGACCGCGCGTCGCATGTCGGAAAAGCGACATTCGATGCATGCTACATGCCATCGGATTTTTTTTCGATTCGATTGACATCGAATATCGGTCTTTCGACATTTGACGCCTGGCCGATCGTATTGGATTTTTTCGACGCCATCAGCCGTACGTCGGCCAATCGCATAAAAAATACGATTCGATCGGGTGCTCGTCGAATGTCGAATATTTGATATTCGGCGGACAGCCAATCGAATCAAAAAAAGATCCGATGGCATGTGGCATGCATCGAATGTCGGTTTTCCGACATGCGACGCGCGGTCGATCAAATCGAAAAAAATCCGATCCAATCTAACGCTTCAAATGTCGGTTTATCGACATTCGTGGTCTGGCCGATCGACTTGAATAAATCCGATTCGATCGGCCGCGCGTCGATCGTCGAAAAATCCGACATTCGATTAACGTCAATGTCGCTTTAAAATCGGATCGAATTATTTTGCGCACGTCTAGTCACAAGCTTTGTTTCCAATTGCAACTCACTACTTTGGAATAAATTACTGTTTATTAAATTTTAGAATGAAGTTGAAATTCTATTGGTCCTTCGAGCCGGATCTGCTGTATCAAGATATCTTCTTTTTTCAAAAAGAGTTGTAAAGTGACTTAAGTGGCATCTGTTAAGGGTCGTCCATAAATTTTTCATTTCATTTTTTCAATTTTTTATTTCTAATTTCATTTTTTGTTTCCAATTTGAGAATCGGAGGGGGTCGGGCGAAATGATGGTGAAATGAGGATAAATTTTAACAAAATTTGTGAATTTTGCGAAATATGGCTCTGCCATTCTTCTTTTTTTCCCTGTTTTCAAGAAACTTCACCCTTTCCTCCTTTTTCTCGTTTTTTCGCTGAAGCGCGAACTGAATTAATAGAACTCAATAAGAAGGTCCGACTGTTTTTGGTTGAAAGCTAACATTTTGGTTGGAAAGTCTGCTATTATACTTTTGGTGCAGATTTCATCTCCTTTGGTCAAAAATTCTCCTGTTTGGTTGAAAATTAATCTTCTTAGTTGAATATTAACTTTTGCAGATTAGAAATTCAGCTATTTGGTTGAAAATTCGATTATTTTGATGAAAGTTGAATTATTTTGCTTAAAATTAAACTATTTTGTTAAAATATATTTTTTGGTGATAAATTCAACTATTTTCTTCAGGTCACCTTTACTGGCCGAAAATTCAACAGTTTTGTGGAAAATTCGTCATTTTGAATTGAAAATTCATCTTTTATGGTAGAAAAGTCATCTTTCTTGGTTGACAGTTGAACTACTTTGTTAATAATTCATTTTTTTTTGGTTGATGATTCATCTCTTTGATTAAAAATGTGTCTATTGTATCAAAAATTCGTTTCGTTTTTTCAGAATTCATTCTTTTGATCGAAAATTTAACTAATCCATTTGTCATTGATAAGTCTTCTTTCTTAGTAGAAAATTAATCTTCTTGGTTAAAAAATCATATTTTCGGTTAATTCAAATATTTGGCTTAATATTGAACCCTTTTGCTAAAAATCCAATTTTTATGCTGAAGATCCATCATTTTAGTTGAAACTTCATCTCTTTGGTTAAAAACTTAACTATTTTGTTGAACATTATTTTTTTTAGTTGAGAATAAATTCACTTAACTGAAAATGTAACTATTCCATTTTTGGTTGAAAATTGATATTTTTATTGAAAATTCAACTTTTCTTATTAGAAATACATGTTCTTTGTTCAACAATCGTCTCTTTGGTAGAAAGTTAATCTTCTTGTTTGAAAATTCATCCTTTTTGGTTAAAAATGCAAGTGTTTGGGTGATAATTAATCTGTTTTGGTTGAATTCAATTATTTTTTTGAAAATTCTTCTTTTCTGGTAGCACTTGATTGTTCTTTTTTAATTGCCTTCTCAGCTTCAAAATTTAACAATTTTGTTGAAAATTGATTCGTATTTTTTGGTGGAAAATTAATTTTCTTGACAGAAAATTCATATTCTTGGTTGAAAATGAAACTATTTGGTAAAAAATTCATCTGTTTAATTAATAATTTAACTATTTTGATAAAAAAATTGTGTTTCCTTCAGTTCAAAATTAATTTTTTCATCTGAAAATTTAATCATATAACACACTTGTGGTTGAAAATTTATCCGTTATAAGATGAAGATTGAACTATTTGGTGGAAAATTCATGTATTTTGTTTAAAATTCATCATTTTGTATAGAAAATCAATATCGTTTGTCTAAAATTCATTTTTTGATTGAGGACTCAACTATTTTGTTGAGAATTCGTCTTTTTCGTTGAATTCAGTAGTTGAAAATTGAACTATTTCATTTAAAATTCGTCTTCCTTCGTTGAATTTAACTCATTGAGAACTCATTTTTTTTAAAAAAGTAATTTTATAATCTGGAAATTTAAATATTCCATTTCAAGTTGAAAACTTACGTTTTCTAGTTGAAAATTTAACTATTTTATTAAAGTCATCTTTTTTGTTCGTAAAATCAACTGTTTTGTTAAAAATTTGTGGATTTGGATTGCAAATAATCTTTTCTGGTAGAAAAGTCATCTTTCTTGTTCAAGAATGAGTTTTTCGTGGAAAATTCAACTGTCATCGGAAAAATTCGTCTTTTTGGTTGTCAAATTTTATTATTTGGTTAAAAGTGCAACTGTTTCGTTGAAAATTCATTTCTTTTGCTTGAGAGTTAAACTATTTGGTTCTTAATGATTTTTGGTTGAAAATTCGTCTTTTAGAGTTGAAATTTTTCTCTTTTAGTATAAAATTGATCTTTTTTGGTGGAAAGTCGTCTTTGCGGGTTAAAAATTTTTCTCTTTTGATGAATAATTAATTTTTTTGTTTATTTGAAAATTCAAGTGTTTTGTTGAAAATGCAATACATTTCTTCTTCAAATCTCAGGAATTTAGAGCGTTCCATTAATTGTTTCAACTGCTTGGTTGAAAGTGGAACTATTTTGTTGAAAATTCATTTTTTTGGTTGAAGATTCATCACTCAAGTTGCAAATTCTTTTTTTTTGGCTGAAAATGTAACTCTTTTACAGAAAATTCGTCTTTTCTTGGTAGAGAATTGATCCTCATAGTTCAAAATACAATTGTTCGATTGAAAAAAATGTGTTTCAATTATGATATGAACTATTTTGTTGAAATTTCGTCTTTTTCGGATATATTTAAATGTTTTCGTTCTAAAATTAAAATATTTTTTGGTTTAAATATCGACTATTGCATTTTTCGTTGAGACTTCATTTTTTAGGTCGAGAATTCACCTTCATTGGTGGCAAATTCAACTGCTTGGTTGAAAGAGGAAGTACTTAGTGAAAAATTCATTTTTTTATTTGAAGATTCATCATTCAAGTTGAAAATTCATTTTTTCGGTTTTTAGTTGAGAATTCAACTTTTTCGTTGACAATTCGTCTTTTTGGTAAAAATGTAATCTTTTTGAATGAAAATGTAACTTTTCTTTGACAATTTATGTATTTTGATTGAAAATTCGCCTTGTTGGTGAAAAGTTAATTTTTTTGGTAAAAAATGCAACTGTTTGGTTGAAAATTATGTGATTTCAGTTGAGGATTTAACTGTTTTATTGAAATTTCATCCTTTTTGATTGTATTCTACTTTTTATAATTCAAAATTAAAATCTTTTTTTGTTGAAATATCAAGTATTAATTTTTTTTTCAAGAATTGGTGTCTTTTGGTTGAAAATTCAAGTACTTGAAAATAGAAATACTTAGTATAAAATTAATTTTTTTTTTTGGTTAAAGATTCAGCATTTAAGTTGAAAATTCATCTTTTCGGTTCCAAATTTAACAATTTTGTTAAAAATTCGTTTTTTTTTGGTTGAAAATTAATCTATTTAACTGGAAAATTAACCATTCCATTTTTTGTTAAAAATTGGTCCTTTTGGTGGAAAAGTAATTTTCTTGGTCAAAAATGAAACTGTTTGATTGAAATTTCTTTGTGTCAGTTGAGAATTCAACTATTTTGTCGAAAATTTGTCTTTTTGGTAGAAAAGTAATCTTCTTGGTTAAAAATTCAACATTTCTTTGACAATTTATATATTTTGATTGAAAATTCGCCTTCTTGGTAGAAAGTCAATCTTTTTGGTCAAAAATGCAACTGTTTGGTTGAGAATTATGTGGTTTTAGTTGAAGATTCAACTATTTTGTTGAAATTTTCTCTCTTTCGATTGAATTCAACTTTTTATAATTCAAAATTGAAATCTTTTTTTGTTTAAATATAAGCAATTAAATTTTTTCTCAAGATTTGATGTCTTTTGGTTGAAAATTCAAGTACTTGAAAATGGAAATACATTGTCAAAAAATCATTTTTTTTCTGTTGTTCAAAATGTATGTTTTTAAATTTAAAATTCAACTATATCGTTTAAAATTTATGTATTTTGTTCAAAATTCGTCGTTATTTGTTGAAATATCAACTATTACATTTCTTATTAAGAATTAATCTTCTTTGGTTGAAAATTGAATTATTCTCTAGAAAGTTATTTTTTTTTGTTGAAAAATAATTTTTCAACTGGAATTTTAACTATTCCATTTTTGGTTGAAAATTTATCTCTTATAGTTAAAAGTGGGACTACTTTTATAAGAATTCGTTTTTATGGTCTAAGATGTTAACATAACAAAAAGCCCAAAATTTGTAACGTAGTTAATGGACAGGCCTTACATATAATCAGAGTTAATTTCAGGGGTTGAAATCAGGTAGATCCTAATAAAATTATTGGGGTTAACCTTCGACGGATTGGCGAATGGACTTTGTAGCCATCAAAGCGATCACCCGAGGCTTCCTTACCCGAGTCCTTGCATACCGTTGCCGATATTAAATGACAAAGGCAAAGGCATACCTTGGCATAGCGGGAACGGTTGGAAATTCTCGCGCACGCCACCCCCAGAGCAGCCCCCAAGCATCCACCGCGAAACCTCGTCCTTCTGCACTGCCCCCACGGGGGTCGACCCTATCGGTATTTCGCGGCCAGGATGTTTTAAATACAGTGCCTACGGTGCCTGAGAACCACTCCTTCTACTCTCACCACCCCTACAGACTTACTGCCTTCCGCCGCCGTGAAATCCCTCTCGATAAAGGGTGAAAAACTTTAAAGAAGCCGAGCGCCTCGCCTTTGATGTCGCGACGCAACGAGCGCCAACTGCACAACCCCCAGCCACCCCCGAGATTTTAAAAATATTAACGACGATTCGGTAAAGGAGTACGAAACGAGTGAGCTTCAACCCCTTCTGTGTTAAGCAAAGCTGGCTTTTATCGAAAACATACCTTTGCGGGAAATCTGATTGGGAAGGGGGATGAAATAAGTGAGGAAAGCTTCGCTTAAAGCTGGGGAACTGACTTCTTTGAAAGTCTCTTAAAAATCGAAATAAAATCCACTTCCTTATGACAATTTTTTGAATACTGAAAAGCAACACACAAGAAGTTGACAATTTAAAAATATACTTTGAGAATACCTGTTTTTTTGGCTCATTAGTGACAGATGTACAATAAATGGACACAGCAGAAAGAAAAAAGAGGGAGAAAAAAGAAAGAGTCAAACAAAACCATCCTGACACTCTTTCTTTTCTCTGTCTTTTTTATACTAGTGGGGACCCAACATGCCGGAACATGCTACTTCAACCTCTTGTAAAAGACACATGTTAGACAATTTTCAAATGACTTCATGGTATTCATTCAGCATCTGAAAAATGATAAAATTAGAAAAATTAGAAACATGAATGTTAGTCAGAATACAGTACACAATGGTACATGATAAGATGTGCACATATTGTTATTATGGCATCTTCCTCAGAATACCTTTTATTGTAGGCAACGAGGGTATCGTTTCTTTTCCTTGAATGTATGTGAAAACCTATTGGTAACCTGATTTTATGATAAGTAGCAGGTTAACATTCTAATTTGCAATAAAAATGAAAAATGTATGTAAAACCTTTCGGCAACCTTATTTTACGATAAGTATCCGGTTAACATTTTAATGAGTTGTAAAAAATTGAAAAAACCAGGAAAAACTTAAAGTATATTAAATATATCTGAAATCGAAAATATCTGTGAAAAATCATGAGATTAGAGACAATGTAAATAAAGTACTCTATGGTACATAATATGCACGTATTGTTAGTATGACATCTTCCTCAGAATACCATTTTTTGTAGGGAACGAGGAAACCGTTACTTTCCCTAAATGTATGTGAAAACCTACTGGCAACCTCATTTTTTGATAAGTACCAGGTTAACATTCTCATTTGTAATGAAAATGAAAAAGGTATGTAAAACCTTTTGCAACCTTATTTTATGATAAGTACCAGGTTTACATTTCAATGAGTTGTAAAAAATTGAAAAAACCTGAAAAAAACTGAAAGTATATTAAATATATTCAAAATAAATGTATCTGTAAAAAATCATAAGATTAGAGACAATGTAAATAGAGTATTTAATGTTACATAATATACTCATATTGTTAGTATGGCATCTTCCTCAGAATACCATTTCTCGTAGGCAACGAGGGAAACGTTTCATATCCCTGAATGTATGTGAAAACCTATTGGCAACCGGATTTTATGATAAGTACTAGGTTAACATTTTAATGAGTTGTGAAAAATTGAAGAAACCTGGAAAAACTGAAAGTATATTAAATATATCTGAAATCGAAAATATCTCTAAAAAATCTTAAGATTAGAGACAATGTAAATAAAGTACTAAATGGTACATAATATGCACATATTGTTAGTATGGCATCTTCCTCAGAAAACCTTTTTTGTGGGAAACGAGGGTATCGTTTCTTTTCCTTGAATGTATGTGAAAACCTTTTGGCAACCTTATTTTTTGATAAGTACCAGGTTAATATTCCCATTTGTAATGAAAATAAAAAATGTATGTAAAGCCTTTTGGCAACCTCATTTTATGACAAGCACCAGGTTACCATTTTAATGAGTTGTAAAAAATTGGAAAAACCTGAAAAAACTGAAAGTATATTAAATATATTTGATTTCAAAAATATTCATGAAAAATCATAAGATTAGAGACAATGTAAATGAAGTACTCAATGGTACATAATATACACATATTGTTAGGATGGCATCTTCCTCAGAATACCATCTTTTGTAGGCAACGAGGGTATAATTTTGTTTAATGAATGCATGTAAAACCTATGGCAACCTTATTTTTTGATAAGTACCAGGTTAACATTTTAATTAGTTATAAAATTTAAAATTGTATGTAATACCTCATGACAATCTTATTTTTTTAAAAGTACCAGGCTTACATTTAAACTAGTTTTGCTGTTAAAAAACCTGAGAAAATGATTACAATATTTATGTACGCAGAACATGGGGAACGAAGGAAATAGATCATAGAGCCAAGATCAAATTTTGTGGGTTGTTTTGGAACCAATCTATTCAGACTATTCCGTTTTCTTGAAAGAAAAAGGTAATAATACAAACCAATAACACATTTCTAAAAAATTACTAACGTTTTCAATTTTTTAAAATACATTTAAGTAAAATAGATATCTTTTGGTAAATTGAGTTAATCATCAACAACCACAATTAAAAGAAATCTTAATTATTCGTAGGCAACCCTGCAGATTGGAACCAATCATTGCCTAATGTCTCTCTTTTAAAATTTCTCAAAGATCGAAATAAAATCTATTTTCTTATGAGAATTTTTTGTGTACTGAAAAAGAACATCCAAGAAGTTCACAATTGAAAAAAAGACTTTGAGACTACCTGTTTTTTCGGCTCATCAGAGGCAGATGTACAATAAATGTACACAATAGGAAGAAAAAAGAAATGGGTCAACCAAAACCATCCTCACACTCTTTCTTTTCGCCGTCTTCTTTATACTACTGGGGAACCAACATGTTTCGAAGCCAATTTAGACTTCCTCATCAGGGGAAATTTATAGGAAAAACAACGGGTATGACATGAATAAATCGTCATATTATAAAAATATTAATTTTACCTAAAAATAAAATGGATTTAATTGATGGTAATTTTGGTTTTTTGTACGTCTTTCATTCATCAATTGAAAATGGAAAAAAAAAATTCCACAGGCGAAACATTCCGAATAAATCAAAAATTCAGATCATTTTATTCTTTAATTGGAAATTGAATTACACAAATTCCAAATTCTGACAAAAACTTAAGTCATTATATCCAATTAATGATTCCATCCCAAATTCTGTTGTATCTAGCAAGATCTCTTTTGAAATTAATAGCTTTACCTTTTTTGGAAAAACCCCATGAATCTTACATTTTATCAAGATTTTTTTTTGTAATGCACCTGATCTAAGTTTTTTACTAATTGTGTAAAAGTCTTCAATATTTTAAACAGATTCCTCATCCTAATTTTCGTCAATATTTTTGAAGTCCATAGTACCAAAAAATTGTTTTCAAAAAGGTTTCTTATTTTGTCTATTTGTTACTCCCCTCGGTGTCTGGCATGCAAAATCCAGGAAATCGTAATCCGAATTGTTTATTCTTCTTCACTGTTGAACTAACACAAGTCGTTTTTCATGGAATTTATTTTAATTCGATAGTTTAATCAAATTATTCTTTTTATAAATCAAGGATCACAATTTTGATTTCTGAAAAAATTTATATTTTGAAAAATGCATGTGCTGTTTTATTGGAGATAGATTATAGACGATTTGAAATAGTCTTAAATTTTGAATTCCATAGAATAGACGTTCTTGAAGCTCCCGTATGGAAAAATGGAGTGGACTTTCATAGAAGGTTCTTATGGATCCTCCTCAGACTATGAGGGGCCCATGAGGGCAATCCAAGCGTGGGACCTCATGGCAACGACATTTACATGGTACATTCTTAATTTTTGAAAATTCCTTCAATAATTGTCTTCTCATCACTTTTAAGCATATTTTAATGAATATATATTTGTTCATAACTGAAAGGTCTAGAATAACCTCAAAATCACAGTATATAAATAGTTCTTCATCAGTTCATAAATTACGGATATTACTTCCTTACCAATGTTAGGTTATTATAAAACAGTTAAAATTAGAAATAATGAAAGAATTTGTACACACACTGAGAATCTAATTTTTTATCGACAAATGTTTTTCATCATCTATATCGATCTAATTTGAATTTTAAAACAATGCTTTTGAGATCTGATGAGGAAAACTGGTCCAGTTTTCGAAACGTATCTGCTTCTATCTTTAGAATATAATAAAAAATTGTCTGGAAGATGTTTTTTTGAGGCTATTTTGGACCATTCAGTTATGAATATGAATTTCACCCAAACCTTAAAATCTGAATTTATCTATTTTCAATTTAAAATATATGTGTATTGTTTATATGTACAAAAAATTTAGGAAAAAAATGTTAATGCCTCGACCGGGACTTGAACTAATGACCAGTATCTTATTAGACTTCCGATTTTCCTTTTGACCAACTTACGACATTATTTATAACTTTTTTTCAGACAAGCACTCTGCCCGCTCATCAAAATTTGTTGGATTTATCTTTATTTTCAATAACTGCACATTTGAATGAAATATTGTTACTATTTGATACAAACATAAATTATTAGAAGAAAATATCGTTTGATTTTTATAAACTGACGCATGAGGGTGAACGAGCAATATATAGTAAAATATTACTAAAATATTATTGAAGAAAAATTAATATTATTATATTGTAATAATAATAAATTATATATTATAATTATATTATATTAATGATAATTATCATTGTTATTTTTGTATATGTAGTGAATATTGATTTAGTATTATTTTAGGCCTTGAACAACATCATATGTATGATAATCAAATTTTGAGAACATGATTTTTTATCAGATTAGAATTTTTGGAAATAGGAATGTAGGAAAAAAAAACTTTTTGATTATGATTTTGTAATGAAACATACATTTAAAATTTCATAGAAAAATTTTACATAAAATCTCTATAGATTCAATTAGAGAAACTTAAGATAATTTTTTTGAGCTTGAAAAAAGTTGCTTACAAATTTTAAATATTGCAAATTCTGAACTTTTTCTATACATTCAAAGGGTTTCGAAACCAAAAATCTTTCTCATGGCCGAAAAAAAATTGTGCCTTTTTCACTCAAACTTCATCAATTTTTCATTAACCAAAGAGAAAAAAGTACTTTTTGTTCATTCTTCCGGAAATTCTATCAGAAGTTTTTTTTGTTTGATTTTTATATTATTATTTTTTTACTGCAAACTGTATGCACATAAAAATTCACCATAATTCTTGTACCACAGACCAAAATTTGTAAAACTGTAACATTGAAAAACTATCGACGCCTAATTGGAGGAGTAAAGATGATATCTTTGAGATTCGGAAAAAATTAAGCATTTGATAATACCAGAACTTCTTTATATTGTCCGAAAGTGGATTTTGAAAGATAATTTTTTTCAAATTTGCCCTATTGAATATAAATTAGGATTTGATTGATTGATATCCTATTGACTGGAACAGAGAATTATTGTCAACTTAGTGAAAGTAATCCCTCTGAGTTCAATATTTTAATTAAAAAATTATGGATGCATTTGTATCCAGAATCTAAATTGTGACAAGAAAGTAAGTTTACACATAAAAGACTTATTGAATTAAGAGTTGTTAAAGTTTTTAGAAAGATTTATTTTTTATTTCTTTATAATTTAATGAATTCGGGATCAGATAAACGTATCTTAGTGCTTTTTATTCAATATCCCAAATTTTCAACGAGGAATCACATTTTGTGCGAAAGTAACTTAGAGAAAATGTGATTTTCGAGAAAAAAACTTTCCAATTTGGGCGAAATATTTTTTTAAATTCAAGTCTAACTTTAGAAAATACAAAAATATAAAGCTTAGAAATTAAAGAATGTTTTTATTTTGAATATGCATTTTAAAAAGAAATAGCTTCTACCTGAAATGGCGTTATGTGCTATTCGGCAATAACGGAAAATAAGAATTTCGAAATCTTTTGAAAATATAAGCAGAGCAGGTGAAAATATTTTAAAATGTGGGAAAAAATTATTATCTCGATATATTTGGTTCTGACTTCAGCTTTTGAAAATATCATCTCATTTCATAGTATGATAAACTGATATGGAGCGTTATACGGAGCGTTATACGACATTTTATAAAAAATATTATGTAAAAAAACTAATCAGTATTTACTGTTATTTAGAATCAACGTCGATTAATTGATTTTTAACTACAATAAAATCTTCGTTGGCGTAAAATAAAAACTTTCAGCCCGCATTATGAATAATTTAATAATTATTTCCAAGTTCTCACCTGAAAATATCAATGCCGCTTGACCAGACAAAAAACTTCTGGAACAGACTTTGAAGTGATATTTAAAATCCTTAACTCTAAAATATGAAACCCTCATCTTGATCATTATGTTTCCAACCCAATATTTCATTTCATTTATTTAATTTTTTCATCTAAAATATTTAAAAAATGTTCTTAATAATATAAAGCAATTTTCCATTTTAAATTTGTAGTTTGGACTTGATGCGTTACCTGACATTTTGTGTACTTTCTTATTTATAATTTCTAAACGGAGTCGTCTACAATTTTTAAACTTTACTAAATAATGCTTTAATATAAGTATTTTCTTGAGATTTATTTAGAAAAAAATTAATAATCAAAGAAAATGTGGAAAATGGCTGGGACTTAAGATGGTCAACTTCTTGTCAATCACCCTTAAAAGAATAGTATATTGTGTAACAAGTGCGAGAAGTTGACTATTCCACGAATGGAATAGTTTCTCGCACGCTAATCTCGCAGTTGAGGAATCTGGCACTTTGCGCACACTTTATAGACACAGAATACAGCCATTTTTCTGCACTCTTCGCAAAAAATATCATGTGTGACAAATGCGAGAAGCTATTCTACTTCTTGCACTTGTTACACAATATACTATTTCTTGGAGAAACAAATCTAACAGAAGAGAAATCTGGCACTTTGCGCATACTCTACAGACACAGAATGTAGCCATTTTCATGCATGTGTTGCAAAAAATAATTATATCTCATTAAGGGCCACCAGCATAGGACTGAAATTTTGTGAGCATTTCCAAAAGTCAGTTGGCTTAGAGAGAAGCTCGCGAATAAATGTCGATTCACTCTTCGCGCGAGTGACATGACAGTACCGAGTGCAATCGTAAAATTTCGCAGCTCTTTCCGGCACTGACGATGCGTGCGTCGCTCGTAAAACTCACGCCTTCTTTCAACGATTTCTCCTCGCTCTGTTATTTTCTGGCGGTTTACTGCACGTTTCAAGGCACTACATTCGCGCTACATAGCAAAATATTTATGTATGTGTATATATATGCACATATTTGTAGATAAACACATACATAGGTATATATATCATTTAGAGCTTGCAGTTTACAGTGTTTCTTTTACGCATGCATCGCTCTGAGAGCTGCTAGCTCGCGGAGACAATGCTTTTACTGTTTCCCTAATCACCACCTTGACCGTGAGTTCCAGGTGTTTCCTGAGAAATTGATAAGTCTTTAATTGCTTTATGGATCCACTGGGCTCTCAGCTAATAAATTCCTTCTTTCGCCCTTCGAGTCCTACCCGAAATTCTACCTTAAGAAAATATGTACTTAAGATCAGATGTTGCATGATGTGAACACAGAAAAAACGCTGGTGTTGAGTAAAAGACGGTTGGTTTTGGTTGACTCTTTTTTTTTCTCCCTTTTTTTTTTGTTGTTGTACATTTATTGTACATTTGTCTCTGATGAGCCGCAAAATCGGGTAGACTCGAAGTCTATTTTTGATTTTTGAACTTTTTGGCTGTTCTTTTTTAGTACACAAACAAATTTTGCATAAGAAAGTAGATTTCTTTTTGATATTTAAGAAATTTTGAAAGAGAAACATTAAGCAATGACTTGTTCCAATCTGCAGGGTTGCCTATGAATACTATTAAGATTTATTTTAATTAAGGTATTAATGATCAACTTAATTTACGAAAAGATATCTATTTTTATTCAAATATAGTATACAAATTTGAGTAAGGTAGCAATTTTCAGAAATATATTATTGGTTTGAATTATTACCTTCTTCTTTTTGTGGGTTGACTCAGAAGCAATCCTCAATCAAAAGAAATCTTGAGTATTCATAGGCAACCCTGCAAATTGGAACAAATCCTTGCTTAATGTCTCTCTTTTAAAATTTCTCAAAGATCGTAATGAAATCTACTACCTTATGAAAATTTTTGGTGTACTGAAAAAGGAACATCCAGAACGTTCGCAAATCAGAACTAGACTTCCAGACTATCCGATTTTCCGGCTTATTAGAGAGAAATGAGCAATAGATATACAAACAAAAAAAAAGAGGGAAAAAAGGAAACAGTCAACCAAAGCGAACCTCACACTCTTTTTTTTCGTATTTTATATACTACTGGGACCAACATGTTTCGAAGCCAATTTAGACTTCACTATCAGGAGTAATTTATAGGATAACTACAGTTGTGAATAATGAAACATATATTGATTGTGTATATGTGGATGGCAGCTTTTTTTAACGAAATCCAAGTAGATTTATTAAACTTATTAATATTCTCATTCGAAGTTCCTTTGTTATCCTTCTTTGTTCAAGTCAAAACATATTTTCTTGTCAATATGAAATATCTTCTATGGAAGTACCATGAAACTTGCATTCGCTCAGTAATTCCTTCTGTAATGCCTCCAATCTAAGTTCTTACTAACAGAATAAATTCATTTGATACTCCTGTATCGGACTTTCAGTAAAATCTATCATAGAAACTCATTCCACCAAATTTTTTTCAATTACACTGAAAATTATATTAACGAAAACATAAAAATAAGAAAAGATAAAATAATCTTGCATATAACTTCCTGCGTATAAAATCCACAAAACTGTCATCCAAAGTTTGGCAAACACTTAACCACAACACTAATTGAACAAAAATTTCAAATATTTTAAAAAAATATTTGTACATTTTGTTGATTTCATTTTTCTTTTTGAAGATAGAAGCATAAATCCACTTTTTGTATACAAATTTTTTAAATGATGATCAAAAATTCTCACCAGGAAGAAAATTTAGAGAAACACGAAATGTTGGTACTGAATGAAAGAAATTCTACGACTGACTCGTCTATATAGCCATTTAGACAAACAAAACGTGTTGCCACTTTTTTTTGTAGAGAGAGAATAACGAGTACCAAACACTCGTAAAAATCATCTGTTTGAAGATTGCGAATAGATTTTAGGAAACTATACGAAAAGTCCTAGCCTCAAATATCAAGATTCAGAATTTTTTTCAAAGAGACAATAATAAGATAGTAAAATATTTCAACATTCAAATATGAAATTTAATTTTGATTGAATTCAAATACTACATCTCAAAATTATGTACATTTTTCTGACAACCTTATTATATTTATAATAAGCACCAGGATGACATTCTAATTATATTAACAGTATACTTAGAAAAATCAAACATATAGTAGACTGAAAGTATATTTAATATATTTGAAATCAAAAACATCTGTAAAAAAAGTCGTAAGATTAGAGAAAATGTAAATAAAATACTCAAAGGTGCATAATATGCACATATTGTTAATGTGGCATTTTTCTCAGAATACCATTTTTTGTAGGCAACGAGAGTATAATTTCTTTTACCTGAATGTATGTGAAACCGATGTCAATAACCTTATTTTTTGATAAGTACCAGGTTAACATTTTAATTAGTTGTAAAATTGAAAATTGCATGTAACACGTTATGGCAACCTCATTTGATGATAGGTGCCAGGTTATCATTTACTTCAGTTGCACAATAAGAAAACCTGAAAACATTATTACAAGATTTTCGAAATAAGGTATATTTTCTTAGGAAAATTTTTTGTGCACTGAAAAAGAACACCCAAAAAGTTCGCAATTCAAGAACAGACTTTGAGATTACCTGCTTCTTCAGCTCATTAGGGACAGATGTACAATAAATGTACACAACAGAAATAAAAAAGAGAGACATAAAGAAAAAGTCACCCAAACCAACCTCACAACTCTTTCTGTTCTCTGTTTTTTTTATACTACTGGGGTCCCACATGTTTCGAAGCCAATTTAGAATTCCTCATCAAGGATAATTCATAGGATAATAACAGGTATAAAAGTTAAAAAATTGTTAGATTAGCAAAACATTATTACCTGAAAGTAAAAACAGATATGATTGATAATCATTTCAGTTTTGATACATATTTCATTCATTAATTAGAAATTGAAACTTTGACATACGCGAAAAATTCTGAATAAATCCCAAATTCAAATTATTTTATTCTTTGATTTGAAATTAATTCACATCAATTCCACATTATGAAAAAAACTAAACCCATTGTATCCAATTAATGATTCCATTCAAAATTCTGTTGTATCTAGCAAGATCTCTTTTCAAATTAATAGCTTTGTTACCTTCTCTCCTCAAAAAAAGATTTCCGTGAACTCTCTCTTTTTTTGATTTCTCTCACGATACAAAATTTTAACATCGTTCCAATTAAAGTCATGACCATGTGTGAGTCTATGTTTTGTAAGGACCGAATGATATATTGCACTTCTACGAAAATTATTTTTTTGTTCACCTTTTCGTGTCCTAAGTGATCTCCTTGTTCGCCCTATGCAAACAGCATCGCATTGTCTACATTTAAATTTGTGAATTACACATTGTTTTTCCAGTTTCTCATATTTGTCTTTACATTACCCAATGTAACAATTAAGTTGCTTTTGAATGGAACTCTATATATTGTATTCAACCCCAATTTTCCTGACATTGATTTCAAGATACTTGAGATTTTTCCAAAATAAGGTTGGGCAACCGTATTAAATCTATTGCAATCCTGTACATTGTTTCTGTTCTGATTATTACCTTTATTCTTAGTTCGAATAATTCTGTTATGCATATGCTTGTCAGTAAAAGTAATAGGATAATGGTTGATAAAAAGAATCTGTTTGCATAATTCAATATTCTTTTCGTGGAATGTAGTATGAGATAATTTAAGAGCTCTATCAATTAAATACTTCAAAACTCCTATTTTGTTTCAAATGGAATGATTCAAATTAGAATTCAGTGCTCTTCCTGAAGAAATAGTTTTTCTGTGCCAATCAGTAATAATATAATTTTCATCAGTTTTTATGAAAATCAAATCAAGAAAATTCAATTAACCTTCTGTTTCAATCTCAACAGTAAACTGTAATCTTGGATGTACACTATTAAAATAATACATTAAGTAGGCTATCTACATTTTGTGCATGTAAAGATAATACAGAATCATCCACATATCTTGCATGAAAGTCTAATCCAAAATAAATTTGGTTAAAAACTTCATTTTCCAAATCTTTCATCACAATTTCGGCAATAATTCGAGACAAGACTGAGACTATCGGAGTTCTACATTTGTGTTTATAGAAAGTACCATTGAATTTAAATTAACGGAATTGAAAACATATTTAATAGCATTAAGAAATTGTTTTTTCGCAATCTTAGTGTGAAGCTTGATCGTATCCCATCTATATTCAGTAGCAAGCTTAACTCTTTCATGTGAAATGTTATTAATATGACTATCACATCAAAGGAGACAAAAATATGATTTGTTGGTATTTTGACATTTTTGATTAGTTTTAGGAAGACAGCACTGTTTTTAATTGATCTTGCTGAAAGAGTAACTGATTTTTTGATACTTTTACTGAGAAGTTCCTCGAATTTTTTCGTGGGCGATTTGAAATGTGAAATGTTGAAATGTGATTTGTTGATATTTTGACATTTTTAATTAGTTTTAGAAAGACAGCACAATTTTTAATTGATCTTGCTGAAAGAGTAACTAATTTTTTGATAATTTTACTGAGAAGTTCCTCTAATTTTTTCTTGGGTGAACTTATTGTCGAAATAACCGGTCCTAAAGGAAATTCTGCTTCATGAGCTTTCACTAGGCCATAGGCAAGAGATAGATTTGTGTGAATTGTGTTAATTTCGCACCTTTCGATATTGTTTCCCAAACATTTTTGAAGCCTTAATCTCTCTAGAATTCCGCCTACCTCAGTGCTAGAACTTCCTTTTCTAATCTTCTTAACCCACTTCCAAAATAATTTCTTATTTCCTTCAAATTCGTTTTGCATTTTTTTATCTCCTTCCGCTTTGATTTTATTCTTGTTATCATTGACTAGAATCTTGGCTCTTCTGTTTTCATCCCTATTATCATTTTCTAATCTAATACTCTCCTCATCGCTAAGACCTTTACTATTTGAAATTCTCAAATACGCTTGCCTTTTCTCGTTGAGAATCTCGCCGATTTCATCATTCCACCAAGCATCTCCAGCCTTATTTTCTACAGCCGCAGCACCGCACACTTCAAATGCACTCTTGAAGATGCTATTCCGTAGTACTATCCATGCACCCTCTACATTTTTATTGTTCAATTCAGTCTTCCAGTCTTCTTCATGATGTTCTGAAAATTTATTCAGGTTTTCACGATATAACAATTGTACTTCCGGTTTCTGCAAATTCTCTATTCTAACTTGCGTCTGCTTCGGCTTATTATTACTTCTTCTTCTCCACCCTTGACCTAGGCTCATTTTTGAAACTAAGAGGTAGTGAACCGTTCCGCACTCAGAGCCCCTTATAACCCTTGTATCCCTCACAAGCCCTTTCAGTCGCTCATCCGCTACAATAAAGCCAATCATACTGTGACTTTCGCCTCTGCATCAAGTATACATGTGGATCTTTTTATGTCCGAACCAAGTGTTCGTAATAAAAAAGCCTTTTTCGAAGCATAAGTTAATCAATTGGTCCCCGTTACCGTTCGTTTTTGGGTCTCCGAAATGGCCCAATACCCTGTCGGTACCTTCGCGTGGCACACCAACCCAGCCATTCATATCTACAAGTAGAATTATTCTTTCGCCAGGATCGCAAGTCCCTAATATATCATTTAAAGAGTCTCAGAAGGTACTTTTCACATCATTTTTGTCATCATCAACTGGAGCGTAGCACGCTATAATAAATAGTCTTCTGATTTCCACTTTAATTCTAGCCCATAGTAATCTAGGCGGCACGCATTTATACATCTTGACATGTTGTTTTGCTCTCTCATTCATAATCAGACCGACTCCTTGGGTACAACATGATTCATCATCTACTCCTGATCAAAGTTCGAGTCCTAATCTTCATTCGTCGAATGAAAATTTTCCGTGGACATACCTTTCTTCAGTAGAAGTGTCAATCCTATCCGAGGCTATATTATTATTCGTATTATTCATTATTAAAAGTATATACCCAACTACATCTTGATGCGAGAAGTTCATTCCATAAGTATAAAATGAAGTCCAAATTAACCTACCTGTATGAGGTGGAGTGTCCATTCATGACGTCAGTCCCACCAAACTTCGGTCATGCAGAGGAAAGTATGAAAACCAAGCCAGAACCAAAGGAGTTATGATCGGTTTGTGTTGTATGCTGAGGAGGGCATCAGCCTCCTGCAGTTTGGCCTTGAAGATGGAAAAAAACCATTCAACGCAAATGTGACAGGAATATTCAACGGTGAATAAAAACTTAACAAGCTCATGAGCTTCCCTAAATTCTCCTTTTAAAAGGTCAATTTTTGGAACTCTTATAAATCTCCAAAGCCTTCCACAATTTTAAAAACTTTCCATAAATTTTCTCAAAACTCTGTATAAATTTCCAAAAGTTTCTCTTACTTTTCATGTATTTGCGCAAGATTCCGCACATTTCGAAAAATCTCCAGAGTCCCTGAATTCCCATACATTTCCGAAAGTTCCTGCAGTTGAAATTTGAAACCGTAAATATGATGACCGTAGACACCTTCTTTATGATTTCCTGCATAATTTGTTAAACTGTTTTCCTTCAACTCTAAGGCACTTGAAGACTTTTTGTTTTGCATAAGATAAACTGATGATTTTTCTTTAAGAATATGACTGTCAAAACTTGTAAGATTCCTTAAGTGCTTCATGATTTTTCTTTTGAAATATTCCTTTCCGTCGACATAATTCGAACATAACCTTAAAATCGATCAGTTCCTTCTCAAGAATTTATAATCTATTTTCTTTTAAATCCAAGCACATAGCCTAAGATTGTCAAAACTTGAGAGATTTCTTCAATACTTTATGATCTTTCTATTAAAATATCGATTTTCATTCAGAAAACACAAATTTCATCTTAAATTCTTAAAACTTGTAACATTTCTTTAACTTTAAATTCTTCTCAAAACTTTTGAACGATTTCTATAATACGTCATGATTTTTCTTTCAAAGTGACCACTTCTGTAGGGAAAAAACCCAAACACACTTTTAAATTCTTCAAACTTGTTAGGTTTCCTCAATACTTTATGACTTTCCTTTTACAATAACTAATTCCGTAGAAGAACACAAACATAACCCCTAATTTTCAAAACTTCTTAGCCTCCAAGCCTTGATGCTCCCCTGTTCAAAAAAATGTTGGCAATGTAAATCAATTGCTTTTGATAGGACATTTTAAAATGTTAGTAAAATACAGTTGAAAGCAATTCAACGGGAACACTGTGAATTAACTTTCACCAAGATGTCGTATTCAAAGTTTAGAACTTTTATAACTTTATAAGGTTATGTTTTGAGAATTTACAAATTCTTAAAACTTGTAAGATTTTCTCAATATATTTTGTGATTTTTCATTCAAAATAGGCTGATGATTTAGTTAGGCGCCGTGTGAGTACATACATAATACGAGGTGTGGCTATTGAATAACCGGATAGATGCTCCAACAATTTTTATTTACCAAATTATTCAATTCAATTATTCAATTATTCAATTATTTAATACCCTTAAATGTAGTCCCCTTCCCGATCTTTACACCACTCCATACGCATCTTCCATTGTTTGAAGTAATATTGCAGGTCCACAAGCCGTTCTCCCACATTTCAGGTCTTTATTTTTTTACACTCAACGATACTTGAAATGAGAAAAAACAGTCTTAAAATGATGAACTCCTCCTAGGTTCTCAAAATGAGACTGCGAGGCTCATTTTTGTTGCAACTCAAAACTACACCAATTTTGGCGTACTTTTGAGAATCGGTGTTTTTCTGTGAAGAAACCACGAGATTTCCTTGAGAGCGGTTATTATATTAGAGACGTAGCCACGAATTTGAATTAGCGAAATGAATGGCGTCATTATCTATTAGGATATTGAAATTTTCATTTTGGTTGGGATTAATCATCTTTGAGGTTTTCAGAAATTGTCCTCATACGATAAATTTATTTAGCAGATTCGCAGTCAGCAGGTAATATCGTCTTTAATCGGAATTTGTGTCCCTGATGACTTACATAACGAGTAATTGGAAAACAAATTGAGGGTGAAAGTGAAGACGGTACTGCACGGAGAAATATTTAAATTGCAAACAGTTACGCTCCGAATGCAATTTACGATATTAGTGCTCGATGTGAGAATTTGATATAGAAGAAAATTAGGAAATAGTTTGCTAAATTTTTGCGAAAGGTGTTGATGATTAGTCGCGGTTCATGTTTCCATCTTATAAGTATTAAAAGTGAGCAAAGTTATTTTACGATTCGAATAGCATTGCTAAAAGACAAAGTACTTGTACTCAATTGATATAAAATTATAAAATCCGGCAAAATTCTTTCCAATTCTGGGGGCTGATATTTTTAAGTAAAGGAAGTTCAGGGAAACTCAAGAATTTGAAGCAATTTTCTGTCTTACTTGAAGTTTTTTATGCCCTAAATTTGTTATTTTGGAAGTTAAATCCACAAATAATCCTTTTTAGTAAGAAAAGCCATGAAATGCTTGAAATCCCTTGATATTTTATCCAATAATGTGCCGCGCATACTGTAGAGTTATATAAAATTCTAAAACTGTTCCATGAAAATATATAAAACCCCATGAAATTCCAGAAATCCCTAGATATTCTTTCAAATAATGTGCCATACATTTCGTAGAATTTGAAGAGATTTCTAAAATTTCATAGGCATTTAAGGTATTACAAAATCATTCATAAAGATTTATGGATGTTGTAAAGAATATTAATGTATCTTCATAAATTGATAGGATTTTGTAGAATTTCATGTAGTACCTGTATTATGAAATTTTTTGGAATTTCAAGGGATTTTATATAATTTTATGCGGCATTTTTAGAATTTTATGACACTTTATAGTATGTATGGCACATTGTTTCATAAAATTTCAAAGGATTTCTATAATTTCGTGGGTTCTTTTATATTTCAAAGAATTTCTGTGAAATCTTAAGGAATTTCTGAAATTTCATGGATATTTCAGTTATTGCAAAAGATTTCGTAGAGATTTATGGATGTTATATAGGATATTAAGGGATTTTTATGATTTTGTAGAATTTCACATTACCTTAAAGTATATATGGCACATTATTTCATAGAATATCAAGGGATTTTTAAAATTTCATGGTCATTTATGTTTTTGCGAAGAATTTCATTGAGATTTATGGATGTTGTATAGAATATTAAAAGATCTTCATAAATCGATAGGATTTTGTAGAATTTCATGCAGTATTATGAAATTTTGTGGAATCTCAAGGGATCTTACATAATTTCATGGGACATTTTTAGAATTTCATAACACTTTATAGTATGTATGGCGGATTATTTTATAAAATATCAAGAGATTTCTATAATTTCATGGGTTCTTGTAAATTTCTAAGAATTTTCGTAAAATTTAATGGGATCTCAGATTTTCATTGGATTTTGTAAAATTTCATGTAGCATTAAGAAATTTTTTGGAATTTCAAGAGATTTTATGTATTTTTATGACACATTTCTTTAATTTCAAACCACTTTATAGTATGTATGGCACACAATTTTATAGAATATCAAGAAATTTCTATAGTTTCACGGATTCTTGTATATTTCAAAGAATTTTGGTAAAATTTCATTGAGTCTCAGACTTTCATTGGATTTTGTAAAATTTTAAAGGATTTCTAAAATTTAATTTGCATTTAAGTTATTGCAAAGGACTTCGTAGAGATTTATGGATGTTGTATAGAATATTAAGGGCTTTTTATGATTTTGTATAATTTCATAAAGTATTAGGGAATTTTTTGGAATTTCAAGAGATTTTCTATTATTTTATGGGAGATCTTTAGAATTTCATATTACTTTGTAGTATGTATGGCACGTTATTTTATAGAATATCAAGCGGTTTTCTTAAATTCATGGTCATTTAAGTTATTGCAAAGGATTTCATAGAGATTTATGGATGTTGTATAGAATACTGAGGGATTTTTCTAATTCGAAAGGATTTTGTGGAATTGGTGTAGTGTTTTGAAATTTTGTGGAATTTCAAGGGATTTTATATAAGTTTATGGGACATTTTCAGAATTTCATAATACTTTATAGAATGAATGGCACATTATTTAATAGAATATCAAGGGATTTCTATAATTTCATGGGTTCTTGTATATACCAAAGAATTTTGGTAAAATTTCATGGCATTTCAATTTTCATCGGATTTTGTAAAATTTAAAGGGACTTCTGAAATTTCATGGACATATAAGTTATTGCAAAGGATTTCGTAGAGATTTGTGGATGTTATATAGAATATAAAGGGATTTTTATGACTTTGTAGAATTTCATGTAGTATTATAAAATTTTTTGGAATTTCAAGGGATTTTATATAATTTTATGGAACATTTTTAGAATTTCATATTACTTTATACTCATAGTATGTGTGGCACATTATTCTATACAATATCAAGAGATTTTTAAAATCTCATGGTCATTTAAGTTATTGCAAAGGATTTCATAGAAATTTATGAATGTTGAATAGAATATTCCGAAATTTTTATAATTCGATAGGATTTTCTAGAATTTGATGCAGTATTTTGAAATTTTATGGAATTTCAAGTGATTTTATATCATTTTGTCGGACAGTTTTTAAATTTCATAATACATTATAGTATACATGGCACATTATCTTATAAAATATCAAGGGATTTCTAAAATTACATAAGCATTCAAGTTATCACAAACGATTTCGTGGAGTTTTGTGAATGTTGTCTAAAATATTAAAGAATTTTTATAATTTCGTAGGATTTTGTAGAATTTCATATAGTATTTTGAAATTTTGTGGAATTTCAAGGGATTCTATATAATTTAATGAGACATTTTTAGGATTTTATAATACTTTATGGAATGTATGGCACATTATTTCACAGAACAATAGGGGATTTTTATAGTTTCATGGGTTTTTGTAGATTTTAAAGGATTTTAGTGAATTACATGGGGTCTCAGATTTTCATTAGATTTTGTAGAATTTTAAGGGATTTCCAAAATTTCATGGGCATTTAAGTTATTGCAAAGTATTTCATAGAGATTTATATATGTTGTACAGAATATTTTAGAATTTTTATAATTCGTTAAGATTTTGTAGGATTTCATGTAGTATTATGAAATTTTGTGGAATTTTAAGGAATTCTATATAATTTTGTCGGACATTTTCGAAATTTCATAATACCTTATAGTATGTATGGCACATTATTTTTATGAAATATCAAGGAATTTCTAAAATTTCATGGGCATTTAAGTTATTGCTGATTTTTGAATTTTCGTAAATTTAATTTTTTTTTTCAAATTTTCATTGGTTTTTGTAGAATTTCAATGAATTTCTGAAATTTCATGGGCATTTAATTTATTGCAAAGTATTTCATAGATATTTATATATGTTGTATAGAATATTTAAGGATCTTTATAATTCGATAATGTTTTGTAGGATTACATGTAGTATTACGAAATTTTGTTGAATTTTAAAGGATTCTATATAATTTTGTGGGACATTTTGAGAATTTCATAATACTTTATAGTATGTATGGCATATTATTTCATAAAATATCAAGGAATTTTTTTAATTTCATGGGGTCTTGTATATTTCAAAGAATTTTGGTGAAATTTCATGGGATCTTAGAATTTCATTGGATTTTGTAAAATTTTGAGGGATTTCTGAAATTTAATAGGCATTTCAGTTATTGCAAAAGATTTCGTAGAAATTTATGGATGTTATATAGAATATCAAGGGATTTTTATGACTTTTAGTATTTCATGTAATATTATGCAATTTTTTGTAACTTCAAGGGACTTTATGTAATTTTATGGGACATTTTTAGAATTTTATATTACTTTATAGCATGTATGGCACATTATTCTATACATTATCAAGAGTTTTTGAAAATCTCATGGTCATTTAAGTTATTGCGAAGGATTTCATGGAAATTTATGAATGCTGTACAGAATATTGAGGGATTTTTATAATTCGATAAGATTTTGTAAGATTTCATGTAGTATTATAAAAATTTTGTGGAATTTCAAGGTATTCTATATAATTTAATGGGACATTTTTAGGATTTTATAATACTTTATGGAATGTATGGCACATTATTTCACAGATCAACAGGGGATTTTTATAGTTTCATGGGTTTTTGTAGATTTTAAAGAATTTTAGTGAATTACATGGGGTCTCAAATTTTCATTAGATTTTGTAGAATTTCAAGGGATTTCTAAAATTTCATGGGCATTTAAGTTATTGCAAAGTATTTCATAGAGATTTATATATGTTGTATAGAATTTTTAAGGGATTTTTATAATTCGATAAGATTTTGTAGAATTTCATGTAGTATTATGAAATTTCGTGGAATTTTAAGGGATTTTACATAATTTTGTGAGACAATTTGATAATTTCTTAATACTTTATAATATGCATAGCACATTATTTTATAGAATGTCAGGAGATTTCTAGAATTTCGAGGTCTTTCACCGATTTCAAAGACTTTTGGTAGAATTTCATGGGATCTCAGATTTTTAATGAATTTTGTAGAGTTTTGAGGGATTTCTAAAATTCAATAGGCATTTAAGTTATTTCAAAGGATTTCATAGAGTCTTATGGTTGTAGTATAGAATATTAAGGTACATTTCTAATTCCGTAGGATTTTGTAGAATTTCATGTGGTATTATGAAATTTCCTGGAATTTCAAGGGTGTATTTTCAAAGTGGTGTAACGATATGTCTTGAAAATCTCGCAATCATTGGTGTTGAAAACCTGATTGATCGTCTATTACTCGAAGTTGTTTTGTTTTAAATTAAAAATTTTTTCAATCAATTCAACAAATAATCCCTCTTAATGAGATAATTTATAGAAAGCCTCATCCTAATAGAGAAACATTTGTGCTTTTGTGTCCAGTTTTCAACAATTTTAGGTTATGTTAGGGTTTTACCCTGGAAATGGGTAGTTTTAATACTAAAAAAGAATCTTGAAATCATTTAATGCCTTCTATTCCTTTTCTTGGATTTGAATACTCAAATTTTTCGAAATTGAAAAAAAATTTCTATTGGTAAAAAATTATGGTCAACTTTTTGCGAAAAATCCATTTTTCGTTTAATGTGCAAAAACATGTTTTTTGGATAGAGTCAAATGCACACTTTTTTGGAAAAAGTTGAATATGACGAACCTAAATTTTCTTCAGTTAGAATCGAAGAAATACGCTATTATTTTGGTTTGATTGTGAATAGTTTTTTGAATATTCAAAAACTTGAATTTTAAAATCCAAAAACCGATCAGAAGATATTGATTGATTTCAAAAAAATTTTCATTTACTTTTCTGGGATAGCAACCCACACATTTTTTTACATTAGCTCAAACGATTCAATTAATTTCAAGATTTTCACGCCGCCCTAACTCATATATCTGAACAATTTTCTATTATGTGAGGTTAGTGTTTTTAATCGGAAATTATTGGTATTTTTCATAAAAAATTATTAGATTTTGAAGAATATTTATGATTTTGCAACACCTTCAGGTTATTTTGGTGTGTTTCGCCTGAAATTTTCACGTTTAAACAAAAAATCATTAGATTTAAATCCAATGATATTTGTTTAAAATAATGAAATTAATAAGTTTGTACAGTTTTTGAATATGCTAGTATTTTTCATCGGACATTGGTATTTTTAATAAAAAAATTATATTTCAAAGAAGATTCACAACTTCCTAACCATTTTGGGTAACATTGACGTTTTACACCAGGAATCGGTATTTTAAGTAATAAAAAATAATGAGATTTCGAAGAAGATAAAAATTTTTTGTACAATTTTAGGTTAAGCTGGCAGTTCTGACTAGAAATATCGCTAACGATTTATAATTTTAGAACAATTTGAGGTAATATTAACGCTTTTCAACGGTGGTCGCTTATTTTAAACAAAAATAATTAAATTTCAAAGTAAATGTCTAATTTGGAACAATTCTCTTATTATATTATGTTAGTGTTTTTCGTAGAAAATTGGTCTTTCTAATGGAAAAAAACATCAGTTTTTTCAGATTATCTTTATTCATTCATTTTATCATTTGGAGTCACTAAATTCATAAATTATGTACAATTTTGTTTTTCTTGGCGTTTTATTCCGGAAATCGGTACACCTAATAAAAAATCATTGGATTTCAAAGATAAAAGTTTTCTGAACAATTTTAGAATATGCTCGCGTTTTCCACCGTAAATCTGTATAGATTCAAAGATTTTTCTTTTAATTTTTCCATAAAATTGTAATCAAATTAAATTAACTTAATTAAATTAATTGAATTTCCACAACATTGTTCCAATATTTACAATTTAGGAACAAATTAATGTTATGTTAACGCTTTTCAGCGACGATCAGTTATTTTAAACAAAAATCATTAAATTTTAAAATAAATGTATAATTTAGAACAATTTTCTTGCTATTTTATGTTAGTGCTTTTCGTCGAAAATTGGTGTTTCTAATAAAGAAAAATCATATAAGATTTTTCAGATTATCATTATTCTGCAGATTATCATTCAGTGTCATTAAATTCACAATTTATGTGAAATTTTTGGTTTTGTTTGCGTTTTATTTCAGAAATCGGTACTTTTATTAAAAAATCCTTGGATTTCAAAAATGAAATTTTTTTGAACAATTTCAGGTTATGCACGCGTTTTCACCGAAAATCTGTATAGATTCCAAAGAAGATTTTCAATTTTCGAACAATTGTAGGTTATGTTAACGCTATTCAACGGTTATCGATATTTTTAAATAAAAATCATAATTTCAAAGAAATTGTTTAATTTGGAACAATTTTTTTGTTGTGCTAGTGCTTTTCGTCGAAAATTTTTGTTTCTAATAAAAAAAAATCATATAAGATTTTTTACTTTATCATTATTCTGCAGATTATCACTCAGAGTCGTCAAATTCACAATTTATATACAATGTTTGGTTTTGTTGCCGTTTTTTGTCACAAATCGGTACTCTCAATAAAAAGTCATTGGATTTCAAAGATAGAGGATTTTTGAACAATTTTAATTTATGCTCGCGTTTTTCACGGGAAATCTGTATAAATTCTAAAGAAGATTTACACGTCTGTTACAATTTTAGGTTATGTTAACGCTTTTCAACGGTAATCGGTTATTTTAACAAATACTTTCGAATTTTGAAGAAAATGTATAATTTGGAACAATTTTCTCGCTATGTTATGATAGCGCTTTTCTTCGAAAATTGGTGTTTCTAATAATAAAAAATCATATAAGATTTTCCAGATTATAATTATTTTTCAGGTTATGATTAGGAGTCATTAATTCACAATTTATGTAAAAATTTTCATTTTGTTGTCGTTTCACTTGAGAAATTGGCACTCTTGATAAAAAATCATTGTATTTCAAAGATAGAGGTTTTTTGAACAATTTTGGGTTATGTTAAAATTTTTCACCAGAAATCGGTGATTTCAAACAAAAAACGTTAGGTTTAAAAGAGGATTCACAATCTTGAACGATTTCTCGTTATGTGCTTGCTTTTCTTTTCGATTATTATTTAAGATAATAGATACTATGAAATACAAAATTTTTTAAATTATATTGATTTTATAGATTATTTTGAGAATTGCGCGAGACAAAAAAATCGTATACGTAGCGCGCGTGTTTATTTTTTTGTAGTTTTAAATCATTATTCAAACAGAAGAATTGGAGGAAAGTAAAGTATTAAAAGCACACCTGGTAGATTCCACTAACTGATTTTCTTCGTACTTCTTTATTTTATACTTCAAAACGTCCTTTTACAGGAAAAACTAGAAAACGTTTGTGCTTTACATAAGTTCATAACAAATTTTTTTTTTGGGAAAGAATAATTTTCTTTTCTTTTTATTTTCTTTTAATTATCTTTTTCCTTTTAGTATTAAAAATAAGTTTTTTTTCATTTTTCTATTTCACTCAAATAAAAATTAATCGAATGTATCGGTTTCACAACTGAGTTTACAGATTTTCGATATTATCACTAATCAAGGGGCATTTAAATTAGTCTAGGCTCTATTATTTTGATGAGAATAATTTGTTTGTACTCTATCACGTGACATGAGTAAGCCTTTAAATAAAAATAATCAGAACTAATAATTTTCTGATATGCTTCTAAAGAAAAAATAATTTTATAATATCTTCTTATTAATACAAGTATAAGAGAATCGGATTTTTTTCAATTTTCGCTTAGGGTGATTCATTTTATAAGGCAAAAAAATCCCTAATTGAATTTCGTGTTTTCATTGATTTTTGTTCTTTTTATTTTCTGAGTATCTTGAGAATGCATGTATTCGTTTTTATACGTATAGAATTACCCTCTCTGACATTACCATCATTGCATGCATAATTTGATGACAATTTTCAAACTCATTTTCAAGGAAGATAATAATTTTATTTTACATGCTTTACATTTTTCTATAAAAATTTGAAATACGGTGTGCCAATTACGAAATACAATAATTCAATTTAAAAAGTTACTCATCACAGAGAGGTGTGAAAGGAGTAAGACAAAATTATTATTTTTCTCAAAAATGAGTTTAAAAATTGTCACTAAATTATGTACAATGATGGTATTGTAAAAGGAGATAATTCTATATGTATGAAAATTTAATACATGCATTTTCAAGACATTGAGAAAATAAAAATAACAAAAAATTTTAAAAAAGACAAAACTCAAATAGGGGACCTTTAAATCATATACGATTTTGAAATTTTTCTTGAAAAATTTGTTGACTAAGGCTAGCTGAAGTTGTGCAACATAGGCCGGCGTGCGTATTCAGTTTCGAAAATAATTTTTGTTGCCTTATTAAGTAAATCACTCTAAGCATCACATAGTTCCTCAAAGCATTTGACAGTGTTTTCATATGGTTAGAAAATCTACTTTCCGAATCAGCTGATATTTAAGGCGAATTTTTTTTAATCCCCTTATAGTTGTCTTAATAAGGAGATATTATAAATATATTTTTCCTCAAAGTATATCAACATAACATAGCCCTGACTCATTTAAATGCCCCTCAATTAGTGAAAATTTCGAAAATCTGGAAATCAATCGTAAACCAGATATAATCGATTTTTTTTTTGAAATATGAAGATTTTGAAAGCTCGTTTTCGATACCTGAAAGAAAAAATGAACTCAAATAGTACAAAAATAGCATTTGAAGCAGAAATTTTTTTGCAAAAAAATTCTTATTGACAGAATTTATTTAAAGCAAAAGGTTTTCTTATGTTTTCACTAAAAGAACATTTTGAAGTATAAAATAAAGAAGTTCAAAGAAAATAAGTGTGGGCATTTCTTGAATCGTGTTATATGTTCTTCATGTACAAATTTATAAATTTGTTTTTTATTTTTAATGAGAAAAGAAATTTATTTACTTAAGGCTCTATCGGCCTTAAGGAATACATTCTCATCATAATATTCGCGCCTTGCGCTCGATTTTCTGCGCTCATCGTATAATATATACAAATAAATAGTTAATAAGACGATTAGAAAAATTATCTTGATTTAAGATTGGTCCTAGAAAGAAATGTTTAACAGCAATTTCATTTGACCTTTTAAAAGCACAAATTTTACTTTTTTGACTACTTTTTTTTATCTCGCGTCGTTTGGCTCAAAAATTAGAATAAGAATATTCCAGTACTATTTTCTATACTCAAAATACAAACTATGCCTCCCAGAATTATTCCGTGTTATTTGGCTTCAAATTTGAATTATCAATTTTTCAAGAAAATTCGAAAAGTTGTTAGGACGATCTTCTAGGGCTTTCAAAAAGAAACGTTTTTCTTGTACTGACTTTTTTCATATCGTGCATTGTTTGGCTTAAAATTTTTATTGTCGTTTCTTTTTTTGAATTTTGTAAATGCTATAACTGTCACAATTTTTTTTTAGCGAAAAAGGTTATATAGATAAATTGTTCAACATTCTGAGTACTACGAAAATCCGTACATAGAATTTGTGAATTTAAAAAAAAGTCTCAGAAATTTCAAAAATGCTCTCACTTTTTGAATTTTTGTCATAAATGGCTGGCTACCGAACTCGGCCTTCATTTTAGGACACTTAAAGAGTATACAAAAGGACAATCCAATCGGTCAATTCTTTCGAAAGTTATCGTGCTCACAAACTAAAAATCTACAGATACACACCCACACACACAGACAGACACATTCGTAAAAATATATCTTTCGGGTTCAGGGAGTCTCAAAACGTGGACATTTGACAAAAACGGGGGGGGGGGGTCAAATTTTACACAAATCTAATACATTCTCTGATGAGAATGTAAAAATTGAATGTTTGTAACCTCACAAATATCAGAATAATGGGACTAGAAGACTTTTTTTTAGATTTACGCAGATTTCCATAGACTTCATTTCATTCGTTGGCATTATCAATGTAGATTGAACCTGGAACGCTTTATTATGGAAAAACGGAACTGCGTTTTTTTCCCCTAAAAACAGACAAAAATGGTCAACTTTAAGAGGTCATACCTCATGACCCACTACAGGTAGGACATTGTTTTTTCATTTCGAATTTACTGAAAATTGAGTTTACTTTCACTTATCTGTGGATCACTTTTCCATAAAGTTATTAGATTCAAAGGTACAGAGCTTTTTTTGAAACATAGTGATTTTCCCCCGAAAATCCAAAAAAATTGGGTATTTTCAAATTACCAGAATTCGGAACTTATTAAAGACAAAAAGTGTTTTTTTGAATAGTTTTTCTCATTTGTGCACTTTTTTTTCCTGTCGAACATTTTTGGCAATTGATCTGTTCTAGAAATTTGGATGTGTCAAAAAGGACCCCCTAACGAAACTTGCTCATTGAAAATGTCACTGTACGGAATTTTTCTGGAATTTCAAGCATTTTTCCTACGTGATGCCTAGACTATCAGAGAAGTCTGATGATGACTACCAAGAAAGCATTATTTCTATGACTCGTTCCTCCTAAACTCCCTTGACTGAAGTTTCTTATTTTTATACAAACTCAATCGTTCGAGTTTGCACACAAGTAATGGTCCTCCTGGTATCTAGATTGTCCATTAAATTACGAATGATAAAAATAACAAAAAATCAGTAGGTATGAGTTGCGTCGTCTTTTTATCAAGATAATTACAATACTCATTATCGCCCCTGGATGGATAAAAATACTTCGCCAAGAAACAAAATTTCCAGTGTACCTCATGAATATTTAACTAAGACAATATTTACAAAATTCAAACAAAACGTATAATCGTGCGCAATGGGAAAATAACGAAAAACTATAATAATATACACAAAAGTTTCTTCGCTTTAGATATTGAAAATATAAAAGTTACCAAAGGAAAAATTCGTTTTGTGAACAATTTTCAGTTTTGACTTTCAATTAAATTAATGTTATCATCATAGACATAAATGTTCATAAATATTTTACTTTCGTTATTCACACACTGTAAATTTCATTCGTTTACATGAATTTGATCAATCTCAATAACATTTTGTCATAATAATAATAACAATGACTAATGTAGACTAAATAGGCTGAATAGTATGTAAACAGAACCAAATTTTACATCGCTAATTCTTGTACATTTGTCTTTGGTTTTAAAAGCATCCTAAAACAATTATAATTGTTTCATATTTCAAACTATTAAACCTACAATCCGCATTTACCGTAAGGTGAAATTCATACCGGTCATACTGAAGCGTGAGTGCGAGTGAGACGTCATAATAATAAACATAAGAGCATCTCTTTCGCACTGCATGATATGACTGGTATGAATTTGGCCATACTGTATACTGTAAACCACTGAAAGTAAGATGCGCATATTAACGCAATATGAATGAATACCAAGGTAATACTCATCTAGTTCATTAAATACAGTAAAATATAACTCAAGTTTATTGTGTATATTATAATGACTAGTAGAAATTGATTCGTATATATATATATATATATATATATATATATATATATATAACAC
>JAUMHM010000088.1:11730010-11741024 GCA_032362435.1 Melikaiella ostensackeni
TATATATATCATTTAAGAAATAATTTTTCACAAATGTTTACATTAAAATTTTTTTCTTCAAGATGGACGTGAGTGAGGATTTTGAAGATAAAGATTTGGATGACCAAATTCCCTCAAAGGCCTTAAGTTAATTACAGATTGGAGAAGGATGGAAATTTTTACTAGAATTCACTATATGAAGACATCTCATTTGGACATGGAAATCCTCATCATTTCAGATTTAGCTCAATTGTGGAAAAGAACGAAAAGATACAAGTTTTTCCGGAGCGTATAAAAGGATACACTATACGCAATACGCATATATACAGGAAAATTATATTGAAAATAATAACTCTAAAAATATCATATTTAAAACTCTTAAAATTTTCAATTGAATTCTATTTCTTAGTTTCCGTTTAAATTTGTATTTAGATTTAAATCTTTTTTCCTTAATTGAGCAGAAAATAAATTTTCGACTTTTCCACACAGGTGCATTTTAAAAATTTACAATATAGACATATTTTTAATCAGAAGTTCCCCAAGGTTTCTTAAAGGTTAATTGTGATGTTAACAGTCAGATTATTCGCCATCTTTGACATTGCAGGAAGATATTAAGAAATGAAGTTAAGCGCACATATGCACGGTGCAAGGATCGTGACTCGCATCAGATTAACCGTAAGGTTCCGGTGAAATGTCTTCAGCCCAGAGGTGTGATCACCAAGAATATTTTTACAGATTTAGTACTTAGATGTCTTACAAGTATTTTTGAATGAAAAATAAAATCCTCGCCTGAGCCGTTTTTGAAAAAATCAATGTTTAATTTGAAAAAATCGAAATTTCCAGGCTTTCTCGAAAATGAAGCATGATATGGAAAAAACATATGAATGGAAAATTTCTCCTCAGAGAAATTAAAATTAAAAGTGCCCTTAATAATTTTTGATCTTACTTTGATTCTTTGGAAAAACAGATTTTTTGATTTTATTATAAATATCACCTTTTCTTATTTTTTGTTCTCTATAAACTTATTTAAAGTAGAAAAGCTAGGATGTACTTATGTCCATACGCTTTCAACGCTAAGAATTTGTTATCATAAACCGATAAAATTTTCAGATTAAACAACTATTTTCAGACGATTCGAATAATAATATTTATCTGCTCTAATTTTGTCTCTGTTATAAAACAGTGAAAAACGAATTTTTACCTCTTGGAATCCAAAAATCAAGTTTTTCAAATAAAAAAAAAGTGAGGGTTAAAATCATTAAGAGGATCCTTTTGTTGCAATTTTTCCAAAGAACAATTTTCCTCTCTTAAATTACACTGTGAAAATTTTGGAATTTTGGCCTTTATATTGCATTCTCTATTTTGAATTTGTAACTTTTCATGTAAAATTCGAAATTAGCGACCTTGAAAACCATCTTGTACCAAGTTTTACGAAAATATGTGAAAATTTGTTCATTTTATCCGCCATTTTGAATTTGTAAATTTTGACGTCAAAGTCGAAACAAGCGACCTCAAAAATCCGTTTGCACCAAGTCTTAGACAAATTTGTAAAAATTTGGAAAATTTTGGCCGCCATATTGGATCCGCATTTTTGAATTTGTAATTTTTGACGTAAGGGTCGAAATTAGAGAACTTAAAACACCCTTGTGCTAAGTTTTAGAGAAGTCTGTGAAAATTTTGAAATTTTGGCCGCCGTGTCAGATAGGCCATTTCGAATTTGTGACTTTTGACGTCAAAATCACAATCAGCAACCTCAAAAACCACCTTGTACCAAGTTTCAGAAAAATATGTTAGAATTTGGATATTTTGGCCATCATTTTAAATTTCTGACTTTTTATGTCAAAATCAAAATTAGCGACTTCCTGATTTAGATGAGGAAAAACATTTTCAACCAATTTTTTACGTAACATGATGAATTTTAAGCCAGAAATTTTCAATTTTTTTTCAAAAAAATAATTGTCATAATTTCTTGGCCCATAGAAAATTGGCAAAGAATAGGTCAAAAATGAAACTTTGATTTCGATGCGCTAGGGTAAAATATTAACCGATGTTTTTTTGGTCTTGATTTGGCTTTTCCAAGGGCAACTTTTCCAGACTACGCCGTTTCAAGTTTCGAAAATTCGGGTTTTCTGGACTACCCTTATATTCACTAAAGAAAATATAAATTGGTTTATTTCATTTGAGAAACTTATTGCTTTTGCTGACAATTATTTAGCAAATTTTGTGAATATTTTTTAGTCCAATGACTTAAAAGAGAGTATTTTTCAGACAAACTAGGCTTCATTAAATAATAAAAATAAATGCTAACTCATTTTTGTGAAACAATTCTCTGTTAAAAAGGTGCTGCTAATTTAAAATTATTTTGTTTTAAATGCGTTAATTAGACATTCTTCCGTAAAAATACGAAATCACGTTTTTCCACGATTACCCCATCCACGCCTGAACCTCCTAAAATCTTTTGATTCTAAATGCTTGCGATGATAAATCGCTCAATTTGAAAAACATTTAATATACATGAATCTTTTTTAAATAGTGCAATGGCTTTTACATGAAATTGTTTACATTTGCATACACTTAATTAAAATTTATTCACACACCTTAGATTAACAAATAAAAAAATACCTTTCCGAAATGTTGAGAGAGGAAAGGATTGTCTAAAAATCCTAAAACTGCTCTTACGTACTTTGTGGATAACCCCCAAAAGACAGACGGGGAGAACTCTGAAGAGAAAGAGGAGAAAGACTCGAGAGGAAAGACCAAGATTCTCCTCTTTCGATTCAACTCTCAGATATCTACCGTAATTACTAATAAGTTTTCGACACGAAATGAGGTGAGGAAAAGAGAGGGTTAATCCGAAAGTACGACCAAGAGGGTTTTGAAGGTAGAAAGGGGTAGATTCCGTTTCCGAATGCTGAAGAACGAGACTTGAAGACAGGGGGTGAGAAATTGGAAGAAGGAGTGAGAAATTGGAAGATGGAGTGAGCAATTGGAAGAAGGAGTGAGAAATTGGAAGAAGGGGTGAGTACCAAAAAGGGAAAGAGCATCGGAAGCAGAAGGCTGAAACCAGTTAAAGATTTGCGATGTCTTTTCGATCCCCGGCCGAGATATTCGTAATTACTGTTTGTGTTTCTCTCGTCGGCTCCTCGTATTTATTTCATTCTTCGAACTCATCCCCTGGAGTCCATTCCACTTTCGAGAAGCTGAGGAAGACCGTCGCCCAACCAAACTCGCTCCAACGTCTTTCGAACTTATACCCCCCAAACCCTATACCCACCACCCCAACCCTCTAGTTTCTTGGCCTTAATCCCTCTACAGATTCAGCCTTTCTCAATTTCGAGCTGTACTTCGTTTTCACCCTTGATGGTACTTGGCTCAAAAGTAGCCCCTTTGCTCGATTCGATGCTTATCCTACTGGACAAGAGACTCAGACCCTGGGGTGATTTTTAACACCATTTCGTATTTTTCTGAAGGGTTTGTGTCTTCTTCTTCTTTAATTGTTTACACTTTCTTCCTTTTCCGGATTTAAGAGTCTTTACAGAACTATTACAAGTTTTCTTATCGACAATCCTCATATACAACCTTATCAACTATTTCTTACATATCTTCTTAAGCAATATTCTTATTCCCAGATGCTTGCGACCTTGTCCTCGTCTTCCGTTTCCTCTTACCACTACCAATCTCAAAATTTTACCTTCATTCCGCAACACTGCTTCATTACTCTCCTCCTTCAGGAGTCATTTTTTGGCTTTTATCTACCCCGTGCAACCAGCTCTCTCTCTCTCTCTCTCTCTCTCTCTTTCTCTCTCTCTCTTTCAACTCTTCCAGCTTCTTTATCTATTCCTCACCCTGACCATTTCCATTCAAAATCCACTCTCTTATCTCTTCCAGACCCTCCTACATACTCTGCACAGATTCTCCTCTTCATTCAAACAATACCTACATCCTCTCCTATTCTGAATCTCATTACTCCATTCCATTTGCTCTTTTTTTGGAATTTTTTTCAGGTACTCCGGCTCCCCCTTACTCTACACCATCCTATTCCAGCTGTGTACCTTGACTCCGAGATTTTTTTCCATCTTTCTTCTCCTTGCCTTACCCTCATCTCTTCCTCTTCCAGCTCTCCAACTCTTCCAACTCTTCCAGCTTCTTTATCTATTCCTCACCCTGACTATTTCCATTAATAATCCACTTTGTTATCTCTTCCATACTCTTCTACATACTCTGCACAGATTCTCCTCTTCATTCAAACAATACCTACATCCACTTACCTCCTCTCCCATTCTGAATCTCAACACTCCATTCCGTTTGCTCTTTTTTAAAAATTTTTTTCAGGTACTCCGGCTCCCCTTCACTCTACGCCAATCTATTCCAGCTGTGTGCCTTGACTCCGAAATTTTTTCCCATTCTTCTTCTTGCCTTACCCTTATCTCTTTCTCTATTCCCTGCCATTCTCTACCCCTTACTTGCATACCACATTCAAATCTCGTTTCGCATCTCTCTTCCTCCCATTTCGAATGTCCCACTTTAGCCCTGCTCTCCTTGTCCATAATTTCAACCCTAGCGAAAGTTTCGGATAGAAATTTATTCCGAATCAATCCGAATTATTCCGAAATCTGTATCCGAACCAATCCGAATCAATCAAAACCAATCCGAAAAAAGTTCTTAATTTTGTTCGATCCAAATTCGTTAAAAATTAATCCGACTTAATTCGATTCCATCCGAAGTTCCAATCCGAGCCTAATTTCCAATCCGAATGAATCCGAATCAATCCGAAATCGCATTCATTCGGATTGAAAATTCAGTATATACCAATCCAAGTTCGGATTGATCGAATTCATTCGGATTGAAAATTTGGTTCAGATTGGTTTGGATTGGAAGTTCGGAGTGAATCATATTGAGTCAGACTAATTTTTAACCATTTAGATCGAATGAAGTAGAGAGATTTTTCTGGATTGATTCAGATTGTTTCGGATACAGATTTCGGAATAATTCGGAATGATTCGGAATGAATTTCTTACTAAAACTTTCGTCAGGGTAATTATATCCATTTAAAATGGTGTTTGAAAATTCAAAAATTCCATTTTCAAAACTTTACGAGATACGACAAAATTGTATGAAAATAAAATTGCTCACCTTAAAAAGTCCTACAAATTTGCTTAAAACTATTTTTTGATGAGGTGCATAGTTTTTCTTTAAATCGTGAAAAATGTTATTGCAAATAAAAAGTTCCACTTCCTGGCAAAAGTATACGAGATACGAAAAAAATAATTGAAAACCAAATTTTTCATCTTAAAAAGATCTACAAGTTTGCTCGAAACCCTTTTTTGATAAAACGTATAGTTTTTGTTTTAATCGTAACATTGACATGAAAAATAAAAAATGTGAATTTTTGGTAAAACGACACAAGATGCAACAAAATGTTTAATAACAACACTTTTACCGAAAAAGGTTCTACAAATTTCTTATTAACCATTTTTTCATCAGGTGGGCAGTATTCGTTTTAGTCATAAAATTATGATATTAAAAATAAAAAATACAAATTTATGGGAAAACGACACAAGATACAATAAAATGTTTAACGACATAATTTTCAACCTAAAACCGAAGTCCCGTTAATTAACTAGACTTTACTTTCATCAAATATAAAATTTGAAATACAATAATAATAAATGCACTAATCTAATTTGTTAAACGATAAACATAACTAATTATACAAATTAAGGCACAGATAATTATATAACATAAATTTATTATAATAAAGTTCAACGCAATATAGAAAATATCGCTTGTGGACAGATTTTATTTGAGTGCAAAGCGCGAGACACGTGATGAGAATATGTTTGTTAAAGCCGAAGGAGCTTTAACAAAAGAGAATTCACAATCCCCAAATTACAGTTGTCAATGACCAAACTTTTAATTTTTAAAAAATTCTTCATCACTATGGGGGAAATATATAGAACGACTGCGAAGCGCGAGATATGACAGACGCGCGCTCTAGGCGCGCTCAAACATGCAAACGAAACGTGCCGCGCTCCCAGCGCGCGATGAGAATGTGTCCGCGCGACGGGCAGATTTTTTAATTTAGTGTTACTTAAAAATGGCTGCCTTCTTTAAATTTTAATACGTTTGGATTCTAAAAATTGTGTCAGGCGCAAATGAACAATAATATTCTTTTTGGATATATAGCTTCCGGCGTAGCGTGGCTGAGGAGCTTCGAAAGAGAAATATAATTGATGGCGGCCGTTAAAATTAGGCGGCAAAATCAATCAATATTTTATGATCTCTAATAATCGGCTTGCCCAACCGCATTGTGACACCTTAACTACTGCATTGTGTTATAGTGCTTTTCTCCGCCGTTAATCACAAAACCGACTTACCGCAAAGTATTCTTTAGACGACGCGTACAATAAATTCGAAGCTCGTGCTCAAACGTCTCAATCTTGATATGACACTTTCGATAGCTGCCAATCAAACGCACCTGAAAATAATACCCAATCTTTAAAATTGTATTCATAATAATATCATGAATTTCTAAACCAAACTTTTATTGAATTCTTCTATCTATTTTCAAGAAAATATTTAATTAAACTCATTCAGATATTTATTCGAGAAAAGAATAAGGATTCTTACTTTTATAAAGATCCAAATAAAATTTACTTTTTTGTGAAAAAAATTCGTAAAAGTAAGCAACATGCGCCTTCAAAAGAGGGTTTCGTAATCTAGCTAGTAGAGAATTTGAAATGTTTATATCCTCCAAACTCCAACTGCATATGCCACATTGACATCATCGTCCATCGTAAATAAAAAAAAAATCGTCAAGAAAGAAAGTGATCGGGAATAAAAAAAAAAATTTATACCCAATCTTTAAAATTGTATTGGAAATAAAATCATGAATTTCTAAACCAAACTTTCATTTAATTTTTCTATCCATTCTCAAGAAAATATTTAATTAAATATATTCAGATATATATTTAAAAATAGAATTAGGATTTTCATTTTTATAAAGATCGAAATAAAATCTACTTTCTTGTGAACGCTTTTATGCACCAAAAGCAGCACACTCAAAATTAGTAAAATTAGGCAACATGCGCCTGCAAAAGAGGGTTGCGTAGTCTAGCTAATATAGTATTTGAAATATTTATATTCTCCGAATTCCAACTGCGTATGCCACATTGACACCATTGTTCTTCGAAAAAAAAATAGTTAAGAAAGAATGCGGTTGAGAATAGAAAAAAATAATATTACTCAATCTTTAAAATTGTATTCAAAATAATATAATAAATTTCTAAACCATACTTTTATTGAATTCCTCTATCTATTCTTGAGAAAATATTTAATTAAATATATTCAGATATATATTTATGAAAAGAATTAGGATTTTTATTTCTATTGAGATCGAAATAAAATCTACTTTTTTGTGAACCCTTTTATGCACCAAAAGCAGCACACAAAAAATTAGTAAGAGTAGGCAACGTGCGCCCACAACAGATGGTTTCGTAGTCTAGCTAATATAGTATTTGAAATGTTTATATTCTCCAAACTCCCACTGCATATGCCACACTGACATCATTGTTCTTCGAAGAAAAAAATAGTTAAGAAAGAAAGCGATTGAGAATAGAAAAAAAAAATAATACTCAATCTTTAAAATTGTTTTAAAAATAATATGACAAATTTCTAAACCATACTTTTATTGAATTCTTCTATCTATTCTTGAGAAAATATTTAATTAAATATATTCAGATTTATATTTATAAAAAGAATTAGGATTCATATTTCTACTGAGATCGAAATAAAATCTATTTTCTTGTGAACCTTTTTATGCACCAAAAGTAGCACACAAAAAATTAGTAAGAGTAGGCAACGTGCGCCTACAATAGAGGGTTTCGTAGTCTGGCTAATAAAGTATTTGAAATGTTTATATTCTCCAGACTCCAACCGCATATGCCACATTGACATTATTGTTCTCGGAAAAATAAAAAAAAATAGTTAAGAAAGAAAGAGATTGGGAATTTCTTATATTTAGCTGTTTGAAGGTGATCTGTTGAAGGTGATCCTATTCGATCCTACCTTCCCCACCCCACCCATTAAATTTCCATTTCTTCTTAATCCCTCCACTTCCTCTCCTTGCACTTTCCCTCACGCCCTCAACCTCCTCCCGCATTCACTTTCCTCCCCACCCTCCATACCGACGCACTTCTCATCCCTTCCCCCCCCCACCACATCCATCCCTCTCCATACTTGCCCTCCAATGCCCCTCTCTAACCCTCACCCACTACCCCTCCCGGAGAAGTGTACGACATACTGACGGACAACCAACCGAAATTATGAGGGCGTCTGCCCGGGGCTACGAAACACTAAAAAATGCACAAATTAAAATTAGACTTCCAAACTACCTCTTTTCGGCATATTGAAGACAAGTGCATAACAAATGGGAAAAAAGGAAAAATCCAACCAAAACCAACCTTTCATTCTTTCCTCACTCTTTTTCCGTCTTTTTGATACTACTAGGGAACCAATATGTTTCAAAGCCAATTTAGACTTCTACGTCTAAATTAAATTCCAAAGAGAATTATAACAGCCCATTTTTCAATTTCTACTTTATTGCACTTTTGTGTTAACAAATAAAGTGAAAAAAATTGTCATTTTTACAACTTTATTTTCTATCTTTCCGCAAACATTCTAAATTAACTCGAAATCAATCAAAATCAGTACAGTGTCATCTAAGATACAAAATTTGTTCATGAAATATTTGAATTAATTTTTATAAACAAATTAAAAAGATGGTCGTTCTGCGATTCAACATTTTTTTCAGCTAATGTACTTTGTATTTCACCGTTAGTGGTGCACAATAAAATTTATTGTAACCAATCAACATTTTTAAATTTCATAGAGAAATTATGTCAAGCAGAAAAACGAATTTTCAACAAAAGGGTAAGCTTTTAACCAAACAGTTGCATTTTTAACCAAAACAGATGAAATTTCTGGATATTGTGGAATTTTTAAGCCAAAAAGACGAATTTCCGACAAAAATGTTAATTTTTAACCGAATAGTCAAATTCTCTACTAAAATAGTTAATGAATTTCCAACAACAGAGTTGAATCCTCAACCAAAATAAATGAATTTTCAACCAAAAAGTTCCATTTTTAACCAAAAAAGATGATATTTATACAAAATGAGGTGAACTTTCAACAAAATACTTGTAGTTCAATTTTTAAGAAAAAGTGATTTTTGAGTCAAGATAGAAAAAAAAAACAAATTGTTATATTTTTAAGACATTAAGACGAATTTACTACAAAAAAGTTAATTTTCAGCAAGATAGTTCGATTCTCTACCAAAATAGTTGATGTTTCAACCACAAAAGAGAATAATTTTAAATCATAAACAGTTGAATTTATCCTACAAGGACGAAATTTCAACAAAATAGTTGAACCCTCAACCAAAAATGGAATAGTTAAATTATCAGCTAGGGACAGTAATTTTCAACATTATAAAACTACTTTCCGACAAAATAGTTCAATTTTCAAGCGAAGAGATGAATTTTCAATTGAAATTATGAATCTTTAAACAAACAAAAAATGATACTTGAGAAATTAGTGCAACAATTTAACCAAGTATTTGAATTGTCTACAAAAAAAATGAATTTTCAGCCAAAAATATAATTTAGTTGATATTTCAACCAAAAAATATTTTCATTTTAAATCGAAGACAGTTGAATTTATTCAAAAGAGATGAATTTTTAACAAAATAGTTGTATCTTCAATCAAAACAGATTGGAAATTTAAATATTTTATTGAAAAGTCGCTTTTTTGGGTAGAAAATTGATCTTCTTGGTTGAAAATTCATCGTTTTGGTTGAAAATACAACTACTTGGTTAAAAGTTCAACTACTTTATTGTAAATTATTATTTTTTGTTTTTATTAAACATTAATCATATAAGCTGAAAATTCATTCCTTTGGTTAAAAATTTTAATATTTTAATGGAAATTCGTTTTTTTCGGGGGTATAAAATTAATCTTCTTGCTTAAAAATTAATTTTTTGGGACGCAAATTCAACTACTTGCTTTAAAGTTGAACTCTCTTGTTGAAAATTCACTTTTTTGCTGAAGATTCATCATTTTAGTTGAGAATTCATCGCTTTGATTAAAAATTAAACTACTTTATTAAAAAAAATTTTTCTTGGCTGAAAATCTTTCTTTTCCAACTGAATGTGTAATTATTGAATTTTCTGTTAAATATTTATCTTTTTTTTTAAATGCATGTTTTGTTGATCGTCCATGAATAAATTTTTCACCTTAGATGGAACTGTACTGATTTTGACTGACACCGAGTTCATTAAAATTGTTGACGGAAACATAAAAAATAAAGTTGTAAAAGTGACCATTTTTAGAAATTTTATTTCTTAACACAGGAGTGCGATAAAGAAAAAATCAAAAATCGGCTATTATAATTCGGTTTGAAACTTAGTTAAGAGTATTTCCAAAAAAAAAAAAAATCGAAATCTATTCAGAATTCTGGGCTCTAGGCTCTTTTAAAACCAATTTGGACGTTTTGCCGAACTGTGCGCCCCTAGGCTATGGCCTACATTAGCCTATTGGTTAAGCCGGCCTTGGTTCTTTGGTGTTTCTTTCTATTCTTTGGTGAAAATCAATATGTTCACATCAAAATTATGATAGAAAACGAATATCAATGTACCATATATCCCTATTCCGAACTTTATTATATACCATGAGATCCATTTTGAATTATTAGCTTTCTTACTCTTTCTCTTTATAAATAATATCTCCATGAACTATCTCTTTTTTATTTCAATCATGATAATGGATCTTGACATCATTTGAATTGAAGTCATGACCAGAGAGCGGACGAACCCAGTCTGAAATTGTGCACCAAGCCTAGGCTCGGCTGCCTCGTTGCGGTAAACCGCCGCGTGAGGGGAAGCGGTGAGAGAGCACGCGCGAGCATTTGAATGTCAGTGACTGTGATTAGCGGACAGCACTGTGCCGGGCGTGAGCTCTCCCACCACTTCCCCCAAAC
>JAUMHM010000088.1:11759950-11773803 GCA_032362435.1 Melikaiella ostensackeni
CCTCCGGATGACGAAGAATAAATCAAGCGCCGAGAAATCGAGGTAGGTCGGATACTTTTGGGACAGACCTCGTATAAAAATAAGTTAGAAAAAAAAATCTCAATCATTTTTGGTTCTATTTTCAGCAGTCATTTATTATGCTTATTATCTCTTCATATTCCTGATTCAGCATTGCTTATTGGTAAAATATTTATGAGAGAATTACCCATATAATACAGTGAGTACCGGAAACATAGTCGTCTTTTCGATATCCCTAAGCGGTCACAGAAAAAAAATGTAATCCTACCAAAAAGACTACGTGTGAAAAAATCCGCCGAGTATAAAGCCAAGTACGAATAGTAGGACATTTATCAATAGAAGTCTTTTTTTGATTAGAGTAATTACTTCAATGAATTATTTTATCAAATAATTTCTTGCTTGATAAAAAATACAAATTGATAGTTGAGATGAATAAACAAAAATTAGCGGGCCTCTAATATAATAATTTATTATTATTCTTCTTGTTATGTTGGCATGCTTACGTTTATTCTTTAAAGACAATAATAAGCCCGCCAAATTTTCTCTATTACTCTAATCAATTTTTTCACATGTAGTGTTTTTGGTGGGATCTATTATTAAAATTTCTCAAAAACACGATAAAAAAAACAATAATAGAAATGAAAGGCGAGAGGAGTAGAAATATGAGGGGTTTTTAAGCATGTCAGTGTTGGGGAATAATTCCGAGTGATAAGTAAAATTTTCAGCAAATATGCCATGATCGGACATAAGCCAGGGCAAACGACTGCCGTGGCACGACGATTGCGATTAATTAATTTTACTCCGCCGAGACACTTAGTTTCCGTTCGTTTAAGCTCGTTAATACTTGGCCTACCCCCTTGTCTCTCCCCGCTGGACCGTGTAACTCCAACAGAGAGGCAGCCCACTCGTTTACACCATGAATGTAAATTTATACACATTCGTTATTTAGCCGACAATAACCTCGCGTTTGTATACCCTCTCGGTATTCACCGATTACATACACCAGGCGAGACGAGTTTGCGAGTTTTGCATCGGCAGTGTTCAAACAGATAACATGTAAATAATTAGAGACGTAAAAATCATGTAAAACCCACCTGTGTCTCTATTTACACAGCCTGATGGAAAAAGTCGCTTAATCAACTTGATCATTACTCCTGAATAAGGGGAAAAATTTTCGTATTTGTATTACTCATTGTTAAAACTGCACATTCAATTACAACTTGATGCGAGAAATTTATTCCATGAGTGCAGAATCATGTCCAAACTGAGCAGGTAAATCATCATAAGGTGGAGTGTCGATTCATTACGTAAGACTTACTAAACTTCGGTCATTCGAAAGAAAGTATGAAAACGAAGCCAGAACCGATAGACTTATGATCGGTTTGTGTTGTTCACTGAGGAGGGCACCAGTCTCCTGCAGCTTGGCCTCTAAGATGGGATAGAATCATTAATCATTCTAGAAATATGATAAGAATTCAATGTTCATTGGAGTAATGCCTACTATTCGTAAAGAATATTTGAAAACAATGAATGATATTGAAAAATAATCGCGTGGAAGAAGCTGATAAAATTTCTCGATGTATTTTTTAAAAAAGGGACCCGACTTGCGCCACGGTCTATTTGAGACTGCTTGTAAAAAATCTTGAGATGAAATTTGAGATTTTTAGGGGGCTTGTCTTTTTCTAGTCGGCGAAACTTTTTAAAACTTGCTGCGTAAATTTGGAAAACCTGTTCTCTTCAAAAACTGAGGTCATTGCGAAATGTATGTTTTACAGCAGATGAAAAACTACAAATAAAATGCTCATCGTAAATTTTATTGTCAATAGAAGAAATGTCTACTACACATAAATAGTATTTAGAAACACTGGAAAATATTGAAAAATAAGCGCGTGGAAGAAGCTAACAGGATTTTCAAAAATCTTTTTCAGAAAGGCGTCCCGACTCGCGCCACACTTCATTTGCGACTGTTTAAGAAAAAAATTTTGAGATGAAATTCGAGACTCTTACGGGGCTCATCTTTGTCTATCCGACGAAAGTTTTTCAGTATTTGCTGTGTTAATTTAAAAAACTTGTTCTCCTTAAAAACTGAGGCTTTTGGGAAATTAATGTTTCACAGCAGATGAAATACAACAAATAAAATACACATAGTGAATTTTGTTGTCCATAGGAGACATGCTTATTACACATAAAGAATATTTAAAAACACTAAAAAATATTAAATAATAAGCGCGTAAAAAAAGCTGATAGAATTTTTCGATATATTTTTCAAAAAAGCGACCCGACTCACGTCAAGCTTCATTTGCGACTGCTTCGAAGAAAAATCTTCAGATGAAATTTGAGACACTTACAGGGCTCATCCTTTTTCTAGTCGACGAACCTTTTTGAAATTTGTTATGTAAATTTGAAAAACTTGTTCTCCTTAAAAACTGACGTCATTGGGAAATGTATGTTTTGCAGCAGACAAAATACTGCAAATAAAATACTCATCGTGAATTTTGTTTTCAGTATGAGGAATGCCCACTAGATGCAAAGAATTTTTAAAATCACTGGAAAAGCGCCAATTTGGGCTCATCTGGACAGCCCAGTTCAGAAACAGTGAAATTAATCAACAAATGATTTAAATTATATAATAGAGTGAATGCAATCCCACCCAAATACTAAACATTTTTCATTAATTCCCATTTTTAATTATTAAAGCTTCTGTTAATAAAGCCGATCAGTGTTTTATTTTGAGCTTGGGCTTATATCGGGCTGACCCGATGCCATTATTTATATTATGTGAAAATTAATAAAAACCCTTTATGTCTAGTTATCTAATATACTACTGTCCTGTATATAACTTCCCAAATAATATTACATTAAAGATAGGTGTAAACTTCATAAAATTAACCCTCAAAAATCACCCCTGATTATATAAAAGATATTGTCTTTTGATTGTATCACAATAATTTTTAAAAAATTTTACAAGTTTCAAACATGACTTGGAAGTTTCTTATGCAGGTTGTGAAAACTATACTCTCTCGTTATAACATTTATTTACGACCATCAGAAACCACTCCCAGTTATATAAAAGTCACTATCTCCATTTATTATTATACTTTTTCTTATTTCTTACCCATTTTTTAAATAAAAATTTAGGGTAGAAGTACTGTTTGTGACCACGTATTTCCTATTAGTAGACATTCATAAAATATTTTAATATTCAAAATTCTTCAACAAGCTTTGAAATCTTCTGAAAGCTCATGAAACCCTATAAATTCCTCTGAAGCCTCATAAAATCCCTTGAAATAATTTCAAATACTTTGTATTCCTTCCAAATATTTTCAAAGGCGTCATGATCGATCAAGAATTTTAAAAGTTTGTGAAATCCCATACATTTTTTTAAATCGTTTGAAATCGTTTGAAATGTCTCATAATTTTCTAAGTTTTTTGTAATTACTTGAAATCTTCAGAGTTCCACTGAAATCTTTGAAAATATTTGTCAATCCCTAGAAATCCTCAGAAATTCAGTAATATGCTTCGAAATCGCTTGAAATTCTGTGAACCCCCTCGGAATCTTTAGAAATAACTTGAAATCTTCTAAAATTTCTTGAATCATTTAAAAATACTTTGAAAGTCCTCAAAGTATCCCGTGGAATATTTGGAAATTGAAAACTTTGGAAAAATCGTTAAAATCTTCCTAAATCCCTTGAAGTCTTTCAAAATTAATTGAAATCCATAAAAATCTTTTCATATGCCATAAAGTCTCCAAACAGTTTTGGAAATCCCTTGAAATATTCTTGAATTATTTGAAATGTTAAGAAAATTTGTGAAATTTCTTGAAATGTTTTAAAGTTACTTGCCATCCTTCTAGAAGTGCTGTGAAATTTTTTGAAATCTTTCGAATAACTTCGAAAATCCATAAAATTTTTTAGAATACTTTGCGATTCCAAACACTTTTTTGAAATTCATCGAAACCTTCAAAAGTTTGTCGATATGCCCTAAAAAATGTTGAAAGCCATTGAAAACGCGTTAAATCTTCTAAAATCTCTTGAAATCCCTCAAAATATTTTTAAATTAATTAAAATTCATAGATATTCTGTAAAAATCTTTGAAAGCTTTCAAAATTTTTTACAATCCCTAGAAATTATTTCAAGTCGCTCGAAATTCTTTCAAATCCCTGGAAATACCATAATATTCTTTTGTAATCTCCTAAATTGTTCTTAACCTTCTTAAAATATTTTCAAATACTTCAGAAGAGTTAAGTTTTTTCAAATTGTTTATAATCCAAAGATATTTTTTAAAGTCTTTTGAAGTTTCGCATAATTCTTAGAAATCTTTGAAATTTTAGTATCTGTTGTACATTCGAAATTCGAATGATTGATCCCTTGCTATTAAGGAATTAATGGCAATGAATAATTTTTTTTATCAAATGAAATTATGCTCTATTCTCTAATAAAAGTAGATCATTTAAGATCTGTATTTGCAAAAACAATGAAATATTCCTCCACTATATTAATCACAAATTAAAGTAACAGTTTTAAACAATTTGAAAGTTAGCTGCGTATTAAATTCTGAATTTTAAATGTGATAAATAAAGCAATTTTGAGTCATTCAAAAGCCAATCAGGTTTTCGAGAACATTGTGTCCGATATTTTCGAGATATTTGGTAATATCACTTTTTCATATGCATAAAATAAAAACTGTAAAATCTTAAAATCCATATAATAAATTGCTTCTCATTCTGTTTTATTAGCATTTCCTCAAAAAGTAACAATACTTATAAAGCCAAATTTAATTCTCGTCACTTTAAACTTGAAAATCAACTTCACGAAATATTTGTTTACCAAATCAAATGAAAACGATTCAATAAAGAGATAAAAAAACATATAAAATTGCTAAGGCCATAAATATAAGGAAATAAAAGCTCACAGAATGAGGAAGTATAAAAGATTTAATCGAAGTGATAAATAGCCTTTCCAAATCAAGTTTCATCACCTTAAGAAATAATTTTGAGGAAGGTGATATTTAACACCTGTTTCTCCATCCCAGGAAAGCGATAATTGGCGAAGTAGTAGTTGGTCCTTGATTTCAGAAATGATTTTGTCAGAAGGAAGACGTTTTCGAGCAAAAGACAAAATGAGTTTCAGGTCGCGGTGAGATTTCGAGGTACTAATGAAATTAGTGAAGTGGACTGGTCCCACTCGCGCTCGTGCCGTGGGAAGTCGTTCGCAGGTCATCCTGATTCCACATATATGAAGTTTGTCGACTTTTGGGAACCCGGACTCTATATCGCTCGCTCCTGTGCTTCGGAGAACCTCGTAAAAGTCTTTTACTGGTACACGATAATCGTCGAGATTAGGTAAACGAGGAGTCCGGCCGTTGCCAGTTAAAAATAATGACACCACTGAACGAAATCTTCAAACTTGATCCAAATGCCGGTGGACGCTCCTTGGAATAGGATGCGATCAGAGATCGCGGGATTCTTCAAAAAGAGGATTACCAAGAAACCGCGGAAAGATGTTCGCTCAAAGAATACTTTTTGCGAAAAGATACTTTCTGCAAGGCGATTTGGTCCTTCTGAAACGAATCCCAAAAACAGACATTCAATTTTATGTTTACTGTTGCAAGTATTAAACTCTTTTGACGTTTATATTTCCTAGAGTTATTAGTAACTGATTGTAAAGTCACGGGAAAATAGTCTATAATCGTTAAAAGTGTAACGTGGTACATCGTACATGTCACACAGTTTCCCCCTTTCCAACCCGAAGACTATCTTGGAGTGGAAGCGGAGAGGCAGTGAGGGATGGGATGACTGAGTATAACTCATCGCCGACTCAGTGGTTGGTGCAGTGGTAGCGCATCGGGCTTCAAGTCGATGGCCAAGGGTTCGATTCCTCTGGCGGGAGTCAATTTTTACTGACGCTCACTCTTTACGCTTCCAACACTCGACAGTCATCCTTCTACTTCCCTTCGCCTGTATAGCTCCCACGCTCAAAGTATTTTAAAAACTCAAACTATTCAAAATTTCAGAATTTTAGTTATTATTAAATTGGGAGGATATCAATTTTGAACGTTTCGATGGACGATCCTTGGAGTAGGATGCGATCAGTGATGGCGGGGTAGCTTAAAAAGAGGATTACCAAGAATCCCCGAAAAGATATTCGCTCAAAAAATACTTTTTGCGAAAATATTCTTTCTGTCTGGCGATTTGGTCCTTCTGGAACGAATCCCAAAAGAAGATTTCCAATTTCAAGGCTTTAATGCTGCAAGTTTTTTTTTTACTTTTATGATTTACAAAGTTTCTAGAAACCGATTGTAAAGCCACGGGGCAAAGAGTTTACAATCATTAAGAGTTAAACAATGTGAAATATTTCTTTTCTCAAATAAAGTTGTATTTCAGGAAAAAGGAACCTAGAAATTATGCTGAATTCTAAAATCAGTAAATAATTTCTATAGCATCATCATTTTTTCTATAGCATCATTATTTGATTATGCGTTACAGCGATAGGAAGTACAAGAATCTCAAACTGTTCAAAATTTGATTATTATTAAAGAAGAGGAAGCATGTGGAAAAGGCCCCGCTTAGCCCTCTTTGAAATGTGGGCCGTCATGCCTTTGTTTACAAAAATCAAACGATTTTTTTCTGCAATAAATTGTCCTTTGTTTCAAATAGTAACAGTATCTCATCAAAATGTGCAGTTGTTTAAAATAAAGATAATTCCAACAAATTTTGATGCGGAAAAACGCAAGTCTGATAAGACGCTGGTCATAAGTTCAAGTCCCGGTCGAGGCGCTAATATTTTTATTTTTTATTTTTTAATTTTATTATAATATTAACAGTACATATAAATTTATCAAAATTTGCTTAAACGTGATAAAGAGACAATTATTAAAGGTATGTTTAAGAATGAAAAATTTACAAAAGATGTACAAAATTTACAAAGAAGAGATTTACAAAAGAGAATTAAAAATTACTGACTGAATTATATTATTAGATTATAAAGATTGTTATGAGATTTTAAGGGATTTAAAAAGATTTCAAGCTATTTCAAATAATTTAAAAGCGTTTTCAATGGGTAACAAATTTTTTTAGCGCAATGGGTAGAAGGAGTAGTGGTAGGGGGAATAGTGGAAAGTGAGAGGAAGTGAGAGAAAGTGGGTGTGTATGTATGAGGTGGAGAGGGATGGAGAGAGGAGTAAATTATGGAAATTGGGAATTGGGAAGGGAAAGTGCGGGGCGAGGAGGGGGAATAGGGGAGGGTGAAGGAAGTAAAGAGAGTGGAGGTGTGGGTTAAATGTGGGGAAATGCGCGGTCGGCGAAGTGAGGGAAGGGGAGGAAGTATTAGTGACGAGACGTAAGGGGAGGGGAAGTAAAGAGTGTGTTGATGAGTGGGGAGGGGGAGTGATAGGAGAGGAAAGTTGCAGGGAGAGGGAGAAGAATGGAAGGTGAATGAATGTGGAAGGGGAAGTGAGTGGATGTGAAGGGGAAGTAAGTGGATGTGAAGAGGAAGTGAGGGAAAGTGAGGGGTGTGGGCGTAGAAGAGTGAGGGTAAGTGTAGGGATGTAGGGTGCGGTGTTGGGAGGGAAGGTGAGCAGATGGTAGGGGAAGATAGGATCGGATATGATCACTTTTAAATAACTAAGAAATTCCGCATCAATTTTTTTTTTCAATTTTTTAAGAGCGATGATGTCAATGAAAAAAGCGAATTCAAAAAATACTTAATTGAAAAATTTTAATCCATGAAAATTATTTTAATTTTTTTTACCTATGAGCATTTTTAAAATGTGTCATAAGCAATGAGAGTTGGGAGAAGTTAAACATTTCAAATACTATTTTAAATAGGCTATGAAACCTTTTTTGGTAAGCGTGTGTCGCCTACTTTTACTAATTTTTTTTAGAATTAGTCAGCAAATTTTGATTTGAAAAACTATGTTGACTAAACTGATAACTTTCTACTTGGATAATTTTTTGCTTCATACATATTTTTAGTGATTCAATGCAATTTCTAAAACTTGAAATTTAAAAATTTGTTCCAAAAATAAACGAGGTTTCAGGATTTTGAAAATTCCAAAAGATATCAATAAAAAAAATCAAAATAATGTAAAAAAATCTAGAGATTACAAATTATTTTAGGAGATTTTCAAATCTTTGTAGAGATTCTAAAAGTAAACAAAGCACTTTAAAATAAGTCAAGAAATTCCGAGGTATTTATGACATTTGAAGGAATTTGAAAGACTTCAATGATTTTAAGAGATTTTATAAATTTTCAAACGATTTAAAAATATTCAATCGGATTTTGCGAAGTCTTTCATGAGATTTCAACAATTTTGAGGATTTCAAAATACTACAAAATAATTTAAATATTTCAAAAGATTCTAAATAAGTTCATATGATCTCAAATTATATCAATAATTTATAATAAGTGATTTGAACTGATAGTTTTCTTCAATGATTAGATCATTTATAATTTGGTAGAGAAATATATTTGAAGATAGTAAAATGGAATTTCATGATTTAATTAAGTTAGGTTATAAACTAAAAAATTAAGTGTTACGTTCGTCATGAATTTCAAAAGACAATTTCAAGGGTAAGCTAGAGGTTTTTTCATTAAGTAGAAACTCTTGTAATAATTAGAAATATAACATAAAATTTTAATTGATAATATTAGTAATTTGATTATGAAACTAACGCCTAACTTCAAATTGAACTTATGGAATTAATTTCCCTGCGAAAGTTACGGAATTTATACAAATAAATTTTGCTGACACCATGCTTTAATTAGAGGAACATAAATCTTTATAAGTTTCAACTATCTTCAACTAACTGGAATTTCTAGCTCATCTGACACATGTTTTATTCTCGATTTACCACAACTTAATCACCCAAGAATCTACAAACTAGACGTGTGCAAAATAATTTTATCCGATTTTAAAGCGATCTTCACGTGAATCTAGTGTCGAAATTATTTCGATTCGATCGGCCGGGCGTCGAATGTCGAAAAACCGACATTTGATGCGCGCCAGATAGGATCAGATTTTTGACAGAAAAATAACGCGATACGCTTATCAGCAGTTGTTAACGTCGCTAATGTTTAATTTTGATAATACTAAAGCAAAAATGTAATCGTGTGTGCATCAAATGTCACAAAAACTAATAATCTTTTCGTCATGTGTCACTAGAGCTGCATGAATCGGATCAGAATATTCGATATTCGATGCGTGGTCAATCGAATTTAAAAAGTTGTTTTCCGATTGGATTCTAAGGCTCATTGAATCGGAACTATTACCTTAGATCCGATAGAATGCACGCGTCTACTACAAACCCAAATTAACTTCAGTACATTCAGAGTATAAATTATCCTCAAATAGTGATAAGTGCCAAAACCGTTTTTTCTTAAATGTCGGTTTTCCGAAATTCGACGCCCGGCCGATCGAATCGAAAAAAATCCGATGCCATCTGACGCGCATCGAATGTCGGTCTCCCGACAAAGTTTTTCTTCAAATTCTCGAATACTACCCAGACGCAAGCTCTTTAATTAGAAAGCTTTGCTAATGTGTCTCTACTGACTTTTAAAGAACTTTCCGCTGGATCAATTGCCAAAACCGTTCTTTCTCAAATGTCGGTTTTCTGACGTTGGACGCGTGGCCGATCGAATAAAAAAATTCGATTCAATCGGCAGGGCATCGAATGTGGGAAAACTGACTTTCGACACGCGCTAGATAGGATCGGTTTTTTCGAATCGATTGGCAGCGCATCGAATGTCGAAAAGTCCGACATTTGGCAAGAGCAAGATTGGATCGTTTATTTTCCGATTGAAATTTAAATGTTTAAGACCCGTCGAATCGGAACTATCACGTTCAATCCGATAGAATGCACACGTCTACTACAAACTCAGATTAACTTCACTGCATTCAGAGTATAAATTATCCTTAAATAGTAATAACTGCTAAAATTATCAAACACAAAGCGGAACTTGTGTAATTTCTTTTTCTCGTAATATTTAACAACTCTAGATCGAGTGAGCATTTCATCACAGAAATCCTCTCGTTTTTCCAATTCCATACATTTTCAGCATACAAGACATCGAATTTTCTTTTCATTTCCGCGAGCAACTTCTCACGATTCTACCAATTACGTACGAGTTTCGTAGCTCGTCGCACTACCATAAGTTCGAAATTACGAGCAATATAGTAATTCCTTCAACAATTCGTCGTTGGCGGACCAGATACACAGGAGAACGACTGTTAGATAACCATTATTATGGAGTTTGCGGAGAGACCAAGCGAGGATATAAAATTAATAGTGATCTAGATTTCTAGATTGTAGAGAATGCGAGCAATTGCAATACTTGGGAGGGGCGGGGGATGTAGACGATATGTGAAATTTAATACGTTTGAAGGAGAGAAGAGAGAGAAGCCGTAAGGAAAAATGGAGTGGGCCACCGTAGGGGGCCATCATGGATTGCCTTCGTCTGGGCATACCGTCGAAAATGAGCTTCGAATTCCCAAATTATTCCCAGAAAAAAAATTTTAATTAGAAAGCTTTGCTAAAGGATCCTTACTGACTTTTTGAGGACTTTACGTTGGGTTGGTTGAATCGCCAAGTGCGGAAAGAAAACTACTTCAAAATATTAATTTTGAGATAATCAATTAAAACAGTGTAGTTAATTAGAGATGATAATATATGCAAATTTTGTGTTCTTAGCTCGTAGAGGGGACAACAAACTATAACTTGAAGTTATCTAGGATATTTTTACACTGGTTTCTTAACAATTCTCAAATAAGGTACATGAAGTAAGCCCCTTTTTGCACTTAATAGCAATAAAATTTTTAAGAATCACGTTATATGAATACTAATTTGTTTATTACTTTCAAAAAATGGTATATTTGTTATTCATAAACATTTTAATGATTTTGATAATCATAATAAACAGAATTTGATAGAACTCATCCGATAAAATATTGTGTTATTTAATAATATTGGCTTAAATATTAAACTATTCATGAGAAACATACTCTACTGCTTCTGTCGTAGGCCATTAGAGCAGTTCTTTATAAAAGTAATCATATTCACTAGGAACATATTGTCTAACTTCATTCACATCTTTGATTTTCTTTTCGCTAATAGGTATTTTGTCTGTATAAGCTTCTTGTGAAGTAACAGAGACTAAAATATTTTTCTTTTTCAAGATAAAGGTATGTTTCCCTGTGTCATCAATAGAGCTTTTCTAGCAATCACAATCAAATCTTGTGGAACATACATACGGTCATGTTTTTTTTACTTGTCGCTTAATAAGAGCAAAGTCTCTATCGCAAGGAAGGAATGAGTGGCCACGAATTGTAAAATAATGAAAAATCTTTTTGAAGCACTTTGTATCCACTAAGGCCATTAAAAAGCGAACAACTGTGTGATTTTTATTTTGGTCAGCAGAGTTGTCGCTGAAAATGTGCAATTCTTCCGTCTCAGGGCCAATGTGGGATTCGATATAATCAAGTAAAAAAGCTCCTTTATTAATTCACACGTTTCTGGACTTATTGCATTGTTACTTTTAGATTTACTTCTTTTATCATAAGGTACTTCGCCTCGTGATAAAAAGTTGCATATTCGATAAACTCTCTTGTTACACCGTGCAAACTCAAAAAAGCAGAGTGACAAACTTGAATTCTTTTCCCACGATTCATCACAAAATAGGTATAAGTACACTGAAAGTCCCATATAAGTCCGACTTTGGTTCTTGCCTACAATGGCATTGGACATATAGCGGACGGACTCCAATGTCAACAATCAGGTCCGTATGAACCATTTCTATGTGATTTTCGTTCGCAGTAAAAAAATATTTATTAGATTTCTTTAAATTTTTGTTTGTTTTGAAGAATAAACGCTGTCTCTTGTTTTCCTGCGAAATTTTCGTAACACATAACGTAAACACTGAAAGCGAATGGAACGAAGTGCGGACCATGCAAACTAACGAAATTATGCGCTTGTGTGGCACCGTCCGCATTGTTAGTGCAGTACTGAACGAGTTTGCTGGCTTAAGAGTGCCGCTCGTACACCTTGCGCCCCTGATCCTCGAACGAAATTCTCGGAATATCATATTGCGGACTGACTTAAAAGGGACTTTCAGTGCACTTGACTTCGGCCTTTTGTTTCCTGCTTTTTTAATACGTTTCGGATCAATGAATAAGAAGAGACCTTGTAGAAAGACATCTTGCTTAGTGATACAATATCGAAATGAAAATATTATTGACAAATGGTTTTCAATAAACTAAGTGACAGTAATTTTTTAAAGCATTTAGTTATATAAATAAGTACTCATATTGTCAATCAACTTTTCATTCAGTCCAAACCAGCGTACCTGTAAAATATGAAGTTAAAATCAAATGACAAAATATTTTAAATTGATAGAATTTCTAGTTAAAGTCTTTTTTCATTACTTACACTTAATGCGTACCACTAATTGCAGTTGATTTTAATATAGGTATGTCAACCTCCTTTTATTTTATCAGTATAGGTAATATTTTAGACTTTCTATATTATTTTACATCTTCAATCAACCTAAGAAAGGAATAAAAATGTATATTAAAATTTCGAGTGAAAACAAAATATGTAATTTTTTCGAACATGCCACTACCAGTCAATCTAAATTGATAATTGTGAAATGCTATTTATCCATCAAAATTTGTTTCTGTTTTGAAATATTTTTAAGTATGAATTTGAAATTTAATTTCCCAAATAAAATGAAACATTAAAAATTTTCCCAGTAATCTTAAGAAAATTTATTGTTATCCCAAAACCGTTGAAAATCCTTAAAAATCTTCAAATTTTATTTCGAAATCTTCAAAAATCTATATCTTGATTTAAATCTTTTGAAATATTTTCAAGTTTTGGATTAAGTTTGAATCCTTTCAAAACTTCTAAATATCTCAACTTACTTGAGTTTTTTCTAAATGAATTATTGTTTAACTGTTATTTAAACATCAAAATTCAACAAAATTCACTCACAACTAAAATTTTTTTGAATAGAACATTAAAGTAACCTTTTAACATTCAAAGTTTAAGTTTAGCTCTACGAAATTTTAACGATTCAAGACTTTCTGTTTGAAACATTCCAATTTCAATTTGTTTAGTTTTAAATATCTCATTCATAATTACTCATTTTAAATAAACAGACAAACATTGCTGACTATTTGAAAAAATTCTTTTCTTAATTAAAAATGTTTGAATTGAGTGGGTTAAAAATAGAATAGTTCAGAATGAAACAACATTTGAATATGATTTAAAATTTAATGGAAGCATTTAATTATAAATCTAATCATTCTGAAGGTTAATATCGGTAAACTGTTTAATTTGGCACAACAGATTCTGAATCGTCCTGTAAAATCAATCAATTATTATTTAATTTCGAATAATCGAAATACATTTCAAGATTGAAAATTATTAATTAATTCATAGTTACAGTTAATTAACTTGAAACGTTTTTTGTTAAAAAATTTCAGTTACAAAAGCTAATCCTTTTTTCTTGTTTAAGTCTTTAGAACTACATTTCAAAATTCTTTTAATTAAAAATATACTCTTAAAAATGAAGATCTGAAATGAAAAATTTTATGGTGAAAGATTTTAAAATTGCACATAGTAAACTGAATGATTTCATCATTGAAAAAGTTAACAATTGAACTTAACATTTTTTCAAAGTTGAAATCGAACTTATTTTTAATTGCAACCGACCAGCCTATAATAAAATGTAAATACAATTTGAGGTTATAGAGTTTAAATTCTCAAAAACAAGCTTGTTAACAAATATTTTTGAATCATAAATTTTGATTCAGTTAATGTGTATTGTATATTACTGTAC
>JAUMHM010000088.1:11773903-11784725 GCA_032362435.1 Melikaiella ostensackeni
TCCAACTCAAAAAGTGCTTTCGACATATTGGGCTATAATCATCTTAAGTCTGAGATATAATTTTTTTTTTTTATATATAATAATAATAATACCCCTTCTGGGGTAAGCGTAATTCTTTTCAAATCGTCGACTGATTCCGCCGTAACAATCTTATCATCTGCAAACGCCAGTCCACGTACTTTCACTGTTCCAAGATCAACATCTTCTTCGTCTAAGAGAGCCATTTTTAGACATTTGTCCATGTATACATTTAACATCCAGAAAGACATAATGCAGTCATGCCTAACGCCCAGCTTAATATCGAACCAATCGCTCAGTTGTCCATTTACTCTTACACTACCATTACATATACATCAACATTATATATTCCTTTTATTGCTTCTAGAAGACAACCATTTACTCCATACTATTTCAGGACTTCTCAAAGCTGAGATCCATTCACCTTATCTAAAGCTTTTCCCAGATCAACAAATGCACAGAAAGTTCTTTTGTTTATTCACAAATCTTTTTCCAATCATTTGGAACTTCACCATTTACAGCACGCATATTCATGAACTCGCTAAGCCGCACACGCAAATATCCGCCACCGCTCTTGAGCATTTCAGCGGTGATACTATCCACACCAGCAGCCTCACCATTCTTTAGTTTCTTCATTGAGGATATAATGTCGATATCGACTCTTCTTCCGCTACATACAACGGGATTGTCTCACGTATCCTCTTGAGTGTCACGGTTGTTATGCACCATAGATTGACCTCCATACAATTTCTTGAAAAAATCCCTCATGCAGTCATTGGAGAGTTATTGCAACTTCGTTTTCAATTTGGAAGTCAAAATTCATCCATGTCTCATTTCACCATTCTGACTTTTCATTTCCTATTTTAGATGTCCTTAACCAGTATTTACTCCTTTATCCCTCCCCCTCACCCTTATCCATTTCACCTTCTCATTTTCCTTTTACACCCCCTTTCCATTTCCTTTTCACAATTTCCAATGTACCTGTTTCTCTTACTCTTTCCTCCTGTACAATCCCTTTACTAATCAAGATCACTTTATCCATTCCCTCTTCATCATCTTTTCTTTCTACTACTCCTTCCCCTTCATCTCTTACATGCCCCTCACTATTAAGGGCTGTTCACGAACTACGTTACCAGTTTGAGGGGGAAGGGGTCGCGTCCAAAACTGGGGTTGGTACCATAGGAGGGGGGGGGGGCAGCGGGAGTAGCGTTACGAACTGAGATAATGTTTAGTATGTTTCTTGATGATAAATTCTAACAAAGTTTGCGAATTTTTGGAAAGATGGCCCTGCAATGGTATAGTAGAGCAATAACTTGGTAGATTTGAAAATCACTCTCATATTTCAGACTTCACTCCCTTTTTCCTATTCCCCTCTTTACTCTTATTAAAAAAATTGTTCTTTTTCCCTTTGTTTTCAAGAAACTTCCCCTCTTGCATTTTCTTCTCTTTCTTTCGGTTGCATTCTGAATGAATTGATAGATCTGGATGAGAATATCTGACTATTTTTGATTAAAAGTTTTTTTTTATTGAAAAATCTACTATGATATTTTTGGTTCGGGATTCATCTTGTTTGTCTGATGCAACTATTTTGTGAAAAAGTCGTTTTTTTGGTAAAATATTCAACTAATTGATTGAAAGTTGAAATATTTTGACAAAAATTTATTTTTTTGGTTGAAGATTCATCTCTTTGATTGGAAATTTAGCTATTGTGTTCAAAATTCGGTTAATTTTTCATTGAAGATTAGTTTTTTTAATCAAAACTTAACTCTTTCGTTTTTTTTGAAAATTTATCTTTTTTACTTTGAAATTCAACTGTCTGGTCGAAAATTCATATTTTAATTTTTTTTGATTGAAAATCCATTTCTTTTGTTGAAAATGTAACAATTGTGTTGAAAATTCGTTTCATTTTTGGTTGAAAATTTATGTTTTTTAGTTATAAATTTAACTACCTGGTGGAAAATGTATCTTTCTTAGTTCAAAATTCAACTACCTTGTCGGAAATGTATCTTTTTCAGTTTAAAATTCAACTATCTGGTTGAAAATTTATCCCTTTTATCTGAAAATTCAACCGTTTCGATAAAGTGCTATGTATTTTGTTAATAAATCGTCTTTGTTGGTAGAAAGTTAATCTTCCTGGTTAAAAATTCATCCTTTTTGGTTGAAACATCATCCTTCTGGTTGCAAATTCAATTTTGTGGTCGAAAGTGGAACTCTTGTCGGAAATTCTTTTTCAAAATTTAAAGAATCAGCATTTTAATGAAAAAATGAAACTATATCTGTTTGGTTGCAAATTTCACTATTTTGTTTAAAATTTATTTTTTTTTGGTTGAAGATCCACTTCTTTCATTGAAAATGTAACTATTGTGTTGAAAATTCGTTTCATTTTTGGATGAAAGTTTACCTTCTTTAGTTAAAAATTCAACTACCTGGTGAAAAATGTACTTTTTAGTTTAAAATTGAACTATCTGGTCGAAAATTTATCCCTTTTACATATCTGAAAACTCAACTGTTTGGTTAAAGTGCTATGTATTTTGTTGGAAGATCGTCTTTTTTGGTAGAAAGTTAATCTTCCTGGTTGAAAAGTCATCCTTTTTAGTAAAAAATACAACTGTTTGGTTGAAAATTAATCTATTTTGTTTAAGAATTTAACGACTTTGGTAAGAATTAATTTTTTTGGTTGAAGATTTATCTCTTTGGATGAAATTTCATCCTTTTAGGTACAAAATGCAACTGTTTGGTTGAAAGTTAATCTGTTTTGGTTGAGGATTTAACTCCTTTGTTGAAAATTTATTTTTTTGGTTGAAGCTTCATCTCTTTGGTTGGAGCTTCATCCCTTTGATTGAAAATTTAGCTATTGTGTTCAAAATTCGTTTCATTTTTTGTTGAAAACTAATTTTTTTGATCAAAAATTCAACTATTCTTTTTTTGGTTGAAAATTCATCTTCTTTAGTTTAAAATTCAACTATCTGGTCGGAAATTCATCTTTTTGAGTTAAAAATTATTGGTAGAAAATTAATCTTCTTAGTTGAAAAATAATCTTCCCGGTTAAAGATTCAACTTTGTAGTCGAAAGTTGAACTCTTCTGTTGAAAATTCATTTTCTTTTTTTGAAGATTTATCATTTTAATAAAAACATTAAACTGCATCTCTTCAGTTGCAAATTTAACTATTTTGTCAAAAATTAATTTTTTTGGTTGAAGATTTATCTCTTTTGTTGAAAATATAACTATTATGTTGAAAATTCGTTTCATTTTTGGTTGAAAATTCATGTCTTTTACTTAAAAATTTAACTACCTGGTGGAAAATGTATCTTTTTCAGTTCAAAATTCAACTACCTTGTCGAAAATGTATCTTTTTCAGTTTAAGATACAACTACCTGATTGAAAATTTATCCCTCTTATCCGAAAATTCAACCGTTCCGATAAAATGCTATGTATTTTGTTGAGAAATCGCATTTTTTGGTAGAAAGTTAATCTTCTTGGTCGAAAATTCATCCTTTTTGGTAAAAAATGCAACTGTTGGTTTGAATTTAATCTGTTTTGGTTAAGGACTTACCTATTTTGTTGAAAATTTGTCTTTTTTGGTTGAATTCAACTGTGTTTATTTTAAATAAAAAGGTTGTTTGGTTGTAATACTAACTATTACATGTTTTGTTGAGAATTCATCTTTTTTGGTTGAAAAATCAACAACTTGGTTTAAGGATAAAATACTTTGTAAAAAAATTCATTTTTTTGGTTGTAAATTAACGTTTTTCTAGAAAATTCGTGTATTTTGTTGCAATTTTTTTTTTAAGCAAAAAACTTACTTTTATTTATTGAAAATTCATCCATTTGGTTGAGGATTCAATTATTTTGTTGAAAGTGCGTCTTTTTTGGTTGCAATCAACTGGTTGAAAATGACTTTTTGTTCGTTGAAAATGAATTTTTTTAACTCGAAATCGTAAATGTTATTGTTTGTTCAACATTTTTTCTATTGGTAATTCAACTATTTTGTTGAAAATTTATCTTTTTTCATTGAAAATCAGCTTTCTTGTCGAAAATTCATTTATTCCGTTGTGAGAGTCAACCGTTTTTCTACAACATTCGTCTTTTTAGCTTAAAAACTGAACTCTTTTGCTGATAATTTTTTTTGGGTAGAAAATTAATCTTCTTCGTTGAAAATACATTTTTTTTGTTGAAAAGTAATCTTATAAACTGGAAATTGAACTGTTCCATTTTTGTTCGAAACTTATGTGTTTTAGTTTAAAATTCAGCTATTTGGTTGAAAATGCACGTATTTTTTTTCAATTCGTCTTTTGGTAGAAAATTAATCTCTTGATTGAAAATTCATTTTTGTAAATAAACTCTAAAAAATTGGGCACTTTGCCTCTAAAATTTAACTGTTTTGTTGTGAATGCAATTCCTTGGTTGAAATTTATCCTCTTAACTTTCTTTTCCTTATCCTCTCCCACTTTCTATCTTCACATTCCTCCTTCCCCTTCTTCTTCTATATCCCCTTCACCAATCTACTTCCGCTTAGCCATTCATCCTTTCCATTCCTTTTTCCCCATCCCGTCTTACATCCCTTTCACTAACCTTTACCTCCTTATTATCCACCCCTTTCATATTCAAAAACTCTTTTTTTCGTTTCGACTTATACACTCCTTTCGGAAGGATCTGAGCCATAAATACCACTCTTTCTCCCCATACCCCTCACCCATACCCTCTTTACCATTTCTCCTTACCATTCCTCCTTCCTCTTCCTCTCTTACAACCTTTCCACTATTATCCACCTGAATTGGGAATAATATTATCAAACCAGAAAGTGTTCAAAATTTATGAAGAGGAGGTTCAAAGTTCAACGATCCCCATTTCAAACTTAAAAGACAAAATGTGTTAATTTAGAACACGTTTTTTCCAAGTCTTGATAAACATTATTTTTATCATTATTATACCATTAAGCTTTCCCATCTTAGAGGCCAAACTGCAGGAGACTGGTGCCCTCCTCAGTGCACAACACAAACTAAAAAGACAAAATGTGTCAAGTTAGAACACGTTTTTTATTCCAAGTCTTGATAAACATTACTTTTATCATTATTATAATTATACCGTTAAGATTTCCCATCTTGGAGGCCAAACTGCAGGAGGCTAGTGCCCTCCTCAGTGCACAATACAAGGCGATCATGAATCCTTTGGTTCTGACTTGGCTTTTACAATTTTTCATTTCAAGTCTTGATAGTTATTGGAGAGTTATTGTAACTTTTAAATTTAGAAGTCAAAATTCATCCAAGTTTAATTTCTCCATTATGTCAATCCATCCGAACCTGAAATGCAGTCACTAATGCAAAGGACTTATATCCTGACCAAAATACAAATCCTCGTCGACTTTGGTCCCAAATTGAAGTAATCCAGCAGAGGGCATTTGATACACTCGACCTCGTCCGTGTGGGTGTCCGACATCGGCGCTTCCGGTGGACGTGAACGTGGCACCGAGAGATCAGGAAGGGAGCACGAGTGAGTGAGAGAGATAGGAGGAGAGAAGTGTAATAGAGAGGGGAAGAGGGAAGAGGTGGACGTGGATGTAAGTGAGCAGTCGGAGAGATGGCGCCTAATAGATTGGTTTGTAGGTGGACGCATTATCTCTCGGACAGACTGGTCCACAATCCACATATCCACCAGCCTATCGTACATAAGTTCACGCGTGTGAGAGGATAGAGGATAGTAAGAGAAGGCTAGAAAGAGAAGATTAGAAAGAGACAAAGGCTCACTTCTATGCGATACTTGACGCACGGTCGAGAGCGGAAATTAGTAATATAGCAATGAGCACTCTGACTAAACCCTGACTCTGTTGAGAGTGAGAGAGAGCCATCTTGTTTAATGTCCGGCGAGCCTCGTGCAAACTAATGGAAGGGAAAAGACTAGGATGAATTACGCGCCTATCTCATATCATTCCCTGCTGCCAAAACCTGCCCACGCGCAATAAAAATGCTTCTCCGACACTGCAAACATCATAATTAATTCATCATTAACAATCATTTCATTTTATGAATCATTTCAAGAGTCCAGCTGCTCCTTGTGAGTAAGGGACACTCTTGGAAAACCTTTATAATCTTTTACTCTTTTACTATTTTATCTGAAAGAATTAATTATATTAGCAATTATAGGTTAGCAGACATTTTCTCTGAATATTTTGTGTACGAAATATGCTATAAAATTAGTTAAATGAATTCAGGATCAATAAAATGAAAATCGAATATTTAATCGTAAGTCTGATCGTATCGTAAACCGAAGGCGAAGGACGATTTTGCTTCGATGTATGAAGTTGATGTGGGCGCAAAGCGTTCCCGCTAATCTAATCGACAGCTTCATAAAATGGAAGCCATAAAATCATAAAATCAACGTCGGGATGGCCCTTAAAATAAAAAAATATTTACAATCCTTTGCTCTCTGCTCTCGTTCCTCGAATCCTGAGTGATGGATAGAAACATTACTAGAACTGAAAAAGGATTCTTATCTCTTGCAACTTAACTTTTAATTTAGGTTAGAAATGTATAAACTATTGGTCAACTGAAATTAGTCGCCACTCCTTTTGGCGGCCGTAAGGCGCACGTTTCATAGCATTTTCTATTATTCTTGACGACCAGCTATTCGCTGAAATTTGAGGCATGCGCAGTAGAGGCTATTTTTCCACGCATGCGCCAAGTTTATCTAACAGCTGATCATACTGATAGCCGTGAACAATACAGAATTATAGAAAACGTGCGCCCTACGGCGCCAAAATGAGTGTCGACATCTGCTCTGAGTTTTGGGTGTCCAGCCTAATTGTTGAAACATATTCCTTGATTGTACTGGTTGAATTTGATTATTGAATTATAATTTAGATCTGTCAATTTTTGATTAAGAAATAATTCCTGTGTTTTGAAATTGTTTTAAGTTAAGAGTCTTTCCTTGCTTTCGCTTTCAGAAGGATGAAATGAGTCGAACCTGGTCGGTGGTCAGTTCGTCGCTTATCTAGGAGAAGAGAAGTTTATTGCCAGTGAGGGCCAATACTCACTTTAGTGGCGGATCGATTCGGAGATATGCAAGCAATAAGCTTTTAATTGCACAGGATTCCTCATTTCCTGCCAGTCTCTTTAAAACCTCGCGGCCAGCCGGCCGCTGACTATAAAAGGCATCGGACCTATAAAATGCATCCTTGGCCCCCGGTCATTTCTACCATTGTATGCACATATGTGTCTCCACATTTACTTAAGAACAAAGAAAAAAGGAAAACTATCGCAATTATTGTTTGAAATGTTTAATTTGTATTATTCAGCAAGGGTACCCGTTGAGCCCTCTTTTTTTAGTGTCCTATTGGCGGACTTGGGAGAGGAGATGGAGAGGAAAGAAAAAGGGGGGACAATATTGGGAATAGGCAAACTGTGTTCACTAGCATACACAGATGATGTAGTTCTTATAGCGAATGATGAAAGAAGGATTAATCTGATGATGAAAGCGATAGAAGTGTATGTGAAACAGAAAGCTTCAAAGATGAATATAAGACCGCAGTTGCTTTGAAGTTTTATGTCATTCGAAAAGTGACGTGCTCCTTTATTTTCACCCAAAAATGTCACAGACGTACCTGGCCTTTCGAAAATAGTGCTTTAAACTAAAAACTGTTTGACTGCGGTATTCGCGAAAAGCAGACGATGCTGCCGTTAGAAGCGCCGTTCAGTGTGTCTCCATGCTCACTAGCGCTCCTAGCGGCCGCAGCTTTTTTTAACCAAATTCAAACAGAATTATTCAATTTACTGATATTCTTATCGAAAGTTTTTTTGTTATCTTTTATTGTTGAAGCCAAAACATGATTTCTTGTTAATATGAAACATCTTTTTTGGAAAAAATCATGAAAGTTGCATTCTATCAATAATTCCTTCTGTAATGCATCCAATCTAAGTTTTCGCTAATTCAAAAAATTCTTTAATACTTCCATACCGGACATTCAGTAATATCTATCATAACATCACATTCCACCAAATTTTTATCAATAACACTGGAAATCATATTAACAAAAGCATGAAAATAAGAATAGATAAAATAACTTTTGATATAACTTCCTGCGTATAAAAGCCAAAAAATTGTAATCAAAAGTTTTGCAAACACTCCACCACAACACTAATTGAACAAAAATTTCAATTATTTATTAAAAATGTTTGTAGATTTTGTTGAATTTATTTTTCTTTTCAGAGATAGAAGCATAAATTCGTTTGATCATTTTTTTTTAGAGAGAATATTCAGTCCCAAACCCTCGTAAAAGTCCTCTTTTCGAAGAATGTCAATAGATTTTAGGAAACTATATAGAAGGACTTAGCCCCAAATATCAAGATTCAGAATTTATTCCAAAGAGACAATAATAAGATGGTAAAATATTTTTACGTTTAAATATGAAATTAAATTTAATTGTATTCAATTATTATACGTCAAATCATGTACATACTTCTGGCAACCTTATTATATTTATAATAATTACTAGGATGACATTTTAATTTTATTAATAGTAAACTTAGAAAAAAACAAGTGTATAGTAGACTGAAAGTATATGAAATATATTTGAAATCAAAAGCATCTGTAAAAATTCATAAGATTAGAAAAAATGTAAATGAAGTACTCAATGGTACATAATAACAGAATGTGCATATTGCTAATGTGGCATCTTCCTCAGAACACCGTTTTTTGTAGGCAACGATGCTGTAATTTCTTTTACCTGAATGCATGTAAAACCTTTTGGCAATCTTATTTTTTGATTAGTACCAGGTTAACATTTTGATTAGTTGTAAAATTGAAAAAATCTAAAAAAATTATCACAAGATTTATGCACGCACAGCATAGGAAATGAAGGAAATAGATCATAGTGCCAAGATGAAATTTCGTGGGTTGATTTAGAACCAATCTATTCAGATTATTTCATTTTTCAAAAAGAAAAAGGTATTAATCCAAACCAATAACACATTTTTGAAAAATTGCTAACTTCGTCGAATTTGTAAACAATATTTAAGTAAAATAGATATCTTTTGGTAAGTTGAGTTAATCATTAACACCTCAATTAAAAGAAATCGTAAGTATTTATAGGAAACCCCACAGATTGGAACAACCCTTGTTCAATGTCTTTTTTTTTAATTTCTCAAAGATCGAAGTGAAAGCTACTTTTTTATGAAAAATTTGGTGTACTGAAAAAGGAATACCCAAAAAGTTTACAAATCAAAACTAGACTATACTACTATATACTATACTACCGTGCCAAAGTTTTTGACCACCTCTGATTTGATGACTAAGTTCTCTTAATTTGATTATGCCAGAGCTAAAAAATTTTCTCTTTAATGGGACAAATGCTCTCAAAATTATGTATAAAGTGAGTCCAGGAGGTAGCCAATTTGTCTATTTTTGAAGTAGATACTGCAAAAATAGTGTAAAATTCAATGCTTTTTTAAATTTTCAATAACTACCGTCGCAACCAATATTTTCCAATGTTCTTGGGTTCATTTTGGAGCTTTTTCCACAGTATTGCAGCAGTTTATAAGCATAAATCTAAAAAATTTCCTATTACATGCAAGAACTTAAAGTTGTAACAAAAAAGTTGGAAAAATTTAAAAGCATCTTATCTGTAGGCAAATAAAAATAAAAATTAAATAAATATATATTTTGAAGAAATTTTAAGAGAAACTGCATGGTTACAAGTTTTATATATTTACAAAGATATTGTTCTTACCACAGAGAATATTGAAATTTTTTCAACTTTTTTGTTACAACTTTCAGTTCTTGCACTGTGATAGGAAATTTTTTTAAGATGTACCATATGCTTATCAGCTGCTGCGATACTGTGGAAAAATAGCTTTCAAATGAGTTCAAGAATATTAAAAAATATCGATTATTACGGAAGTTATTTAAAACTATAAAAAAAACTTGAATTTTTCACTATTTTTTTGCAATATTTATTCAAAATATAGACAAATTGGCTTCATCCTGGGTTCACTTTATACATAATTTTGAGAACATTTGACCCTTTCATGAAAAAATTGTTAAGCTCTGGCATTATTAAAATTAGGAGAACTTAATCAGTCATCAAAAAAGAGAAGGTCGAAAACTTTTGCACGGCAGCATATTAACAGAATACTTGGAACAAAACAAATGTATGGTAGTCTGGAAGTGTATTAAATATATTTGAAATCAAAAACATCTCCGAAAAATCATAACATTAGATAAAATGCAAATAAAGTACTCAATGGTACATAATAACAGAATGGACATAATTATTGTTAATATGGTATCTTCCTCAGAATACCATTTTTTATAGGCAACGAAGGTATTCTTTTACCTGAATGTATGTAAAGCCTTTTGGCAACCTTATTTTTTGATAAGTACCAGCTCAACATTCCAATTAGCTGTAAAATTGAAAATTGTATGTAAAACCTTTCGGCAACCTCACTTTATGATAAGTACCAGGTGAACATTTTAATTAGTTGTAAAATTGAAAAAACCTAAAAAAATTATCACAAGACTTATGTATACGAGTACAGAGCATGAGAAATGAAGAAAATAGAGCATAGTGCCAAGATCAAATTTTTTGGGTTAATTTAGAACTAATCTATACAGATTATTTCATTTTTCAAAAATAAGAAGGTAATAATTCAGACCAATAACACAATTCTAAAAAATTGCTAACTTCATCAAATTTGTAAACAATATTTAAATAAAATAATAGATTTAATGCTTCGACGATGATTCATTATGATGAAAGGAGGTGTTTCGGGTTTCAATCGTGTGCAAAACTACGAATCTTGCCGACGTTTC
>JAUMHM010000088.1:11784825-11809157 GCA_032362435.1 Melikaiella ostensackeni
GTCCTATTCTCGCAGGTGGTTTAAATATGGTATAGATGTTGTGTTTATTGAGCGCTCTTCCTATTTGTTCTGTGACACCTTGGATGTAGGGTAGGAAAAGCAAAAAAATGACTCCTAAAGAAGGAGAATAATAAAGTAGTGTTGCGAAATAGAGCTGAAACTCTCAGATTGGTAGTGGGTAAGAAGAAACGGAAACCCAGGGCATGTTCGCAGCCAACTAGGTGTAAGAACAGAGGTTAAGTCGATATGTAAGAAGTAGTTGATAAGGCAGTATAAAACGATTGTGAATAAGAAAACATGGTATGGTTCTATAAAGATTCTTAAACCCGTAAAAGGGAGAGAGTATAAACAAAATAAAGAAGAAGATTCAAAAGATTATGCAAAGATAATTAATTACAGGTCATCCCAAGTGAGAACAAGTGACTTCAAGTGATTGCAAGCAATTTCAAGTGACTTCAAGTTTATTACCTCGACTGTATCAATTGCCTAAGTCAAATTTTGCACTTAATATGTTTCCTTTTGTAGTAAGAGGTATTGGTGATGCTTTTAAAGCCTAATTCATGAATTCTTGAGGGGTTGTTGTTACAGAAGAGATTCATAAAGAGTAGAATTTCTAAGATGGAAAGGGTTTTCTCTTTTCTCTCTCTTTGTAAGTCTCTTGGTGATCCTTTCCCTTCTTCGTGGTCTTCGGCGTGAAATCGAGGGGAAGGTCGAGCGAGGAACGAAGTGGAGACAAAGTAATTCCGAACATCTGGAGCGCCTTAATTAATGGGATATCTTATATACCGCTTCGTCTTCTTCTCCATTTCTCCTTTTTTCCGTGCGTTGGTCCTTTAGCTGATTAAGCAAATGTGTATCTTTCCCGGTTTGCCCGTGGAGAGACAGGCGTCGCCAGTAATTACAATTGATATTCATTATCACACCACGCCCATGCATTTGCTTGTCTAGACTTGTGTTAACATTGTGTCATCCTTAGACTATAGCAAGTCTTATTACAATCTGAGAAACTTGTCTGAAAATCAGGTAAATCAAAATTCCTTTGATAAAACTTCAGAATCTTTAAATCTTTACGATTCTCATAATTCTCATTGTTCTTGTTCATTATTACGATTTCTTTTCGGTCGTAATTCGACCCGAGCAATAAAATCGGAATGGTAGGTAAATAAAGTGGACAAGAGTGTTAAAAGAAAATTATAGTCTAGTCATTGGTGCATGAATTGCGTAGAGAAAAAAAAGGGAAAAAGGATGGTGTAAACCCATTGTATGGCGTTCTGCGGTTATAAGCTGTAGCTATATGGCTTTAGAAATAGTTTGGTATTTATTGTTTTATGGTGCCTCTTCTCGAACTCGGTCTCTTTTTGTTTCGCGCCAACCAATTACCCGACACCGACCAGCATCAATGAGCGTGGAAAAGCAAAAAAAGGCCTGCACCGTTGACCGTAAACGAACCGCATGATCGCCGGATCGTTTAGGATTGCTACTCGTTAAACAACAGAGTAATCAAGCCTATGAAACCTCTAGATCGAACCTAATCTGTCCCTCTTCCATCAAGTGTATTCGATAATTAAGTGTTAAGACTTTTAATACATTTCAGGAAAACAAGAGTATGCGAGTTTGATTTTGTAGAACTGGTTTTAGTACATTCAAATTTATACTTTTTAAATTGGTTATATTAGTAAGTCGATTTAGCACCAATCTACAGGTATTCAGATCATTCCATTTTTCAAAACAGAAAAAGGTATTAGTACAAACAATAACGCATTTCTAAACATTGTTAGCTTCGTAAAGACTTTTCATTTTTTATTATTTTTTTTAAATTGATAAATAAAACACGATATGCTTTTCATTATTGATGCTGGAAAATTTGGTAATTTATGCTTTCTATACTTTTTTGAGAAACCAAACTTTTGTTGAAAGACTTAAGTTTCAGTTTTGCTAAGGCTTACGCACATAAACTGTAGGTGATAACGTTTCAGTTGTATACACTTTAAAATAATAGAAGTTAAGTTTTTATATAGGAGAGATCAAATTCTGTAATGACTAGTGTGCAGTTTCACATTCCTCTCCGTATCATCTGCATCTATTTCTAAAATTTTGTAATCATTACACGATTCTGAATATTTAACTCTTCAATCTCATTTTTCTTTGTGAATCTTTGCTTAATGCCTCTCTTCTAAAATTTCATAAACATCGAAACGAATTTTACTTTCTTATGTAAATTTTTAGTTTTTTAAAAAAGAACACCCAAAAATTTCACAAATCAAAAATAAACCTCGAGACTACCCACTTTTACGGTTCATTCCTTTACGATGAATTATTTCGACAATAGGTTCATCCATGAGAAAATCAGAAGAACTCCTTAGCAAAATTACCAATCAATCACTATCCCTTTCGGAAATATCAATGAAAAATAGTGGTGGCTTTTTAAAATTAATTCAGAATGTGAAAATACCAATAAATTACATTTCTGTTTCCTTTGACGTAATAACCATGTTTCCTAAAATTCTATACGAAAGAGTTAAACTTGCCATAGAAAAAAGATGGGATATGATCAAACTTCATACTAAGATTTCGAAAAACCAGTTTCTTGATGCTATTGAATATGTTTGCAATTCCGTTTATTTTAAATTCAATGGTACTTTTTATAAACAAAAATTTGTAACTCCGATAGGCTCAGTCTTGACCCTATTTCTTGCTGAAATTGTGATGGAAGATTTGAAATATGAACTTTTTCATCGAATTAATTTTGAGATGGACTCTCATGCAAGACATGTTGATGATTCTGTACATTCTTGACATGCACAAAATGCGGATACCCTACTTAATGTTTTTTAATAATATACATCCAAGCTAACACTTTAATGTGGAAATTGAAACGGAAAGTAGATTGAATTTTCTTGATTTGAGTTTAATGAAAACTGATGAAAATTATATTATCACTAGTCGGAACAGAAAAATAATTTGTGGAAGGACATTAAATTTTAATTCTAATCATTCCATTCAAATCAAAATAGGAGTTGTAAAGAAGTTGATAATTAGAGCTCGTAAATTATCTCATCCAAAATTCCTTGGAAAGAATATTGAATTATGCAAACAGATTCTTTTTCTCAATCATTATCCAATTTTCTTTATTAACAAACATATGCTGAACAGAATGGTTCATATTAAGAGTAAAAGCAATAATCAGAACAAAAATAATATACAGGATTACAATAGATTCAATACGGTTGTCTTACCTTATTTTGGAAAAATCTCAAGTTTTTCGAAGTCAATGTTAGGAAAATGGGCGTACATACGGTATATAGAGTTCCATTCAAAAGTAATTTGATTGTGAAACTGGATAAAGATAAATATGAGAAACTTGATAAGCAATGTGTAATTTACAGATTTAAATGTAGAGACTGTGATGCTATTTGTATAGGCAAACAAGGAGGTCATGTAGAACAAAAAAAGAGGATTATAAAAATATTTTCATAGAAGTGTAAGATATTAATCGGTCCTTACAAAACATAGACTCACAAATGGTCATGGCTTCAGTAGGGATGGAATTAAAATTTTGTATCATGAGAGAAATAAAAAAAAGAGTTTATGGAAGCACTATTCATAGAGAGAGAACGTAATAAAGCTATTAATTAAAAAGAAAGGTCGTTTTCGTCAGAATTTTGCCTATGTGCAAAATTTTAACAAATTTTAAAAGAGAGACATTAAGCAAGGATTTGTGCCAATCTGTAGGGCTGCCTATGGATACTTAAGATTTTTTTAAAATGAGGTGTTAATGGTTAACTCAATTTACCGAAATATATCTATTTTACTTAAATACAGTTTATAAATTTGAGAAAGTTAGCAATTTTTTAGAAATGAATTACTGGTTTGGATTATTACCTTTTTCTTTTTTGGAAAATAGAATAATCTGAATAGATTGGTTCTAAATTAACCCACAAAATTTGAACTTGGCACTATGATTTATTTCCTTCATTTCCTATGTTTAATAATTTTTACAGGTTGCTTCAATTTTACACCTAATTAAAATGTTAAGCTGTAACTTGTTAAAAAATAATAATGCCAAAAGGTTTTACATACATTCAGGTAAAAGAAATGGTACTCTCGTTGCCTACAAAAAATGGTATTCTGAGGAAGATGCCATGTGGACAATATGTGCATTCTGTTATGATGTACCATTGAGTGCTTTATTTACATTTTTCTCTAATCTTATGATTTTTACAGATGTTTTTAATTTCAAATATATTTTAACAGTCTACTATACATTTGTTTTCTCTAAGTATAATGTTAATATAATTCAAATGCCATCCTGGTACGTATTATAAATATAATAAGGTTGCTAGAAGGATGTACATAATTTGAGATATAATAATTTAATACACTTAAAATTGAATTTCACAATCGATTGTAAAAATTTTTTACTATCTTATTATTGTCTCTTTGGACTTAATTCTGAATCTTGATATTTGGGGCTAAGACTTTCTGTATAGTTTCCTGAAACCTATTAGCATTCTTCGAACAGACAACTTTTACGGGGGATTGGTACTGGTTATTCTCTCAAAAAAATGTTATAATGATCATTTTTGTAAGGGTCTATATAGGCGATCAGTCTTCGCCGATCTCTCGATGGCTTCTTTATTGTTATTATTTTATTAATTTTTAATTATTTTTATTATTATTTTCTTTTATTATTTTCTTCCCGGTGGAGAATTCCTCTCATAATTTAGAAAATTATTATTAAAAAAATAGGTTCATTTTTTTATCTTTAAAAGGAAAAAGAAAATCAACAAAATAAAAAAAATGTTCATAAAAATGATTGAAATGCTTATTCAATTAGTGTTGTGGTGAAGTGTTTGCAGAACATTGGATTACAATTTTCTGGATTTTGTATACAGAAAGTTATGTCAAAAATTATTTTATCTATTCTTATTTTCCTGTTTTTTTTATGGTTTTCAGTTTAATTGATAAAAAAAACTGGTGGAATGTGATATGATAGATGTTACTGAAAGTCTGGTATAGGGGTATTAAAAAATTTATTCAATTTGATCAGTTAGTAAAAACTTAGATTGGATGCACTGCATAAGACGCCTGTCACTTACTTTTACTAATTTTTTTAACCTAATTTGCAATTGAGAAGCACCTCCGTATACAGGTCAAATAATATACTTCAATTAATTAAGAAATGGTATTTCTTCAACGGATTAAGGCACATCAGTGAATGAAGGCGTCATTTTTTGAATTTTTACATATTCTGTATTTCAAATTTTCCATTAGAAGCCATCGAGGAGACGACTCGAGCTTAAAAGCTTTCAAAATTATTCAGTTTAATTAATAAATAATTGAGTTTCAAAATTGATCTTTCTATTTTACACGGTTCATTTTAATATTTAAAATCTATGAATTTTTGTTTCGGAAAATGTATAATTTAAAAACAATTCAAATTGAAAATCTTCATACTTTGACACTCAAAAAATTTAAATTTCTAAAGACGTTTTAAAATCGGAATTCTAACTGATTTTTAATTATAAACATTTTAAGTTTGGCTGCACGTTAAATCTTCTACTTAAAAATCTTATAATTCCAATAGACATGCGGATGGCTTCCCAGCTAAAGATTCCTTCTATTCCTTTTAAGAATTTGATCAAAACGGTTGTCGATTACTAAGATGAAAATCTAAGATTAGTAGTAGCATCAGATTGAAATTAATTTCTAATCAGATTTATTCAAACGTGGAATGGTTGCACCAGTATAAAGGATTTTTGATATCTATCTTATTCACATCAAAAGATAGATCTCATTTCGCTCCAGCTTTTAAAAATTTTAAACTTTTTTGAGCATAATTTTCTACCAGAAAAAGTACCTGTGTATAGAGGTCAAGGAATATATTTTAATGAATTGAAAAATTCTATTTCTTCAACAAATTAAGTCACATAAATTAATTCAGGCCTAACTTTTTTGAGTTTTTGAATTTTCTTAGAAAGGTCACGGAAACATCAAATTTTTCGTGACAAAAATTAGACTTTTTTCTGGGTTGTGAAATTCTTCGTATTGAAAATTATGATACTCGGACGTTAAAATAATTGTCATTTAGAATTTATAAATTGGAAAATAAGATGCTTTTGATTTTCTATTGGAAATCCTTCGAGCTTAGAAGCTTTCAAATTTTAATTTTTTATTTTACACAGATTCTTCTTATATTTAAAATTGATGGGTTTTTGTTTCAGGCAATATGTAATTTCAAGAATATTCAAATTTAAAATTTCCATATTTTGACACTTAAGAATTTTAAATTCCTACCATATTATTTTCAAACACTTTGAAAAATCGGATATCTGACTGATTTTTATTTCTAAAAATTTTACGGTTGGCTACATGCCCTTCTAGTTTTTATCTGAACCAAAAAATTTCTGAAATCTGGAATATTTTTCAAAATTATTCTTTTTATTATTATTAGATTATAGGAGAAGGCAGCTTAAAAGCTGGTCAAGACACCCATCTAGTACGACGGCTCCCATCCGAGTAAAACCGAGCCGAGCACTGCTTAACTTCAGTTATAGAACGAGAAGCCTTAAACACTTTCATCTATCCGAACGGATATATTCTGAAATATTTTGGAATATTCTAGAATTTTACAGATTATTCTAAAATTATGAAATATTTTGGTATGTTCTAGACCATTTAGGAATGTTGTGGAATGCTTTGGAAAACTTTAGATTATTCTAGAGTATTTTAGGATTTTCTTTAAAACTCTTCTATTTCTAAAACCCTACGTGAGCCTGGAATATTCTTGACGATTCTAAAATATTCTAAAACATTCTATAAGCTTCATCACTTGTTCTACAATTTTCTAGCATATTCCGCAACGCTCTGGAATGTCCCTAACATTTCTATAAAATTCTAGAATGTTACAGAATGTTCTAGATTCATCTAGAATATTCCGCACGGTTTTGGAATGTTCTGGATTGTTTCGGAACGTCCTAAACTATTCTTGAATTTTTTAATGTTCTGGAATTTTTTAGATTGTTGTCGAATTTGGCTAAACATTATAAGAGTGTCCCAGAATTTTGAGAATATTCTGGAACTTTTCAGAATGTCCTCGAATTTTTTAGAATAATTTAGAATTTTCCTAATGTTTTAGAATTTTATTCAGCATTCATCGTGAGGAAAAAAGCCTCGTTTAGCCCTTTTTGGACTTTTGGCCGCCATCAGGGGCCCATGTGGACAATCCATAGGGAAGAACCCACGAGGGCCCCCGCAGGAGGCTCTGCTCATTTGCTCTCACAGTTAATGGCTTAAAAATTTTAAGTCCGAAGGGTTATTTTTTTGACACTACAAATTTTGATATTGGATTAGTTCAGACTTACAAAAATAGCATTTATAGTAAAAATTTGATATCTTTTTGGAAGTTGAACTTTTAAATCTCAGACATTCCACGAGGGCCCTGCTTGTTGCCCTCGTGCCTTAGTTTACGAAAATCGAACGACTTTTTTTCTAATAAACTGTCTTTTGTCAAATAGTAACAATATCTCATCCGTATCTTGGTCGAGACGCTAATATTTTAATTTTGTATTTAACTTTTTGTATACATATCATCAATACATATATATTTACTCCAAAATGACGAGGCGACAGTTATTAAAGGTATTTTTATGAATTAAATATCTACCTACGTGGCAACTACGAGGGGCCCACGAGGGCAACCATAAGGACTACCATGAAAGAACCCCATATTATGTCGTTTCCATGAGGGGCCACGCATGGATTGTCCTCATGGGCCCCTCATGGCTTGAGGGCAATCCATGAGGGCACCCTCGGGGGCCCACTCCACTTTCCCATACTGGTCTGAGTTTGTTCTTTACTTTTCCAGTTAAAACTCCCTTTTTCAACCACTTCCATATACAGTTCTCTCTCTCTCTATTTATTAACTTTTTTTTTGTTTGAGTTTCAAACTTCTATCAAAGAAATGCAAGAAAATGGGAAACTCATTAAGTTCTTTTTTATTTGAGTTTCGCACTTCTATCAAAGGATAAAACTTAAACCCAACAACTCCATCTTCGAACGATCATGAGGTTCAATCTCACTTCAATATTCATTCAAACCGCACAAATCGTTCTTCAAATACGGAACTATCTAAACTAAACGTTCACTCGCGCGGTCTGAGAAACGCGATACGTTAATGACGGTGGCGGTATTACGTAAAATGGAAGTTTAATTGAAGTCAAACAATAATACTCTTTATTCTCCTTTTCTCTCTTTTCACTTTCACTTTTTTTCCCTTCCTTTTCTTCATCCCGTCAGGGGCCCACGTGGACAATCCGTAGGAGAAGTCACACGAGGGACCCCGTAAGGTCGCTGCTCATTCGCCCTCACGGTCTATCGGTTAAAATTTGTAAGTCCAAAGGGTTCATATTTTTTTACACAACATACTTTGATGTTTCATTAGTTCAGACTTACAAAAAATGCATTTTTGTTAAAAATTTGATTACATTTTTCTGAAAAATGAACTTTAAAATCTCAGACATTCGACGAAGGCCCCCGCAGGGGGCCCTGCTTGTTGTCTTCATGTCTCAGTATAGAAAAATTAAACGATTTTGTTGTTGAAATAAGTTTTTTTTAGTGTCAAGTAGTAACAATATCTCATTTAAATGTGCATTCATTGAAAATAAAGATAAATCCAATAAATTTTGATGTGCTTGCGGAGTGTCTGCCTGAAAAAAGTTATAAATATTCTGGTAAGTTGGTCAAAAGGAAAAACGCAAGTCTGATAAGAAGCTGGTCATGAGTTCAAGTTTCAATCGAGGCGCTAATATATTTTTTTGTATTTAAAATTTTTTTATATATAGCAACAATACATATACGAGTATATATATATTAAACAAAATATGCTCGAGAATAATAAGAAGACAATTATTAATACTATTTTCAAAAGTTAATTTTTCGTCAGGGAGTCTGTGAGAGGCCCATGAGGGCCCCTCGAGGGAAATCATAAGGACAATCAGGAGGGAAGCCCATGTTTGAACCCTATGGATTAGTATATCGTTTCAAAGAGGGGCTTCCTCTGGTATGCGACCTTGGGCCCCTCATGGCCCCTTATGGCCCTCATGGTGTGTCAATTTTGACCATCTATCTATCAAAAGTGATGTAACGAAATGATTCGAAAATTTTGCACTCATTGTTATTGAAAACCTGGTTGGCTTTTGAATGACTTAAAATTGCTCCGTTTATTATTTTTCAATTTGTTAACAACTGTTAATTGGATTTTCAATCCTTATAGAAAGAATGAGATTTAATTTCATTAAATAAAAGAATTATTCATTGCCGTTAATTCTTTAATACCGAGGGGTATTATTTAATACCGAGAAATAATATGATTGTGCAGTTATTGAAAATAAAGATAATTCCAACAAATTTTGATGCGCGTGCTAAATGTCTGCCTGAAAGAAAGTTATAAACAATGTTGTAAGTTGGTCAAAAGGAAAAACAGGAGTGTGAAAATATACATAAAAATGATCAGGAGACAATTATCAAAGGTATTTTACAATACTAAAAAACTACCGACGGGGCAACTGCGAGGGGCCTGTGTGGGCCCCTCTAGGGCAACCATAATTGCAACTACTAGGGAAGCCCATGTTGGATCCTTAAGGATTAGCATGTCTTCTCCATGAGTTGAGTAAAAGCAGACTCAATTTGCAGTAATTCCAAGAAAAAGAAAGTTTTTAGGGGCAAAAAAATGGAGTTCCGTCTTTTGAAAAAAAGTCATTCCAGGTTCAATCTACGTTGATGATGCCAGAGAATGAAATTAAGTGTATGGAAATCTGCGTAAATCTGAAAAAAAATCTTCTCTAGTCTCATTATTTTGGGATTTGTGAGGTTTCAAAAATTCCATTCTTTTTTTCGCACTTTTTACTAAGAACTGAAAATATGTGTTTTTGAGAAATACTTCGTTTACTGAGAGTTTACGATGAAATGCCTATTTCTCATTTTTTTAAAACAAAATTTTTCAGATTTCTGTCAAAAATGCAAAAAATATGGTATAATTGGAACCTCACAAATCCCAAAATAATGGGACTAAAGAAGAATTTTTTTAGATTTCTGCAGATTTCCATACACTCAATTTCATCCTTTGACAACATCATTGTAGTGGCTTTTCGAATCATAGATTACAAATTTGGGATCAAGAAGTTAAAAATCAAAATGTCCGATCCAACATGGCGAACAATACGTATTAAAAAATTATAAGATTTGTATAAACATTATTTTTGAAGGGTTTTTTGTGTCATGGACTGCACATTTGGGGTCAAAAAGTTTACATTCAAAATAATTTTCAAGTCACAGTATATTGCAATCCTTTCACTTAGAAAAATTGTTTCCCTTGCAAGAAACTTCACATAATATTGCACGATACTTTTGTTTGAAAAAACCTTTCCTGTTTCCTATTTTTAATTTTTAATTTTTAATACAATATTTGGAACCTGTAACTGAAAAAAAACCTTTGAAAATGAGCTTTGTACAAATCGGATAGTTTTTTTTATGAATTTCAGTCACCATATTAGATCCTCTTTTTTGAATTTTAACTTTTTGACCCAAAATCTATAATCTATGACACGAAAACCCTCTTAAAAATAAGTTTTATACAAATCCGATGATTTTCTATAAATTTTGGTCACCATATTGGATTTTTCATTTTGAACTTGAACTTTTTGACCCAAACTTTGTAATCTGTGGCTCGAAAACCCCATAAAAAATGAGTTTTATACAGATCAGATGATTTTCTATAAATATTATGGTTGCCATATTTGATCGGCTAGTTTGAATTCTAACTTTTTGACTAAAAATTTGGAATCTGTCACTCAAAAAATCCCTGGATGATGAGTTTTATACAAATCGGATAATTTTTTTTAGAAATTTTGGTGGGCGTTTTGGATCAGCCATTTTAAATGTTAACTTTTTTATGTAATATATGCAATCTATAACTTTCAAACCTTCTAGAAAATGACAATAGGTTAATTCATAGAATTTTGCAGTCTTTTCGTGTTTGCATCTCAAGGTGGAAAATTTGGAATCTGTGACTCGGAATACCACTGGATAATGAGTTTTATACAAATCAAATAATTTTTCATAAATTTTTGTTACCATACTTGATCTGCCATTTTGAAGTTTTACATTTTGATCCAAACTTTGCGATCTGTAACTCGAAAGCCTCCTAAAAAATGAGTCTTATACAAATCGGATGATTTTCTATAAATTTTGGTCGCTAGATTTGATCGGCCAGCTCGAATTCCAACTTTTGACTAAAAATTTGGAATCTGTGACTCGAGAAACCCCTGGATGATGAGTTTTATACAAATCGGCTAATTTTTTAAACAAATTTTCGTGTCCATTTGGGATCAGCCATTTTAAGTGTTAACTTTTTTATGTAATATAGGAAATCTGTAACTTTCGAACCTTCTAGAAAATGATCATAGGATAATTTATAGAATTTCTGCAGTTTTTTCCTGTTAGGCTACAAATCCTTGCTTTCCTTTTTTCGATTAGAGGTGGAGTCCTTGAAAGCCCGGACTCGGCAATAGAGAAAATGACAATAGGATAATTCATGAAACTTTTGCAGTTTTTCCGTGTTTGCATCTCTTGGTGGAAAATTAGGAATCTGTGACTCGGAATACCACTGGATAATGAGTTTTATATAAATCAAATAATTTTTGATAAATTTTGGTTACCGTACTTGATCTGCCATTTTGAATTTTTACATTTTGATCCAAACTTTGTATTCTGTGACTCGAAAGCCCCCTAAAAAATGAGTTTTATACAGATCGGATGATTTTCTATTTCTATAGCGAAATCGAAATATCGGAAATATCGATATTTTGATTTCGACATTCGATATTTCAATATCGATATTAGACTATCAATATATCAATCATCTATATCGATATTGATGTCCAATTATCGATACCGACTGCTTCCATTGTTTTCAATGCGATGTTTTGTGATGCCAGGCTCATATATTTAATGCTTTTTCATTAAGTTAATTTTACAAGTAAGCTTTCAAAATTTGTTTATTTATGAAAAAATTTATTAATTATAAGATGTGTTAATATCAATTTATAGACGAAAAGTAAAATGCACCACGTAATATCTTTGATCACTTACTGAGTGTTTATAACCTCAAATTAGATTTTAATATTATACGGTTGGAATTTTGGATCTTGTTGGATTGTTTGGAAGAAGTTGAAAATATTTATTGAGGCCCTTTTCACATTTTCATGTACAGTAATATACAATACACATTAACTGAATCAAAATTTATGATTCAAAAACATTGGTTAACAAGCTTGTTTTTGAAAATTTAAACTCTATAACCTTAAAATTGTATTTACATTTAATCATAGGCTGGTCAGTTGCAATTCAAAATAAGTTTGGTTTCAACTTTTTAAAAATGTTAAGTTCAATTTTCAACTTTTTCAATGATGAAATCATTCAGTTTGCAATGTGCAATTGTAAAATCTTTTACCACAAAATTTCTCATTTTAGGTCTTCATTTTTAAGGATACATTTTCAATCAAAAGAATTTTGAAATGTAGTTTTAAAGACTTAAACCAGAAAAAATGAATAGCTATTGTGATTGAAATTTTATTAACAAAAAACGTTTTAAGCTAACTAACTGCAAATATGAATTATGTAATTTATGATTTTTTATATTGAACTGTATTTCGATTATTCGAAATTAAATAATAATTTATGGATTTTTACAAGACGATTCTGAATCTGTTATTCCAAATTAAACAATTTATCGATATTAACCTTCAGAATTATTAGATTTATAAGTAAATGCTTTTATTAAATTTCAAATCATGTTCAAATGTTGTTTCATTCTGAAGTATTCGATTTTCAACCCATTCAATTCAAACATTTTTAATTAATAAAAGGATTTTTTAAAAATATTTAGCAATGTTTGACTGTTCTCTTAAAATAAGTAATCAGAAATGAGATATTTAAAAATAAACAATTTAAAATTAGAATGTTTGAAACAGAAAGTCTTGAATCGTTAAAATTTCGTAGAGCTAAACTTAGACTTTGGATTTTAAAAGGTTACTTTAATCTTCTAGTTGAAAATTTTTTTATCTGTGAGTGAATTTGTTGAATTTTGATGTTTAAACGACAGTTAAACAATAATTCATTCAGAAAAAACTCAAGTGAATTGAGGAGATATTTAGAAGTTTTGAAAGGATTCAAACTTTATTCAAAACTTGAAAAGATTTTAAAAGATTTAAATCAAAATATAGATTTTTGAAGATTTCGAAATAAAATGTTGAAGCTTTTTAACGATTTTGAACGGTTTTAGGATAACAAAAAATTTTCTTGAGATTCCTGGGAAAATTTTTAATGTTTTATTTTATTTTAAAAAATTGAATTTCAAATTAATGCTAAGAAATATTTCGAAACGGAAACAAACTTTGATGAATAAATAGCAATTCACAATTATTAATTTCGATTGATTTGTAGTGGCGTGTTGAAAAAAAATACAGGTACGCTGGTTTGAACTGAATGAAAAGTTGATTGACAATATGAGTAATTATTTATATAAATAAATGCTTGAAAAATTACTGTCACTTAGTTTATTGAAAAATATTTGTCAATAATTATTAGCAAAATATTTTTAAAAATTAGTAAAATATCGATATTATCGAAAATATCGATATTTAAAAAAAAATTTTTATGTTAAGACATCGATATTTTATTGCAAGATATATCGATATTTTCCTTACGATATTGTATCACTACTCCTCATCTTCCTGACCGAACATTGCTACCAACTCACTGTTACGGCCATATTATTGCCATGGTTTTGACAATTGCCATTGTTATTGTTGCGTCAATTGACAACAAATCGGCTTCTTTTTAAACAAAAAAACAGGTAAAGAACATTATAAGCATTGCATTGAAACCTCAAATTTCAAGAGGCTTCAATATTATGAATTAAACTACACTTTAAAACTAAAACGAAGTGTTGTGTTTTGGAAGGACAAACATAGACGAATGAATACATGAGGGATAAAGCCCCTTTCACATGAGAAATTAAGAAAGGCGGATACTAAAATGGAGTCCTTAATGAATAAAGCGCGCCAAAACTGACTTGAAATTGAAAAATTAAAATTGATTGAGTCATTGTATAACGTTCTTACACAAAACCGTTATAAAATGCTCGGATGAATTTTGTTAATACTTAACATTTCATTTTGTGAATTAATGAGAATTTTAATATATTTTTTTATGAAAATGGACTCAATGATTCTTCTCTAATGAGTATTCTTTTCTCGAGCTAAAATTTTAATATTTTTAAGTTCGAAATCGAAATAATTATCAAATTGCCAAGCATGTTTTGATAAACCATTATTTTGATGGCCTAATTCACAATCCCGTTTATGTTCATTAATACGAGTTTTGAGTCTCCTGCCAGTTTTACCAATATAAACTTAATTACAACATTAACATTTTATAAGATATACTATACCACATTAGTTTTCTTTACTGCCTTTATCTTTGTTTTTGAAAAAGGAAAATCTATTAAGTGTATATTTGTTAGTGAAATAAACATTGATATTGTTTTTCTTAAAGCACACCTAAGACGTTCAGAAAGACCTTCAACATAAGGTAAAGAGACTTTAAGGTCAGTTTTTTTGTAAGTTTCAATCCATTTGCTGTTTCTAGAGAAACTGTTATATATTTCATGAATTCTTTCTTTGATGATGTTATTTATTAATTGGAGTGAATAACTATTTTGTATTAGAGTTATTTTTAGTTGATCTAAGTTTTTCCGGAATTTAATATATCACTCAGTTTTACACATCTGTCAATCAGACCTTTAATTAAACCACCTTTTTGACAATAGTAATGATGAGAATTATAATTTAGATAACGTCCTGACTAAGAAGGCTTTTAATACCAATTTGTGATTAGGTTACCCTTAGATGTTTCAATAATCAATAAATCAAGATAAGTAATAGAACTATTTGCTTCTTTTTCAATAGTAAATTTAATCGAATCCTCCATATTGTTGAAAGAATGTGAATCAGGAACTTTAATATTTTTAAGCTTTTCTTTCAAGTCCCAACTATTCTTTACAAGCGTAAGAGTCTTACCGGAAATTGGTTTTAAAGAATTTGAAATCTATTTAGCTAAACTATAAGTAGGAGAACCTACTGCAGAAACAATCAGACGCCATTTTAAATCTGATTTATGTACTTTTGGGAGAGCATATGCTTTAGAAACAACACTCTTGTGTGTTTTTAATTTATATGACATGCTATCATTTATTAATCTTTTCTTTTCCCATCTGATAGCAATATCGATAAATTTCTTCTCGAGAGTTGGAACAAGACTAGTTTTAATATTTTTGTAAAGAATGTCATTTTTTAACAGACGTTCTGACCAACTATTCCTTAACCAACTAAAAATGGACGTGCCAGCCAACCGTTTCTCTGAGTGCGGATTCTAGCTCTCGCAAAATATTTGTATACCAATTTGAATAAAGTAGGCAAAATTTTATTTCAAATGAAGTGACTAAGATGTAGCATTGCTTTGTCATATGTTAAGATCCTCTGTAATGTCGTTGAGCTTCTTTACGAACGTGGTATGTAATATAGATTAAAAACACACAATGGTGTTGTTTCTGGAGCATATGCTCTCCCAAAAAATCATAAACCAGATTCAAAATGGCGTTTGATTGTTTCTGCAGTGGGTTCTCCTACTTATAATTTAGCTAAATACATTTCAAATTGTTCAAAACTAATTCCTCGTAATACTCACACGTTTGTGAAGAATAGTTGGGACTTAAAGGAAAAGCTTAAAAATATTAAAGTTCCTGATTCACATTCTATTGTTTCACTTGATGTGGTATCAATGCGTGATAGTATTCTATTGAACCTTGCATTAGATTGTATTGCAGAAGAATTAAATATCAATCATAACTTAACAAGAATTACTAAAAATGAATTTTTCATTGCTACTAGAACCGGTTTGAACAATACAGTTTTCTCTTCCAATAATAAATTTTACAAAAAGATTTCTGGTTGCCCAATGGGCTCTCCATTATCTCCTATTCTCTCAAACTAAGTAATGGAAGATATTGAAAAAAGGGCTCTTGATGATTCTAGTTTTACTCCTATTCTTCACAAACGGTATGTGGATGATATCCTAGCTATCGTACCATCTGATAAAATAGATAAATTCATAATTATTAAAACTTCTGAGGGTAACCTAATCACAAGTTCGTATAAAAATCCTTCTTGATCAGGACTTTATCTAAATTATAATCCTCATCATTTATCTTGTCAAAAAGTTGGTTTAATTAAAGGTCTCATTGACATATGAGTAAAATTGAGTGATATTAAATTCCGGAAAGAAAACTTAGATCAACTGAAAATAACTCTAGTACAAAATAATTATCTGCTTCAATTAATAAAGTACATCATCAAAGAAAGAATTCATGAAATATATATCAGTTCCTCTAGAAATAATAAATTGATTGAAACTTACAAAAAAATTGACCTTAAAGTCTCTTTACCTTATGTTGAAGGTCTTTCTGAACGTCTTAGGTGTGCTTTAAAAAAAACAATATCAATGTTAATTTCACAAACAACTATACACCTAATACATTTTTTTAAAAAGAAAGATAAAGGCAGTAAAGAAAACTAATGTGGTATAGTATATCTCATAAAATGTAAATGTTGTAATAAAGTTTATATTTGTGAAACTTGCAGAAGACTAAAAAATCGTATTAATGAACATAAACGAGATTGTGAATTAGGGAATCAAAAAACTGGTTTATCAAAACATGCTTTTGGCAATATGATCATTTTTCGATTTTGAACTTAAAAATATTCAAATTTTAGTTCGAGAGAACAATACTCATAAGAGAAGAATCATTGAGTCATTTTTATAAACAAATATATTGAAATTTCCATCAATTTACAAAATGAAATGTTAAATATTAACAAAATTTATCAAAGCATTTCATAACAGTTTGTCTAAAAACGATATACAAGGACTCAATCAATTTTCAATTTCAACTCAGTTTTGGCGCGCTTTATTCATTAACGATTCCATTTTAGTATCCGCCTTTCTAAATTTCTCATGTGAAAGGGGCTTTATCTTTAATGTATTTGTTATTCTATGTTTGCCCTTTGAAAACACAACACTTCGTTTTAGTTTTAAAATGTAGTTTAATTTATAATATTGAAGCCTCTTAAAATTTGAGATTTCATTTTAATGCTTGTAATGTCTTTCTCAACTAAATTCCAATCTTTTCATTTATAATAATTATTTTTTTTAAACTTCATTGTGAAAAAAAACTAATTTTTGCTTTACTCCAAAAAATCATGTCTCTTATGAAATAACACAAATTGAAATGTTTTTGGATTTCGTAATATTACTACAGGTAAAAAAATCTTATACAATTCTCTTAATTATAATTCTGAACTTTGTACCAGTTTGTGATTTTAAATTACTTTAATTTGACTCAGGTTATGTTACCTTTGAAGAAGACCTGCAATGAATGTCGAAACGTACGTTGGTTTTTAAAATTGACGAATAAAGATGATTCATTCATTCAAAGATGATTCATGGACATCTGAATTCACAGCTTTTTCATTGGACCGTATGACCAAATTAATTAACTCTTTGGAAGAATAACTTTGGTATTCCTATTTGTACAAATAAATATACTAGATATGTAGCATACTAGATATGTGGAGACAATTTGATTTTAAATGTGTATTCAATTTTGATTCGATATGAAAATGAAGAAAATTGATAAGTATCTTTGCAGGTGTCCTTAAGAGATGTAAAAAGAATTCGACTGCAGCTATTCCGGGAGACCTTGCATGCAGGTTAGCCGCCCCAACGACCCCTGGGGAAAAGACAGATCGGTTCTCTAAATAAAATGAATTGGTTATTCATCGACGCATTTGTACTCGTCTGAGCCGCCCTATATACTTTTCTCAGAGAGGATACCCGATTCCCTTTTGTCTGGCCGTGAAGAAGAGGAGCTTTATGGTTAATTATTGGTCTTCATTTGACACGAAACAAATGCTCTGATAATATTATACGAAAGGGTGCTTCAGGTTCTTTAGTTCTTAGTTCTCCAAATCTCCAGAATTGAGTCAAGGATTTCGGTAAATTAATGGCACTAATTTCAGTTTTCATAATTTTTTGAAGAGCATATTGTTAAATAATATTGGATAATTATCCGTTTTCTTTTCACTATTCGACTCATTCTTGCCTACTTTAAATCAAAATAATGAGCGTATAACAAATTAAGCGATTGTTGACCCATTTCTGCCTGCTCCAACTCGAAAATATTAGAGTATAACTGGCAAAACGAGTTTAAACCAATTTCTTGCTGCTCCTGTTCGAAAAAATTAGGAAATCGCTACCGGAGCATTTTTTCCATTTCCGCCTGCTTCAACTCGAAATGAATTTTGACTTAAATTCTTCAAATTTTAAAGAATTTGAACCTCAATGCTTCCAAACATAAGTCGTTTGAATTTGAATGATATAAAAAAAAATTGTTTCTATAATTTAAAATCGTTGAAATATAAATATATCCCACTGTAAAGAATTTGAACTTAAGTGCTTTCATTTGTAAAGGATTCCAATCCTAATGCTTCCAGATGTAAATTGTTCAATCTTGCATAGTCTAAAAAAACTTTATCTGCTTGATGATTTAAAATAATTTGAATATAAACTTGTCTCATTTTGAGCAATTTAAACTTGAATGCTTCCAATCGTAAAAAATTCAAACTTGAATGCTACCAATTGTAAAAAATTCAAATTGAATTATTTCAATTGTAAGAAATTTAAACTAGAATGCTTCTGATTGCGATAAATTCAAACTTAAATGCTTCAAACTGTTATGAAATTGAACATCGATTCTTTTAGTTGTAAGGAAATCCAACCTGAATGCTTCTAATTCTCAGGAATTCCAACCTCAATGCTTCCAAATGTAAATCGTTCAAACTTTCATGGTCTAAAAATACTTTATTTTCTTTGTAATTTAAAATCGTTTGGATATAAATTTGTCCCATTTCAAGCAGTTTGAACTTGAATACTTCCAATTGTAAAGAATCCCAACTTGAATTATTTTAATTTTAAGGAATTCTAACTTGAATGTTTCCAATTTTCTAAAATTCAAACTTTAATTGTTTTAATTGCAAAGAATTTGAACCTGAATGCCTTTCATTGTGAAAAATTCAAACATGAATGCTTCCATTTGTATAGAATTCGAACTTGTATCATTACACTTGTAAGGAATTTAAGCTTGAATGCTTTTAATTGTAAAGAATTAAAACTTGAATGCTTCCAAATGTAAGTCATTTAAGCTTGCATGATCTGAAAAACCTGCTTTTCTTCAATAATTCAAAGTTGTTTGGATATAAATTTTTTCCATTTTAAGGAATTTGAATTGGAATGCTTCAATTGTGAAGAATTCAAACTTGAATGGTTCTAATTGTACAGAATTCAAACTTGAATTATTTCAATTGTAAGGAATTTAATCTTGAATGCTTCTAATTGTAAAGAACTCAAACTTGAATGCTTCCAATTTTAAGTAATTTAAACAAAAATTCTTTTAGTTGTAAGGAAATCCAACCCGAATGCTTCTAAATCTAAAGAATTTCAACTTCAATGCTTCCAAATGTAAATCGTTTGAACTTGCACGGTCCAAAAATACTTTATTTTCTTTGTAATTCAAAATCGTTCGAATATAAATTTGGCCCATTTTAAGCAGTTCAAACTTGAATGCTTTCAATTGTAAAGAACTTTAACTTAAATGCTTCAAACTTCAAAGAATTTGAACCTCAATGCTTCCAACTGTAAGTCAATCAGAATTGCATGATCTAAAAAAAAAATTTTTTCATAATTTAAAATCGTTTAAATATAAATTTTTCCCATTGTAAGGAATTTGAACTTAAGTGCTTCCAATTGTAAAGAATTTAAACCTGACCGCATTTAATTGCGAAGAATTCAAACTTGAATGCTTCTGATAGCAAAGATTTTGAACATAAATTCTTTTGGTTGTAAGGAAATCCAAATTGAATGCTTCTACTTTTAAAGAATTCCAACCTTAATGCTGCCAGATGTAAATCGTTCAAACTTGCACGGTCTAAAAAATTTATCTACATTGTAATTTAAAATCACTTGAATATACATTTGTTCCATTTTTAACAATTCAAACTTGAATGCTTCCAATTGTAAAAAATTCAAACTTAAATGCTTCCGATCGTAAAAAATTCAAACTTTAATTATCTCAATTCTAAATAATTTCTACTTAAATTCTTCTAATAATGATTTATTTAAACTCTAATGCTTCAAATTGTAAAGAATTTAAACACAAATTCTCTCGGTTTTAAGGAAATCTAGCCTGAGTGCTTCTAATCGTGAAGAATTCCAACCTCAATGCTTCCAAATGCAGATCGTTCAATCTTGCAAGATCCAAAAAAATTGTATTTCTTTTATCATTTAAAATCGTTTGAATATAAATTTTTCTCGTATTAAGGAATTTAAACTTAAGTGCTTTCAATTGCAAGGAATTCAAACTTGAATGCTACCAATTGTAGAAACTTCAAAATTGAATTATTTCAATTGTAAGGAATTTAAACTTGAATGCTTCAAATTGTTGAGAAATTGAACATCAAGTCTTTTAGTTGTGAGGAAATCCAACCTGAATGCTTCTAATTTTGAGGAATTCCAACCTCAATGTTTTCAAATGTAATTCGTTCAAACTTGCGTGATCTAAAAGAACTTCATTAACTTTTATAATTCAAAATCGTTTGAACATGAATTTTTTCCCTTCTAAGGAATTGAAGTTTAAGGGCTTTCAATTGTAAAGAATTCAAACTCGAATGTTTCCCATTGTAAAGAATTCAAGCTTGAATGCTTTTGATTGTAAGGATTTTAAACATAAACTGTCTTAGTTGTAAGGAAATCAAACCTGAATGCTTCTGACTGTGAAGAATTCCAACCGGCATGCTTCCAAATATGAATCTTTCAAACTTGCATGATCAAAGAAAATTTATTTCCTTCTTAATTTGCCATCGTCTGAATCTAAATTTTTCCCATTTTAAGAAAATTTTAATTGAATTCTCTCAAGTCTAAAGAATTCAAACTTGAATGCTTCCAATTTTAAAGAATCTAAACTTGAATTATTTCAATTCTAAGAAATTTAAACTTAAATGGTTATACAGGTAATTATAATAAATACAAACTTAAATGCTTCAAATTGTGAAGAATTTAAACATAAATTGTTGTATGGAAATCCAACCTGAATGCTACTAATTGTAAAGAATTCCAATCTCAATGCTTCCAAATGTAAATCGTTCAATATTGCATGATCTAAAAAAACTTTATTTCTTTTATAACTCAAAATCGTTTGAATATGAATTTTTCCCATTTTAAGGATTTGAAACTTAAGTGCTTTCAATTGTAAAGAATTCAAACTTGAATGCTTCCGACTGTAAGGATTTCGAACATAGATTCTTTTGGCAGTAAGGAAATCCAACTTGAATGCTTATAATTGTAAAAGAAATTCAACCTCAATATTTCCAAACGTAAATCGTTCAAACTTGCATGATCTGAAAAAACTTTATTTCCTTTATAATTTAAGATAGTTGAAATACAGATTTGTTCTATTGTAAGCATTTTAAACTTGAATGCTTTCAATTGTGAGGAATTCAAACTTGAATGCTTGCAATTGTAAGAAATTCAAACTTGAACTATTGCGATTCTAAGGAATTCAAAACTTGAATGCTTTTACTTCTGATGAATTTAAACTTGAACGCTTCAAATTGTACAGAATTTAAACATAGATTCTTTCAGTTGATAAGAAATCCAACCTGAATGCTTCTAATTGGGAGGAACTTCAACCTCAATGCTTCCAAATGTAAATCGTTCAATGTTGCATGATCTGAAAAAAAACGATATTTCCTTTATAATTTGAAATCATCTGAATACAAATTTTTCACAATTTAAATAATTTAAACTTGAATTCTTTCAAATGTAAGGAATTCAGACCTAAATGCTTCCAATTTCAATGAATTCGAACTTGAACTATTTCAATTGTAAGAATTTGAACATGAACTGTTCCAATTGTAAGGATATCAAACCTGATGCTTCTAATTGTAAATAAATCAAACCTGAATGCTTTCAAATGTAAATGATGCTAACTTGCATGATATAAAAGAACTTTATTTCCGTTATAATTTAAAATCGTTTAGATGTAAATTTTTTCCATTCTAAGGAATGTAAACTTGGATACTTCTCATTGCAAAGAATTCAACCCTGAATTATTTCAATTGGAGGAAATTCAAACTTGAATGCATTTCATAGTACAGAGTTAAGATTTAAATGTTTGCAATTTTAGGGAATTAGAACAAAAATTCTTTCACTTGTAAAGAATTCCATCCTGAATGCTTCTAATTGTAAAGAAATCCAAGCTGAATGCTTCTAATTGGAAAAAATTTCAACCTCAATGCTTCCAAATGTAAATCGTTCGATCTTGCATAATCTAAACAAACTTTATTTCTTTTATAATTTAAAATCGTTTGAATATAAATTTTCCCCATTGTAAGAAATTTAAACTTGAGTGCTTCCAATTGTAAAGAGCTCAAACTTGAATGCTTCCAATTGTAAAAAAATCAAACTAGAATGCTTCTCATTGTAAGGATTTTAAACATAAATTCTTTTCGTTGTAAGGAAATATAGCCTGAGTGCCTTGCATTGCAAATGTATCTTTCTAACTTGCATGATCTGAAAGAAACTTAATTTTCCTTGTAATTAAAAATCTTCTGGATATAAATTGTTCCCAAATTATAGAATTCGAACTTGAATTTTTTCAATTGTAAAGAATCTCAACTTGAGTGCTTCCAATTGTAAAGAATTCAAAATTGAATTATTTCAATTGTAAGGAATTTAAACTTGAATCCTTTAAATAATAATGAATTCAAACTTAAATGCTTCAGATTGTAAAGAATTTGAACATAAATTATTTCACTTGTAAGGAAATCCAAGCTGAATGCTTCTAATTGGAAAAAATTCCAACCTCAATGCTTCCAAATGTAAATCGTTCGATCTTGCATAATCTAAAAAAAATTTCTTTCTTTCATAATTCAAAATCGTTTGAATATAAATTTCCCCCAATGTAAGAAATTTAAACTTAAGTGCTTCCAATTGTAAAAAAAATCAAACTAGAATGCATCTGATTGTAAGGATTTTAAACATAAACTCTTTTAGTTGTAAGGAAATATAACCTGAATGCCTTGCATCGCAAATGTATCTTTCAAACTTGCGTGATCTGAAAAAACTTGATTTCCCTTGTAATTAAAAATCTTCTGGATATAAATTGTTCTCAAATTATAGAATTCAAACTCGAATCCTTTCAATTGTAAAGAAGCTCAACTTGAGTGCTTCCAATTGTAAATAATTCAAACTTGAATTATTTCAATTGTAAGGAATTTAAACTCAAATGCTTTTAATTATAATGAATTCAAACTTAAATGCTTCAGATTGTAAAGAATTCAAACACAAATCATTTCACTTGTAAGGAAATCGAAGCTGAATGCTCCTGATTGTAAAGAATTTCAACCTCAGTGCTTCCAAATGTGTATAGCCCAAACTTGCATGAACCAAAAATGCTTGATTTCTTTTGTAATTTAAAATCGTTTGAATATAAATCCCATTTCAAGCAATTCAAACCTGAATGCTTCCAATTGTAAAGAATTCAAACCTGAATAATTCTCACTATAAAGAATTCAAAAAGTGAATGACTCCAACTTAATGCCTCCAACTGAATGTCTCCAACTTTAAATATTCAAAACCTGAAACCTTTCATTTGTTAAGAATTCAATCTTGAATTGTGCTAATTGTGAAGCATTAAAATCTGAACGCTTCCAACTGTAGTGTCAAACTTGAATGCTTTTAATTTTAAAGTGATGAATCTTGAATAATTCAGATTGAAAGTTCAAACTAGGTTCTTTTCAATTTATTATTATTATTATACCATTTAGCTAAGTCCTTTTCGGGGTAAGCATACCTCTTTCGGTTCTGGTTTCGTTTTACTACTGGGGATTAAGGAATGTGTATGGTAAATTTGGGTACGAGATGTTCAGGAGGAGATGGAATAGGTTTTAGATCAATCTCGCATCGTCGCTTCGACACTAGTCGCTTGATCAATCTCCCTAGCAATCAACCCAGGTGAAGAGCTTCGCAAAGCCATTATAATAACGAGAATAATTATAACAATCCACTAAGAAAATCTCTTCACGTGGGGCCATTAGTAT
>JAUMHM010000088.1:11809257-11822072 GCA_032362435.1 Melikaiella ostensackeni
TTATATATTATTATATTATTATTATATATATATATATATATATATATATATTATATATATCCATTTGCGATATCTTTTAAGTTTGAAATAGGGATCGTTGAACTTTGAAACTTCTCTTCATAAATTTTGGACATTCTCCGGTTTGGTAATAATGTTCCCAATTCAGAGAAATAATTCATATTTCATGAAAAAAGCAGTTAATGCTCTAGAATCACGTGGCTGTCGGAACTCTCTGTGAACCTTCTCCGACGCAATAGTTGGTCATTTTTGTGACGAACGACGCAAGATCGACATTCAAGGACTGCGACTGCAGCGATCGTCAATGGCATCGCTGAAATTCATCATTCTCAATTCTCGTAAACAGGCAGTTATAAATTATTCAGGCCGAACAACCGGCCACGTTCGAATGACCTAAGCGGTCGGATAGTCGCTAACTGCCGGTAAATTAGCCAATTGAGGGCTTCGAGTATCCGCGGATATCTTATTACACACTTGGCAGCCACGTCCAATGGCGCCCGACCTTAAACGCCTATCTCATCCGACGAATGATCCTCTTCCTCTATTCTCCAATTGATGACCTACTGACCTTCGACAAAATCCATCGGATGTGCTTCAAACCCAATCACACTAATTGAAATTATACTCGAATTAAATTCTTCACATGACAGAGAAAAATTGTTCAAGTTAATGTAATAACGTTTCAGGAGGAACTTTATATAATTTTTTCTTCTTCTCTTCTCTCTTATATACCTTTATTTTTCAAGTCCAACCACAAGCAGTGTTCCAATAATTTCTTGAGCTACTTTAGATGTTAAGTAATAAGTGTGAAATATAATTTCTTTGACTATAAAGGCGAATCGCTTCCGTAACGAGAGAGACCGCAAGATGTCCGTGAAAGAGTTGACCGGAACGATTATAAAGACGCGACGTCGACGACGTGATCGTCCGCGCGCGTCCTCCGTAAAACCGGTGTAAGCAAATTTATATTCTCCTGTAGAGAAGTGACGGCTCTCGACCGCGTCCGGCCGTGTCATTACTCCCTTTCACGATCCTCGTTAGCGCGCTCACATATGAACGACGTAGATATCCTAATAAGAAGCGGTACAGGCACCGAGCCGCGTCGACGACAATCGCAATATTCCCTTACGGATTTCAATTCTGGACAATTTGCCCAACTTCCAACGAAATACCGTTTTCGAGCGACACTACCAATCTCACTTTGTTCGACGCGAATCTGCAATCTTAATGATATGATTCGCTTAATTTGGTCAAATTCTCTTCCAGAGTATTATCATTTCATAAATTCAACATTTGCTGTACAACTCTTCGAGAAGTCCGACTTTTTTTAAAAATATGTGTAATGAGTTAAAAATTGAGGGAATTGGAAGAGGAAATAAATAGAGTTAAATTTTGTGGGTTGATTTAGAACCACGCTATTCAGATTATTCCATTTTCCGAAAAGAAATAGGTAATAATCCAAACCAATAAGGTAAAGGCCCCGGTTCGTAACCCCCGACTAGTTCGTAACCCATAAAGCGTTAAATTGATTTTTTGTATAATACAATAATTGTTGGCTGATGTGAATTTCTTTTCAAGATAAAAATGAAAATCTACACAACTGATATGAGATTATAAACATTATTTCGCGTTCATCAAGTCGAAAAAAAATAAAAACGTCGCGCTCTGCCGTCTACCGTGGCACAATGTACTTTCAGACCAGCTGACTATAAGACCAGCACTAAAATAACTCCATGAAACTTGACAGCTCGGCGTATTGTGAGCAAAAAAAAGTGGCAATCCAGTGGACTGTGATTACATTCGTCTTGTTTTGAGGGCAATCATTTGAGTAAATAGCTTTCCATGTTGAAATACAATAATTTCTGAGTCGGTTACGAACGGGCTCCGAAATATCAGCAGTGACGCATCTGTAACCCCTTTGGCAAAAACTTTTATAAAAATTGAATTACGACACATCGCTAAAAATCTGAGGCAGATTTTTACTTTAATTTATATTCTTCTTATATGTATATTAACTTTGACCTTTGATCAAAAATAAGGAATGAATGCGTCATTTAGGAATTGACAGTACTCGAATCGATTGTGAGGTTAGTATACGAATTGATGCACTTGGGGTAATTTGCTGTTAACGCCAGTCAGTGTCAACTTTGACGAGTCTCAAAAAATCAACTCCTTCAAACAAAAGCTTGAAAACTTTAAAATTAATTGAATATAGTCTATAAAAACAGTCGAAGGAACTTTTGAAATGCCGGTTACGAACCGGCTCATCATTGGGTTACGAACAGGCTCGAAGATGACTTTCGGGGGTTACGAACCGGCACATCGGGTATGTTCGTTCAAATTCTTAATTATTTGATTAATGCATACTTCATGTTGCTTTTAATGACATCTTCGATTGAAAATAGATTATTCTTTACGCGTGAAGAAAGTTTATTGCATTCAAATATTGCTAGAGGCATTCGAATAGGATTTTAATCTTTCCAGCTTCTTAGTAGGTTACGAACCGGGGCCTTTACCTTAACACATTTCTAAAAAATTGCTAACTTCATCAAATTTGTGAAGTATATTTAAGTAAGATAGATATCTTTTGATAAATTGAGTTAACCATTAACACCTCAATTAAAAGAATTCTTAAGTATTCGTAGGCAATTTTTGGTGTACTTGAAGAATACCCAAAAAATTCAAAAACTAAAACTAGACTTCGAGACTATCCGATTTTCTGGCTCATTAAATTCAAATAGATTTATTAAGTTTATTTATATTCTCATTTAAAATTCCTTTGTTATCTTTTTTGTTGAAGTCAAAACATATTTTCTTGGTAATAAGAAACATCTTTCATGGGAAAACCATGAAACTTGGATTCTATCAATAATTCCTTCTGTAATGCATCCAATCTAAGTTTTTCCTAACTGAATAAATTCATTTAATACTCCTATATCGAACTTCCAATAATATCTATCATAAAATCACATTCCACCAAATTTTTATCAATTACACTGAAAATTATATCAACAAAAACATGAAAATAAGAAAAGATAAAATAATTTTTTATATAACTTCCTGCATATAAAATCAACAAACTTGTAATTAAAAGTTCGGCAAACACTTCACCAAAACACTAATTGAACAGAAATTTCGAATATTTTTCAAAAATGTGTGTCAAAATTTGTTTGAAAAAAGCTTACAGGCCAGAATTTTTGATCGATTTTGATCTTTATTCTTTGAAAATACTATTAACTAAATTTCAAAGAGAATCATAAAAAAAGATTTTTGGATTTTTTTTGTCGCACTTCTATGCTAACAAATGAAGATATAAAGAATAGCCACTTTTACAACTTTATTTTTTATCCTTCCGTAAAGAATCGTAATCAACTTGTCATCAATCGAAATCAGTACAGTGGCATCCAAGATAAGAAATTAATTCATGAACGAATTTTCAACAAAATACATGAATTTTTAAGAAAAAAAGACAAATGTTTAACCAAAAATGGAATAGTTACATTTTCAGTCAAAAAAAATTCCGACCAAGAAAAAAAACTTTTTAACAACATAGTTTATTTTTTAACCAAAAAAATGAATTTTCAACTAAAGTGATGAATCTTTAGCAAAAAAGCTGTGAATTCGATCTCAGGTGTTTTCACTTTGTTTGTATTTATAATTGTATGGTGCTCATTTTTAATGAGCACTATGCTTCCTCATTATGACTAATTAGCAAATATATTTGCTTCCTCACAGAGGAAGTAAAAATACAAAAATACAAGTAGGTCAATCAATTCCTCTCGAATCGAGGAGTCTCTTCTGTTTTTGCATCAACTTTGAACTATGTTGATGAAAAAAAAATTACACTGTAAGAAACAGATTTTTCAAATACTATAAATGACCAAAATGACCATAATTTCCATACTCTTCAGCGAAATGCATTAATATTATAGGTCAATCGATTCGTCTCGAATTAAGGAGTCTTTTCTATTCTTGCATCAACTTTGAGTTATGTTAATGGAAAAAGTTTTACTATAAAACTGATTTTTAAAATATTATAAATAAATCACAAGAACGTGTGACATTCACACACACACACACACACACACACACACACACACACACACATCTGGACAATTGCTTAGAACGTTGTACTAGAAATTTTTTAATTGAGGAACGTTTACTAAACGAATTAAAATTTTTTCGAAATTACCATCACAAAGCTTCCTCTATGAGGAAGCAAAAGGCGAATTTTCAACAAAAGAGTTCAACTTTCAAACAAGTATTTGAATTTACAGCCAAAGAAATGAATTTTCAACTAAGAAGATTAATTTTCTACTAAAAGAAACGAATTTTCAACAAAATATTAAGATTTCCAACCAAAGAAAAGAATTCCCAACTTACATATAATAAATGTTCAACAAAAAAAAAATAGTTTTTAACAAAGTAGTTAAAATTTTAACCAAGTACTTGAATTTTCAACTAGAGATGAATTTTCAACTAAAGTGATGAATCTTTAGCAAAAACAGCGAATTTCCAAAAAAAAAGTTCAATTTTCAAACAAGTAGTTGAATGTGCAACCAAAGAAATGAGTTTTCAACCAAGGAGATTAATTTTCTACCCGAAAAATCGAATTTTCAACAAAAAATTAAAATTTTCAACCAAAGAGATGAATCTTCCACTTATATGATGACTGTTAAACAAAACAAAAAAATTTTAAGCAAAGTAGTTGAACAACCAAGTGGTTGAATTCTTAACGAAGAAGACTAATTTTCTACCAAAAAAAAAAAAAAAATTCAAACTTTCATCCTGTTTTGATTAAGTATTCGACTGTTTTGTTAAAAATTCGTTTTTTTGGATAAATTCAACTCCTTTCGATTTAAAATTTAAAAATTTTCGTTAAAATATCAACCATTACATTTTTCGTTGAGAATTCATCTTTATAGTAGAAAATTTAACTACTTGGTTATCAGTTGCACTGATTTTTTGAAAATTAATTTTTTTTATTTAACAATTTTTGTCAAAAATTCGTCTTTTTGGCTCGAAAATTCCACAAATTCGTATTTTTTGATTGATATAATTTGTTTATAGAAATGAAAAATGTTGATTTATCACAATATTTTTTATTATGCACGACTAACGGTGAAATACAAAGAAGATTTGCTGAACAAAATATTTTGAATCGTAGAACCACCAACTTTCACATTTGCTTATACAATTTGTTCAGAAAAATTAATTCCAATATTTCATAAAATCATTTTGTATCTTAGATGCCACTGTACTGATTTTGGTTAATTCCGAGTTTATTTAGATTGCTTGCGAAAATATAAAAAATAAAGTTGTAAAAATGACCTTTTTTTTGCACTTTATTTGTTCACACAGAAGTACAATAATAAAGAAATTGAAAAATGGGCTCTTATAATTCTCTTTGGAATTCAATTGAGAGTGTGTGGAAGAAAAAGATCGAACTCGATTCAGAATTCTGGGCTCTAGGCTCTTTTGAAACAAATATAAGGGATAAAGGGGTGGAGAATTATAAAGGAAATGTAGAAAGGGAATGGTAAGAGGTAGTATAAATGGGTAAGGATTAACGAGTATAGAGAAAACACGAGATGGATCTACGAGTGCAACATCCTTGGAAGAAGTGTATAAGTCGAAACAGAAGAAAATGTGTAAATGGAAGGGTAGGGGAATAAGTTGTGAAGATTAGTGAAAGGGATGTAAATTGGAATGGGTAAGGAGATGGAGATTGGTGAAGGGGATTTAGAAGGTGAAGGGGAAGGAGAACTTTGCAAATATGAAGGTGGGAAAAGTAAGGAAAAGGAGTTAGGAGGTGAATAATAGTGAAGAGGATCTAAGAAATAAAGAGTAAGAGGGAGTGGAAAGAAGAAATGGTGAAGGGGGAATGGGTAACGAGTGAGGCGTATAGGGAAAGAGATAGGGATGTATAGTTGAGATCCCTCCGGAAGGAGTGTATAAGTCGAATAACAAAAGGAGTTTGTGGAGGTGTAAGGGGAGGAGAATAAATGGGCGAAGATTAAGAAAAGAGATTTCAAACAGAATGGACGAAAAGTAATGGAAAGGACGAAGGAGTAAGGGGATGGAGATTGGTAGAGGGGATTTAGAAGGTGAAGGGGAAGAAGAAATTTGTAACTATGAAGGTGGGAAAAATAAGGGAAAAGGAGTTAGGAGGTGAATAATAGTGAAACGGATCTAAGAAATGAAGAGTAAGAGGAAGTGGAAAGGAGAAATGGTGAAGCGGGAATGGGTAACGGGTGAGGAGTATAGGAAAAAAAAGAAATGTATAGTTGAGATCCCTCCGAAAGGAGTATATAAGCCGAAAGAGAAAAAGGAGTTTGTTGAGGTGTAAAGGGAGAAAAATAAGTGGGCGAAGATTAGTAAAAGAGATGTGAAACAGAATGGACAAAAATTAATAGCAAGGCGGAAGGGGTAAGGGGGAGTTTTGTGGAGGGAATTTAAAAGATGAAGGGGAAGGAGAAATTTGTAAATAAGTAGAAGGAAAGCATAAGAGAATAGGAGTTAGAAGAAGAATAATAATGAAAGAAATGTAAGAGATAAAGGTGAAGGAGGAATGAAAAGGGGAAATGGTAAAAAGGGAACAAGTGAGGAGTGAGGAGTATAGAGAAAAAAAGAGGGATGTATAGTGGAGATCCCCCGGAAGGAGTGTATAAGTCAAAGGATAAAAAAAGGTTTGTGGAGGTAAAGTGGGAGGAGAATAATGGGGTAGAGATTAGTGAAAGAGATGTAAAAGATGAAGAGTAAAAAGGAATAGAGAGAAGAAATGGTGAAGAGGGAATGGGTAAGAGGTAAGGGGTATATAAAAAAAGAGGGAGAGGGAAATGTATAGTTGAGATCCCCGAGAAAGGAGTATATAGATCAAAAGACAAGAAAAGGATTTGTGGAGATGGACCAGGAGGCGAATAATCGGGTGAAGCTTAGTGGAAGGGATTTAAATCTGAATGGATGAAAATGAATAGAAAGGACGAATTGGTGAGGGGACGGAAATTGGTGACGGGGATTTAGAAGACGAAGGAAAAGAAGGAAGTTGTAAATATATTTTAGGAAAGAATGAAGGAAAAGGAGTTAGGAGATGAATAACAGTGAAAGGAATGTAAAAGTTGAACAGGAAGAAGAAATGGAAAGGAGAAACGGTAAAGGGAAAATGGATAAAAGGTAAGAGGTAAGTGGTATAGGGAAGAAGATGGAGAGCGAGATGTATAGTTGAGATCCCTACAGAAGGAGTATATAAGTCAAAAGAGAAAAAAGGGTTGGTGCAGGTAGAACAGGAGGAAAAGAATCGAGTGAAGATTAGTAGAGACTCGTGAAGGGGGTGTTGAAAATAAAGGGAATGTGAAATGCGTAAATGGGAAGAAGGAAAGGATAAGGGCGAAGGCGTTATGAGGTGGATATTAGTGAAAGGGTTGTGAAGGATAAAGAGAAAGATGGAATGGAAAGAAGAAATAGTGAAGAGAGACTTTGAAAAGGGATTGTGATCACTGAAGGGGGTATAGAAGGAGAAGGAAATGGAGAAATGCAAAGGAGGAATGGTAAAGACGAAATTAATAAGAGAGTGGAGAATGCTGAAGGGAATGAAGAAGAGGAAGAAGTACTAGCAAAAGTTAAGTGGGAAAGGGCAACGGAATACAGGGCAGTGAGTGAAGAAATGCATAATGAAAGGGTTATAAAAGAGGAAGAGGAAAGGAAGATGGAAACAAGAAATAGTAAAGAGAGAATGGGAACGGGGCGTAGAAGATAAATGGAAAGGAGTAATGGATAAGAAAAAGGGTGAGAGACAAGGGAGTGAATAGTAATTAAGGGCATGTAGAATAGGAGAATGAAAAGGTGGAATGATGAAGGATGAAAGAGAAGAGGATCAGGAGATGGACAATGGTGAAAGGGATGTAAAAAAGTAATAAGAAAGAGGAATAGCTTAAAGGGTTAGATACGCGTAATGGGAGGGGGGTGGAATAAAAGAGATCTGAAATGGTGAGATAGACTCATGTAACTCATTCTGCAAAGAATTGTCGGATAGCCAACGTAACCTCTTTACACTCAACCATTGAGGAAAATATGAAAAGCTGTGTTTAAATGTAACGAGTGAACTATAAATTGTAGACACACTTTCGAAATCTGTTTCTTAATTTAAACCCTGAAAACTGGAAATAATTGTATCGGGAATGGAAGACCTAACCCAGCGTTTAATATTCCGTGTATAACGTTGTCTGCGCCAAGATACGGAACGTCAGTTACAATTTCGAGATTTCGGGGCCTCCCATCTTCCTCATCTCTCTCGTACTGATTCTCGCTCACATTCTTTCTCATTCTGTGAAGCATAGAGCAGATTTGATTTGTCGCACGGCGTGCACAGTTCAAGCCATGGTAATGGCTCCTTCCGCGTTTCCGCGAGGCCGGACATCTCTTCGAGTTAGCGGCTCTGCCAGTGCGATACACAAGGATCGTACAGTCGAGTTCATTCTGAAATGGTTCCTAGCCAGAACCACGACGTCCCTCTATTTCTTGTACCTCTGTGCTCAATTTAAAATATATGCGGGTAGTAAACGCGAAGCAAGAGAGCCCGCCACAGAATGAGGGGCGGCGTTGTGCGCTCCTTGAAAACTGAACGCTTCAAAGATTTTACCATGCCGAAGGTAACGATTGCTGGAAACCCATTTTCAGACTGCTTAACCGCTTTTGTCCTTTAACAAGCGGAGTGAGTGAAAAACCTAGCGAGTAAATCTACTGCATTCGGTAAAAATATTCATTCCTATTCGTCTCTTTCGCCAAATATTGTACCACTTTATGGCTTAATTAAAAGGATAAGGTGGAAAATATTGTGGTCTGGGCTGTTAATTATTCACATAAAATACTAGGTTAATGGGAAAAGCAGTTGATTGAAAAAGTTTTGCAATTGGAAGGAATTATCTGTTTGTCACTGGAAATGCCCAATTTAAGTCCAGTTGTTATTTATTATAAAATGTTTTGTTTTTGACTACTTACCTGTACTCATTACCTTGTCTTTCGTCTCACATATCACTCCTCTTAACTTAAAACCTCAACTTATCGCATTAACCTACAACCTTAACCTATCACCTTAACTTATTGCCTTATTTTATCGCCTTAACCTACAACCTTAACTTATCGTCTTAACATATCACCTTAACCTATCGCGCTAACCTATCGCCTCAACCTATCGCCTTAAATTGTCGCGCTAACCTATCGCCTCGCTACCTAATCCGTCACTGTCTTCTGCTTTGCCCTTCTCTAATTTTTGAATCTGTGCTTCTGTCTCCTTATCCTCCAGCTCCTTCTCGTCTTCTTCTAATTTGATTCTCTGCCAATTATTATTAAATAATGATAATATATTATTGATATTTCTGCTTCTTCATTCTTAATAAACATCTCTTCGTATTTTTTCATCTCTTTGATTCCCTTCCATTGTATTATGTCACTATTTTCTACCATTTCTCTTTTATTTTAACCTTTCTTTCCTGTCCGCCACTCGTAACTCTTTTTAACACTTCTTTTTTTTCTAGTTTCGTCCTGACTCCCGTCAAAATTCTTTCACTTGCCCTACGTTTTTCCTTCTTCCTAGTAGCCCCTTGTAATTCCCAGCTAAAGTTACTCGGCAATTTACATTTTATACTTTTCCACTCTTTTTCTGCAATCAAAGTTCCCGTAAACCCAACCAAATTGAAGTTTTCTACAAAATTCCAAAAACCGCTGTCCTTATTTTTAATTCCTGCGACATCACCAAAAATCAACTTCACCTCCTTCTCTATTACTTGTATCTCTATCCTGGTACTTTTGCTTTCCTTAATCTTTCCTTTTCACTCTTTTATTTTACTCTTTTATCTTACTCTTTTCTTTTTTTCCTCTTCTCCTCCTCCTTTGCCTCCGTACTCCTCACCTCGTATTTCTTACTAAAAAATTTCGCTCTTTAATCTCCATCCTTTCTGAGTTTAAAAAAGTTTTGTGATTGGAAGGAATTATCTATTTTCATTAGAAATGCCCCATTCTATTCCGATTTGAAGAAATAACTTTCAAAAAACGCGAACTCTAACGGAGTAAACTTGTGTAAACAAAAAAATTGCACAAGAAGTTTTTAAGGGGTCATTCTAATGTCTCGGCAAAAAGAGGTGATTTTCAAGAATTTTTTTCTCAACAAGCACTTCATATAATTAGATAAAATTTTTAGCGTTTATTTATGCAGTCTCAAAGTTTACAAATAAAAATTTTCACATAAAATTATCATTTAGTTTAGGTATTATTTAACAATAAACAAAGTGTCTAAAACGTTCACTGCGCACACGATTTCTCAAAATGTTTTCAACCGAATACTTTCAAACTTTCTACGTTTATTCTAAACATAAATATCTACAAAGTGACGAAGCGGTTTTTTGAATTTTCAATTTTATCATAGTTAAATTAACAAAGAAAAAGCAAAAAACACGATTTTTGGAAATTTTTTGTTTAATCTGCCGCCATTTTGTTCTTTTGCAAAATAAAATAAATCCGCTTTGTCACTTTGTAGATATTTATGTTTAGAATAAACGTAAAAAATTTAAAAGTAATCGGTTGAAAACTTTTAAAGAAATCATGCGCGCAGTGGACATTTTAGACACTTTGTTTATTGTTACATAATACCTAAACTAAATGATGATTTTATGTGAAAATTTTTTTTTGTGTGAACTTTGAGACTGCATAAATGAACGCTAGAAATTTTGTTTAATTATATAAAGTAGTTGTTGAGAAAAAAATTCTTGAAAATCACCTTTTTCTTTTTGCGGAAATAGGATGACCACTTAAAACAATCGTATCGTCTTTTTTTATTAACTTTCAAAGGAAAAATGCCTTCCTGTTTACATTTCACATTCATTTCTAATTGTAATCGCTTACACAGCTAAATTTATTCAAAAATACTCAAATAATAAATACATTATTTAAATTTCGCGGGAAAATATATGCCCAGCTCAAATTGGAAAGGGTTCTAAATTCAAATTATCATAGGATTCATAGTAATATAAAACATATTTTTTGCATCGAACAGTATATAATATAAAACAAGTATATAATTGAATTCACTCTGTAGTGTATTTGTGAAAAATATTTCTATTAATTAGGGGTCGCCCAAAAATTACATAAGACGATTTGGGGGGATGAATTTTTATCCAAATAGATGATTTTTCAACCAAAAGGATAAATTTTCAACCAAGAAAATTAATTTTCTACCAAAAAAAGAAGAATTTTTAATCAAATAGTTGAATTTTTATCCGAATGGTTGAAGTTTCAACGAAAAAGATTAATTTTCTACCAAGAAGACGAATTTTGAACAAAATACATGAATTTTAAACCAAATTGTTGAATTTTAAATTAAGAATGATACATTTTCAAAAAAAAAAAATTGAAAAAGAAGTTAAATTTTCAACCAAAGAAATGAATTTTTAACTAAAATGAAGAATTTTTAACCAAAAAATAAATTTTGAACAAAGTAGTTCTACTTTCAAACAAGTATTTGAATTTTCAACCAAAAGAGATGAATTTTCAACGAAAAATGTAGAATGCAGTTGATATTTCAGCCAAAAATGAGGAATTCTCAATGAAAAACGTAATAGTCGATATTTCAACCAAAAAAGATTATAGTTTTAAACCTAAAACAGTTGAAGTCAACCAAGAAAGACGACTTTTCAACGAAACAGTTGAATGTTCAACTGATTCATTTTCTACTAAAGCAGACGAATTTTCAAAAACATTTATGAATTTTTAACCAAAGAGACGAATTTTCAACCAATTACATGAATTTTAAACCAAGTAGTTGAATTTTTAACTAGAAAAGATGAATTTTTAACAAAAAAAGCGATTTTTCAATAAAATAGTTAATTTTGTGACAAAACGACGAATATTTAACACAATAATTGAATTCTCAACTAAAACCGAATAATTTTCAACCAACAAATAAACAACAAAAAAATAATTTTTACCAAATTAGTTCAACTTTCAGCCAAGTATATAGATGAATTTCCAAGCAAAAAAAAGGATAAATAGTTGCCAACGAAAAATGTAATAGTTGATATTTCAACAGAAAAAAAGTTTAAATTGAAATTGAAAACAGTCGAATGTAAGCCAAAAACACAGATTTTTAAATAAAACTATTCAACTTTCAACTAAAAAGGATGACTTTTTAACAATATGGTTGAATTTTCAACAAAATAATTAAATTTTTTGCCAAAAAAGATGAACTCTCGACCAAAATTATAATAGTAGACTTTGCAATCAAGAAGAATGATCTTTCAAACAAAAATAGTTTGATTTTTTTATTGGGTTCTTTTAATTCCATTCGCATTTAAGTTGAAAACAAGAGAAAGAGGAAAAGAGTGTTATGGGGGAAAGACTGTATAGCCTGCAATAAACAAATAGAAATTTTGATGATTCATAGACTAATGAATAATAGTTAAAATAAACAGGGTGTTGCAAATTTCATAAAAACACCTTACGTAATTTGTGGATGACCCTTCATGAGCATTTTGAATTGAGATTTAAAAAATCGTATCATCTATTTTCATCAAATTTCAAATCAAAAAAGTCTTTCTATTTACGTTTTACGTTTTATGTCGAATTTTAACCATCTAAATAGCTAAATTTATTTTAAAATACTAAAATAAGAATTTTATTATTTAAATTTAGCGGGAGAATGTATCGCTATCTACTAAGATCAGAAAGGGCGCTAAATTCAAATTATCAAAGAAGTCAAAGTAATAGAAAACATATTTTTCGCATCAAACAGTATATAATTTGAAACC
>JAUMHM010000088.1:11831821-11846406 GCA_032362435.1 Melikaiella ostensackeni
GGGGGGGAGATTGAGCCGACTTTATTAACGACTTAATAGGCTATGAAACCCCTTTTTGTAGGCGTCTGCCGCTTAGTTTTACCAATTTTTTCTCTAAATATTTACCACACATGTAAAATAAAAATCTTTGTATCTACACGAGGGCTTAATTACACGGCTCTTTGGTGTTATCTACATTCCAAGATTGCAAGATTGCATGGAATTGAAAAAAATTGCAAAAGATTCCATGGAATGAAAGAAAATTCATTATAGAAAACTATTGTTTGGAAAACGGTCATAGGATAATCAGCATTGCAATAAATAATAAAAACATATTGAAGAAAATAATGTAAAAGGTAGAGAAACTACAAAGAACCGATTTACTTCAGAGCCCTCAGAATCACATATGGAAGTATACAAAAGAGCGAGTCTGCACAAATAAACTTTACACACAAAAAATTTGTGAATTCTCTTCATATGTTTAAAATCTCTTAAAATCTTTTGAACGCCTTTGTATTCCTTTGAAATCTTTGAAATGGTTGAAAATCTACAGAAGTCGTTCAAAATATTTTGAAAATAAAATGTATCAAATTTATTTCCTAAAGTTCTCTACAAATCCCTTGAAACTTGTAAAATCCTCTAAAATTTTTGACTTTTAGAATCTTTAAAATCCTTCAAAAAATTTTTAAATCCTGCATATCACTTGAAATCGTTTGAATCCGTAAAAATCCTTTGAAATGAAATTGAATTTATTCCCTAAAGTTTTCTATAAATTCAGGAATCATTCGAAATCCCTTGAATATAATTCGAATTAAACTTAATCATTAAAGTTCGCTTAAAAAAGTTCAAATCCCCAGAAACCTTCGAAATCCCGTGATATCCTTGGGAATTCAATACAAACGTTGAAATCTTGTGATTACCCTTGAAATCTTTGAAAATCTTTGGAAATTCAATACAATCCTTGAAACCTATGGAAATTCCTAAAAATCTTTGGAAATCCTAGCAAATTCTTTGAGATACATTGAAATTTTTGAAATCCGTTAAAGTCCCTTGAAATCTTTGGAAATCGTAGAAATCAATTTAAAAAAGTATAAATAATTCAAAATCCCTTGAATATGAATTAAATCAAACTTCTTCATTAAAGTTCTCAAAAAGAAGTTTGAATCCCTAGAAATATTTGAAATCACTCGAAATCCTTGGAGATTTAATGAAATTCTTTCAATCTTGTGAAATTCCTCGAAATAGCTTAGAATCCCATTAAATGTTTGAAATCGTTAGGAATTCCTTGGAATTTCATTTTATTCCATTTTTTTTTCAAAAGTTCTTTAGAAATCTCTTGAATTCTTTGGAAATCCTACAAAATTCTATGAACTTCCTTAAAATGTTTTTAATTTCTTGAAATCCAATGGAATTTCTCAAAATCCACGAAAATATTTGGAAATATTTGAAATCCCCTTTCAACATCTTTGAAACGCTGTAAAATTCTTCGAAATTTGTGGTATCTTATGAAGTTCATTAAAATAATTCAAAATTCTACGTTGAGTAGATGAATAAATCATTCGTAAAAATCCATCAAAAAAAGTATAAATCATTTGAAATCCTTTATGTATGAATTAAATTAAACTTATCTCAAGGTCAACTAAAAACAAAACCGTTCAAATACCTAGAAATCCTTGAAATCACTTGAAATCCTTAGAGATTCGATAAAATCTTTCAAATCTTGTTAAATTCCTTGAAATGCCGTAGAATCCCATGAAATCTTTGGAATCGCTAAAAATCTCTTGAAATTTTATTCCATTTCATTTATTTTCCAAAGCTTTCTAGAAATCTCTTAAAATCTTTGGCAATTCTACAGAATTCTTCAAAATTCCATTGAATGTTTCAAATCTCTTGAGATTCTATGGAATTCATTAAAAACCCCGATAATGTTTGGAAATGTTTGAATCCTCTTAAATCCGTTGGAATGTTTCAAAATCTTACGGATTTATTTGAAATCCGTGGAAATATTTTTCAATTTCTTGAAAGCCGATGAAATCCTTTAAAATTAGTTGAAATACTTAGAAATCCCATAAAAATCCGTTCAAAAGCCTTAAAATCCGTGGCAGGTTTTTGAAATACGTTGAAATATTTTGGAATTTCTTAAAATCCCCTGATATGTTTGAAAACTTTCGAAATCATTTCAAATCTTGTAAAATTTATCTAAAATCTCATGAAATCGCTTAAAATCTTTTCAAATTCTCTGGAACTTCTTGAAATTCATTGAAATCCATTGATATATCTGAAATTTTTCAACTCTTTGGAAATTCTGTAAAATTCCTTGAAATCTGAGGAGTCCTGTGAAATGTGATTCTTTTAATATTTTAATATTATTTATTTTGATTTTGTTGTAATGATTTTCTTATAATGATTTAAGTAGATAAATAAATCATTTGTAAAAATCTATTAAATCCATTGAAATCCCTTCAATATGAATTGAATTGAACTTTTTCATTAAAGTTATCTAAAAAAACAGTTGAAATTCCCAGAAATTTTTGAAATCCCTTAAAATCCTTAGAAATTTAATAAAATCTTTCAAATCTTCTTAAATTCCTCGAAATACCTTAGAATCCCATCGAATCTTTGGAATCGCTAGGAATCCCTTAGAATTTCATTACATTTCATTTATTTTCCAAAGTTTTCTAGAAATCTCTTGAAATCTTTGGAAATCCAGCAAAATTCTTTGAAATCTTATGAAATTTTTTTAATCTCTTGAGATCCTTTGAACTTCTTTAAAAATCCCGACAATGTTTGAAAATTATTGAATCCTCTTGAATCCCTTCAAATGTTTCAAAATCTCACGATTTTCGTTGCAAACCGTGAAAATATTTTTAAATCTCTTGAAAACCAATAAAATCCTTTAAAATTAGTTGAGATACTTGAAAATCTTATGAAATCCTTTCAAAATCCTTGAAATCCATTGCAGTCCCTCGAAATACATTGAAATTCTTAAGGATTTCTTGGAATTCCTTGAAATCCATTAATGTATTTAAAATCTCTCAACTCTTTCGAAAAAAGCGATAAAACTCCGTGGAATATGTGGAATCCTGTGAAATCCCTTGAAATAATTTGAAATTCTAAGTTAAGTAGATGAATAAATCATTCGTGAAAATTCATCAAAATAAGTATAAATCGTTTTAAATCCCTTGAATATGAATTAGATTAAACTTATTTATTATAGTTATCTTTAAAAAACCGTTTAAATCCCTTGAAATCCTTAGAGATTTAATAAAATCTTTCAAATCTTCTTAAATTCCTCGAAATACCTTAGAATCCCATCGAATCTTTGGTATCGCTAGGAATCCCTTGAAATTTCATTAAATTTCATTTATTTTCCAAAGTTTTCTAGAAATCTCTCTAAGCCTTCGGAAATTCAGCAAAATTCTTTAAAATCTCTTGAAATTTTTCAAATCTCTTAAGATCCTTTGGAATTCCTTAAAAACCTCGATAATGTTATGAAATTATTGAAACCTCTCGAGTCCTTTCAAATGTTTCAAAATCTTACGATTTTCGTTAAAAACCGTGGGAATATTTTTATATCTCTTGAAAACCGATGAAATTCTTCAAAACTAGTTGAAATGCTTGAAAATATCATGAAATCCTTTCAAAACCCTTGAAATCCATGGCAGTCCCTCGAAATACGTTGAAATTCTCAAGGGTTTCTTGGGATTCCTTGAAATCCATTGATGTATTGAAAATCTCTTTACTCTTCCGAAAACAGAGATAAGACTCCGTGAAATATGTGGAATCCTGTGAAATCCTTCGAAATAATTTGAAATTCTTAGTTAAATAGATGAATAAATCATTCGTAAAAATCCGTCAAAAAAAGTATAAATCGTTTGAAATCTCTTGAATATGAATCAAATTAAACTTATTTATTAAAGTTATCTTAAAAAAACCGTTTAAATCCCTAAAAATCTTTGATATCCCTTGAAATCCTTCGAGATGTAATAAAATCTTTCATGTTACATTCCTTGAAATACCTTAGAATCCTATAAAATCTTTGGAATCGCTGGGAATTCCTTAAAATCTCCTTATATTTCATTTATCTTCCAAAGTTTTCTAGAAATATCTTTAAATCGTTGGAAATTCATCAAAATTCTTTGAAATCCCATGAAATTTTTTTAATCTCTTGAGGTCCTTTGGAATTCCTTAAAAACCTCAATAATGTTTGGAAATTATTGAATCCTCTCGAATCCCTTGAAATGTTTCGAAATCTTACGATTTTTGTTGAAAATCGTAAGAATATTTTTAAATTTCTCGGGAACCGATAAAATCCTTTAAAATTAGTTGAAAAGTTTGAAAATCCCATGAAATCCTTGAAATCCATTGATGTATTAGAAATCTCTTAACTCTTCTGAGATAAGAGATAAAACTCCTTAAAATATGTGGAATACTGTGAAATCCGTCGAAATAATTTAAAATCCTACGTTAAGTAAATATATAAATAATTCGTTTCTGGAGTGCCTCCATTTTCAGCATCATTTCTTTTAGTATTTTAGCATTATTTATTACTGATTTTCTTATAACGATTTTGTTATGATGATTTTCTATACTGATTTTTCTAGAATCGTGAAAAAATTATGAGAAATTTATTACAGGAGAATTACTATAGACCTATACTGAATTTCTTACAATATGTTTTGGCAAGGGGGGACTACAAGGGACTACAAGGGTAGTCTCAAAGTCTATTTTTGAGTTTTGAATTTTTTGGGTGTTCTTTTTTGGTACACAAAAAATTTTCATAAGAAATTGGAGTTTATTTAGATCTTCAAAAAATTTCAGAAGTTGTATACATCGCTACTCTCTGGGTATATTATACTCATACACGTGTGCCGGGCTCAGAGACTATTTATGCGGTCCTGAGTGTTTACTCACGCAGCGCTTTAAGTCCAGTGGAAACTAGATTTCAGTAGCGCCCGTTACTGTGCTGACTAGACCCAAGGCCGGCACAGTTAGTCGATTTGAGTGTAATTTATAAAGCTGTTATCCATGTTTTGTAGGTGTGTTTTATTGAAGAAGGGCAGAGAACGTTTAGTATTCCTTGAAGAACATATCCAGACGAGGCAAGTAGACCATGTCCCTCAAAGCACTGCGTACGTTTATAGTGCGGGAAAAGCACTTAATGACGAGAGATACAGTCCGCTTATTATGTGATAAATATAGAAAACGTAATTATTGATAAGCTTTAATGAGCTGCCTTGCACGTTAGGGTGCATTCTTCTAAATCATGCACCTCTTCGTTTGCTCACGCACAACGCAGGCAACCATGCGCATATTCTTCTTTGAATCTGCAATATAGTTCAGTTGCCACTAACACTTTTGTATGCACTAAGAGGTCCCTCAGATACCTTTTGTTTAAAAGATTGAAGTAAGTCCCCTGATTTCGAATATCTTGGTTACTTTTTCGAAATTTCGGTGAGTTTTTGTTTAAACCATTTTCTTAATGACAATTTCACTATCAATCAACAAAAAGATTTTTAAAAATAATTTTTCACATTTTTGAGCAAAACTTTTTTGTTTCGTACACTTTTTTCGTAGGGAGAACCGTTTGCAAGTTAGAGCGTTATAAACAAATGATTTTTCAACAAAACTGACACATTTGCCCAGTTGTATTTCAGAATCTATTTCTCAGAAATATTTTTAATTTGTACATTATCTATTTCGAGGTTAGATCTCTTGAGAGGGAATATAAATCTTTCGCTCGAATGGAAATTTCACTCCAGGAATTGTTGTTAAAAAATGGCTCTTCTTAAAGAAAAATCGTCTAGAATTTTCATTTGTTAATAAAAAATCATTCAGGCCGACGAGTGTCTTAACTTTCACTTAAAATGCTGCAAACCTTGTACCTACCATAGTAAACATTGTTTATTGTTCATAAACGTTTATGCTTAATTGTTTATGACAATTGTTATAAATAGAAACCCTGATTTAAAATAATTATTGTTTCATTATTCTTTGACACCAAATATAACTTTTAACTTTCTCGATATTTTCTCGCCTGGAAAGCAATTATTTATTTACAGCCATGTTAATAAATATTTTATATTGATCTACGTTCACCTGCAACACAAAATTTTTATGGTATTCGCAATAACCTTTTTTTATGACATTAATTTCATCGCAAACAGTTTAAATACCTTAACATTTTAAATATTCCCTCCTCATTGCTTATAGCAATTGTTATTATCAAACACCCACAATTAATATCATTCATTTAAGAAAAAATTTAATAACTCTTTGGCCCCAAATAAAATTTTTTACTCCAGTGACATTTTATCGCACAAAGAGCTATTATTTATTCACAGCCGTATTAACAATATGTTTTTTATAAATCTATTCTCCACTACAATTCACAATTTTGAAGTCATTAGCTATAACCTTTTTAACAATATTTCTTCTACCGTATACAGTATTATTATCTTAAGTAGCGGAATTGTTATTCACGAAAATAAAAAAGTCTATAAATGAATAATAGCTGGCCTTGCGAGCAAGTAGCAAAAGAGTAAAAAGCTTTGTTTTGTGCCGAAGATTAAGAAACAAATTTTTCAAAAATAAATAAGGTTAATTGAAGGTTTCCGTTAATAACAATAGTTATAAACAATAAGGAGCAGGTATTGAAAATACAAACCAAGATAATTATACTGTGCACGGCAAGAGGAATATTATTCAAAAAGGTTATCACACATAACTTGAAATTGTAATTTGCAGGTGAGAGTAAATTTATAAAAAATATATCGTTTATATGGCTGTGAATAAATAATAGCAAGTCGAATAAAAAAATAGAAAAAGAGTAAAAAATTTTTTTGTGTCAAAGATTAACAAAATTAAAAAAAAAATTAATTATGTTACATGATGGTTATTATTTAGAACAATTGTCATGAATAATGTATCAAAAAAGTTTATGATCAAAAAGCAATTAAACTATGGCAGGTGTAGGTTCTGCAAAAGTTTTAGTGAAAATTATGACACTGTTTGGCCTGGATGATTTTTTATTAAAAAATGAAAATTCTAGATGATTTCATCTTAAGGATAGCAATTTTTTAACAAAAAATCACGGAATGAGGTTTTCATTCGATCGGAAGATTTTGTTAAATAATCATTTGTTTTTAACGCTCTAGCTTGCAAATGGTTTGTCTTTTGATAAAAGTACAAAAAATAAGAAAGTTTTAGTTTTGCTTAGAAATGCTAAAAATGACTTTAGAACATTTTTTCGTAGATAAATAATCAAATTGTTAAGAAAAATCGTTTAAATAAAAACTGACCAGGATTTCGAAAAAATAACCAAGATATTCGTAATCAGGGACTTTTTTTTAACTTTTAAACAAAGGCGTTTTGGGTAACACTTAGTGCATACAGAAGTGTTAGTGGCAACTCGATTAATATTTATGTTAACTGATTTGATCAGTATTCCAGAAACAATCTCAAAAATACAGTAAATGCTAGTTGATTAATTCGATCCCGAAATTTTTTTCTAACAAAAAATCATTAAGTTTCCATGAAAACTTCAATTATGTAAATCTAAGGAAACACTTTTTGAAGGTAAATAAAAAAATAATTTCTGGACCGCAGAGGTTTATAGCCCAATATAAGGAAAATGAAATTCTTATGCTGAGAATCGAACAATTTTGTTAGTTTGTCTATCCTTTCTGAATTGAAAATTCAAACATTTTCATTGAAAGTTCAACTACATTGTTGAACTCCTTTGTGAAAAATTCATTTATTTTGGTTGAAGATTCATCATTTTAGGGAAAATCTTATCTTTTTGAATGAAAATTTAACTATTTCGTTAGAAACTCTTCTTTCTTTTTGTTGAAAATCCATCTCTTTGGTTGGAAACTTAACCATTTCGTTAAAAAAAATTTCTTTTTGCTAAAAATCAATTTTTTAACTATAAATTAAAATATTACGTTTTTGGTTCGATATTTATTTTTGTAGTTAAAAATTCATGTATTTTGTATAAAATTTGTCTTTTTGGCTTGAAAATTAAACTATGTGGGTAACTTTTTTTTTCTGGAAAATCTTTCCTGTCTGAAAACTCAAAAATTTCGTTGAAAGTTCGTCTTTTTGCTTCGGAAATTCATCTCCCAAGGTAGACATTTAATCTTTTTTGATTGAAAATGCTACTGTTTGGTGAAAAATTAATCTGTTTTGGCTGATGATTCAAGTATTTTCTTGAAAATTCGTCTTTTTTGGTTGAATTCAACGGTTTTTGATTTAAAATTAAAATATTTTTTGTTTCAAAATTTAGCTATTCTATTTTTGGTTAAACATTGATATTTTTGATTGAAAATTGATCTTTTCTCTTTGACAATTCATCTTTGCTTTAAAAGTTAATCATGTTTTTGAAAATTTGTTTTTTTTTTAGTTTAAAATTAATTTTTATACTGAAAATTTAACTATTCCATTTTTTGTTGAAAATTTATATTTTTAGTTGAAAATTCTAATATATGGTTGAAAATTCGTCTCTTTCTGCACAAAATTAATCTTCTTGAATGAAAATTCATCTATTTCCGTTAAAGTTACATGATTATAGTTAGAAATTCATCTCTGATTGCAAATTCATCTATTTCTTCTGATTAAAAGTTGATACTTTTCAGTTAAATATTAAATTACTATGCTGAAAATTAAACAGTTTTGTTATAAAGTCATCCTTTTTGGCAGAAAATTTTATTGTTTTGCTGGAAATTCTCCTTTTTTTTTTAAGAATTCATCTCTTTGGCGGACAATTTAATTATTTGGATGAAAATTCGTGTTTCTTTTTGTTCGAAATTAATTTTTTCAAGTGGGAATGTAACTATTCTACTTTTGGTTGAAAATGTATCTCTTTTGTTAAAAATTGAACAATCAGGTTGAAAATGCCACTACTGGATTAAAAGTTAAACTCCTTTGTTCAAATTTAATTTTTTTGGATGAAAATTCAAATAATTCATTGAAAATTCGACTATTTCATTGAAAATTCAGATACTTGGTTGAGATATTAACTATTTATTTGAAAGTTAAGCTATTTTGTTGAAAATTAATTTTTTTTACTGAAAATTCAACTATTCACGTAGAAGATTTATCTCTATAGTTTAAAATTTCCCTCTAGTTTAAAATACAACTATTCTTGGTAGAAAATTTAATTATTATGCTGGAAATTTCACAATTTTGTTACATGCTCTCCTTTTTGGGTTGAAAATTCTTCTATTTTTCTTGAGAATTCAATTACATGGTTGAACTCTTTTGTTAGAAATTCATATTTTTGGTTGATGATTCATCATTTTAGTTTAAAATTCATCTCTTTGCATGAAAATTTAACTTTTTTGTTCAAAATTAATTTTTTTGTTCAAAATAATTTTTTTTACTAAAAATTTAACTCATCCAGTAGTAGATTTATCATTTTAGTTGAATACTCACCCCTTTGGTTGAAAATTGTACTATTTTGTTGAAAAATCGTTTTTTGTGTTGAAAATCAATTTTTCAATTCAAAATTTAACTATTCCATTTTTGGTTCAGTATTTATCTTTTGTAGTTGGGAATTCCTATAATTTGTCGAAAATTCGTCTTTTTGGCTTGAAAATTAAGCAGTTCCGTTGAAATTTTTTTTTACTGGAAAATTTTTTTTGGTTGAAAATTCAACCATTTCGTTGAAAATTTGTCATTTTGGATTTAAAACTCATCTCTTTTGGTAGAAATTTAATTTTTCGTTGTTAAAAATGCAATTGTTCGGTGAAAAATTATTCTTTTTGGTTGATGATTCAACTATTTTATTGAAAATTCGTGTTTTTAGTTGAATTCAAGTGTTTTTGATTCAGAATTGAAATATTTTTTGTATGAAATATCAACTATTACATTTTTCGTTGAGACTTCATTTTTCTTTGTTGAAAATTCAATTAATTGGTTCAAAACTGATTTCCTATGTTAAAAATTAATTTTCTTGGTTGAAGATTCATCATTTTACTTGATATATCATCTCTTTAATTGAACATTCAATTATTTTGTTGAAAATTGACTTTTTTGGTTGAAAATTTATTTTTCAACTCAAAATTCAACTATTCCACTTTTGATTGATTTTTTTTCTTTCTTGGAAGGTTAAAAATTCATACTTTTGGTTGATGTTTCATAATTTTAATTGAAAATTTATCTCTTTGCATGAAAATTTAATTGGTTCTGAAAATTCGTTTCTTTACTTCAAAATTAATTTTTAACTGAAAATTTAACTATCTCATTTTTTGGCTAACAATTTATATTTTTGCGATGAAAATTCAACAATATGGTTGAAAATTCACTTATTTTGTTGAAAATTCGTTTGTTTTAACAGCAAATTCATCTTCTTGTATGAAAATTTATCTGTTTGGTAGAAAATTTAATTGCGTCGTTGAAAGTTGAACTACTTTGTAAAAGATTTATTTTTTTGGTTGAAGATTTATCATTTCAGTTGAAAGTTTATCTCTTTAATTGAAAATTCACATATTCTGTTCAAAAATCCTTTTTTTAGTAAAAATTAATTTTCTTGAATGAAAATTTAACTATTTCATTTTTGGTTGACAATTTATATTTTTTAAACGAAAGTTCAAAGATTTGGTTGAAAATTCACGTATTTTGTTGAAAATTCGTCTTTTTCGGCAAGAAGCTAACTTTCTTGTATGAAAATTCGTTTGTTTTGTAGAAAACTTAACTGCGTGGTTGAAAGTTGAACTCCTTTGTTAAAGATTTATTTTTTTGGTTGAAGATTTATCATTTCAATTGAATATTTATCTCTTTAGTTGAAAATTTACATATTCTGTTCAAAAATTTTTTTTTCACTTAAAAATTAATTTTTTTGAATGAAAATCAAACTATTCCATTTTTGGTTGCAAATTTATATTTTTTAGATGAAAATTCATCTTCTTGTATGAAGATTTATCTGTTTGGTAGAAAATTTAATTGCGTGGTTGAAAGTTGAACTCCTTTGTCAAAGATTCATTTTTTTGGTTGAAGATTTATCATTTCAGTTGATATTTTATCTCTTTAATTGAAAATTCACATATTCTGTTCAAAAATCCTTTTTTTTAGAAAAAAATTAATTTTCTTGAATAAAAACTTAACTATTCCATTTTTGGTTGACAATTCATATTTTTTAAACGAAAGTTCAAATATTTGGTTGAAAATTCACGTATTTTGTTGAAAATTCGTCTTTTTCGGCAAGGAGCTAACCTTCTCGTATGAAAATTCGTCTGTTTCGTAGAAAATTTAACTGCGTGGTTGAAAGTTGAACTCCTTTGTTAAAAATTAATTTTTTTGTTGAAGATTCATTATTTTAGTTGAAAATTTATCTTCTTAGTTGAAAATTTACATATTCTATTAAAGAATCGTTTTTAGTCACAAATTAATTTTTTCAACTAAAAATTCAACTATTCCATTTTTAGTTGAAAAGTGATCTTTTTTAGTTGAAAGTTTATGTATTTTGCTGAAAAATGGCGACATCGCGACATCCTTGCTTTAGTTCGTTAAATATTATGTCGTTCATGGTTAAGCTACGACTGTCAATAAAAAGTATAACAACTGCCACTCGACAGATATGAATGAAGTGTAAAAATTAATTTTGTATCCGCAAATGTGGATAATTTTGATTTCAAGTTGATAATCCGAATGAAATGCAACGGTTTAATATCCCGAGATTTTCTGTGAAGTGAATATTTTTAAACGATTTTAATTTATGAAGGCTGAAGTTCGATATTCTCTCGATTCAGTTGGTCTATTCTTATTATTTGCGGAGGGTAAAATGTAAAATCCATACGGATACCGATAGTGTACTCTGGAACATTATCATACCGTGGACCTGGCCATACAGTTTCACAGCCCCTTGCTTAATTTAAATTCTATTACACCCGATCTCTATTCCCTCTTTCCTATGAATATTCAAACCCAGCGCAGACCCACCCCCCATCATCTATCGGGTATCCAAAGAATTAAATTAATATACTGCGCAAAACAGCCCCTCGCGCCAGACTGGGCGGAGGAGTCTCCAGGACAAGAGACGCCTGCTGGAAATCTTGTTTCGACGGCCATTAACGTCCTCCTGTCAACCCGCTTGATCCCCCATAAAAAATCAGAACCCGATCGCCACACTTTTCATCCCCCGTCATGATTGCTCCTTACCGCGATAATTGATTGTGAATCTAAATTGGTGCTAACGGGACAAGACAGAATCAATTTAACTTCTGCATCACCAGATTATGAATATTATGAATATTTTTCATCCATAGATTGATTTTAGGTAGGGGGAAATCCCAGGGGCAAATTACTTCTTCCAGTATGGTTGAGCGTTAATATTCAATGAAAAATAATAAAGAAGAAAGAAGAGTAGATATAATATATGTTCTCACACTTATACATATACATATGCACTCAAGGCGTCTTGCACGACGTGCTACGATCAAGATCGCAGATCTAGCCGCGGGGTTCGTTGCTTATTCGACGAGTTTACCATTTATCGGCGATCTACCGAGCGAGTTTTCCGATCCCTCGGTAGATCTATGTTCCCTGTTGCACGTAACGTGAAGGAAATAAATGATTGCAGTGCAGGTGCAACACGACTCTCGGAAAAGAGGATGCCGACAGGTTCGAACAATTGCCATCCACCTGGAAAATTCTCAGAAAATCACCTTTGTTCTTTCATGTTCTGCAAACTCTCATACCTCGCTTTTCTACATTTGCTCAAGTCAGAGAAAATGAAAGTGATTCTACAATCCAAAGTGTCCAAATGTAGTCGATATATCGGCTCGGGATTCAGATACCCTTTCGGCAGATGTGCATTTCTTACTTGAACCGAGTGGAGAGTTATTGTACTTCTGTATTCACATAAAGATTTGCTGGATTACTTGAAATATTGACCGATTTCTATTAAGCTTTCTCTCACTTTTTCTTAATTGTACAAGGAAACTGATTCAGATGATATAAATTTAGTTGAGCCATGTTTTCATAGTTTGGATTTTTGTAACTGGCCTTAATATCATACAAAAGAAAGGGTCATCCGTTGCAGATAAAGCAAAGTAGCATTTACCTGCCGAGGCTGCCATGGTGAGCTGCGATAACGAGTATCGAAAACCCGATTCGACACAATTTGATCCGATCCCGAGAAAGTATCGTATCAGACGGCACCACTATCTAAATGACATGACTCCATCTGAGCTTACACATAGAACCTTGTCATGTGGTAGAATTAGGAATTTTGAATATGATTCATTTTCAATCTTGTGAACTGAATTGTAATGACGAAGTCTTCTTAATATAGGTAAGAATTCAATTTCGTTTCATCAGGGCCGGCGTGACCGACTGTGCAGACTGCGTTTCTGCACGTTTTGTTCTTGTTGCAAACTTTTTACAACCATTCGAAATGCTTCAACTTTGGGAGGCTGTAATGATTGGATTCATATCGGTGAAAGATTCAGCTCTCACGAAAAGAACAAATCATATTTAAGTGCACATAGATAGTGGAATGAGTTAGCATTGAGAGTAAGGGTAAGAAAAACAATCGATGCTAATCATCAACGCATGTTGGATGATGAAACCCGACATTGCAAAAATGTTTAAGAGCGACTTTTAGCAATAATATATTTTTTGGCACGACAATCTTTGGCAATTACATGTTTACAATAATGGAAACTTCTTAAAACTAGTCGACCGCATTTCAAAATTTAATACTGTTTTGTCCGAGCACCTTTTAAGGATTAAAGATGGTCTCACGCAAGAGCATTATCTCTCTAAAGATATTCAAGTTAAAATTGTACATTTACTAGCGTATAAAATTTAGCAGAACATATTAAATATTGTGAAAAATTCCAAATATTATAGTATTATTGTTGATTGTACTTCAGATGTCAGTCACGTTGAGTGAATAACTATTATATTACGTTGCAGGAATGTTACGAGAAGTCCTGTTGAAGTTCGGGAACATTTTCTTGGATATGTACTCGTACCAGTAACTAGCTTTACAGGTGCAGCACCTACTGAAGTTATACTAGATAAACTCGAAAAAAATAGTTTGTCTATTGAAAATTCAAGGGGACAAGGATACAATAACATTTCGAATATGAAAGGCAAGAATGCTGGAGTTCAGCAACGTATTAGAGAAATAAATCCTCATGCTTTTTTCATTCCATGCAGTTGCCATTCACTTAACTTGGTTATTAATGGCGCAGCAAAGTCATCGGGAAAAGCGGTCTCATATTCTGATATAATTCAAAATTTATACCTGTTTTTTCAACATCACATTTGAGATGGGATGTTTTAAAAAAGCATATACCTTCTTTAACCGTGAAACCCTTGAGTACGACAAGATGGGAAAGTCGAATGGATGCAGTTCGTCCAATAAGATATCAAATAGGCGAGATATTGATACTCTACTGGATACCTTAAGCAATGAATCTTTTGATGTAATGGCAAGACATGAGGCTGAGTGCTTAGCATAAAGTATTTCTGATTTTAAATTTTTGTGCTGTTTAATAACCTGGCATAATATTTTGAATTACATAAATGTTGCTAGTGAATTCCTTCAAAGTGTTAATATGGATTTGTCAAGCGCTTTCAATGAACTAAAAGAAGTT
>JAUMHM010000088.1:11846506-11859948 GCA_032362435.1 Melikaiella ostensackeni
GGGAGGAGGGATGGGAAGTGATGGGTGGAGAATGAAAGTGAGAGGGGGGAAGGGAGTATTGATGGGGGGAGGGGGAAGTGATGGGGCGTTGGGATGGGGGGGGGAGTGAAGGGATGGTAGGAGAATAGAATCGGATGGGATAGGATGGGGACAGGGAATGACTTGAAAGACATAATTATCGGATTAATAGGCTACGAAACCCTTTTTTGTAGACGCGTGGTGTCTACTCTCACTTATTTTTAATAATAAGACACACCTACAGTCTACACTATCCAACCAATTAGTACATATATTTCCAGATATAAGTATGTAGGATGAAATTTTTCATCCAATTTTCATAAATTTTGGATTCATTGACTATTTTTCGAGATTTATTAATTTTTATGTGAAAGATGGATTTTTTGGTAACTAGCCACACCGATTCAACCGATTCATACCTAAGTTTCAAAGCAATTCTGTTGGATGGAAGTCTCGATACATTTTTTAGGAAAATTTGATTCATCAATTATTTTTCGATAATTTGTACACCTCATGCAAAAAATTGATTTTTTTTAGTAACTGGAAAGCGCAAAAGTTTGCACTTTTAAACCGATTGCTAAATTCGTCATATTTTCAATAATTTGAAACGGATATTTTTTTTAAATACAAACTTTTAATTAAAAATGTGAAATCTCACCAAGAGCATCTACGATGCGAAAAATTCCGTCATGTAAAAAGTTATCAGTTGAATCAAGATATAAATTGATTGAAAGTAAAATCAAAGTTTTTCAAGTAATTCTAAATGATATCTCAGTTTTCAATTTTATTGAATTGTAAAAATTACAGAAATTTTGGAAGTGTATTACAAGGGATTCAACTGATAACTTTTTACATGGTGGAATTTTTCTCACCGTAGACGTTTTTAATGAGATTTATAGTCCAGTTCGAAATACAAATAATATCTATTTCCAACAATCATACAACTTTTTTTTCTTACTTTCATTTAACATAAAAAGTTCCAAATTCAAATTGCGATTTCAAAATTGTAAATGAATAATCAAAATATATCGAATATCAATTATGAAAAATAATAAAAATCTCATCAAACTTTTAGTTCCGAAACAACTTTGAATTAAAAGACTTAAATTTTAATGTATTTGAATTTGAAGCTTGAGAAGTTGGATAATTTGGTAATTGGAAAATTTTAAAACTGCATAATTTTTTTAAATTCAATTTTTTTAAGAATAAAAAGGTTATTGAACTTTTAGTCTCCGAACAACTTTGAATTAAAAGACTTAAATTTTAATAAACTAAAATTTGAAGCTCTACAAGTTGGATAGTTTGGTAAATGGAAAACTTTAAAACTGTGTAATTTTTAACAGGAAGTGCTGAAAACAGAAAACTTGGTTTTAAGCTAAAAAATCTAACTAAGTCTGAATACTAAGTATTTAATGAATTTGATAATTTAAAACTGACCAATTATAAACTCAAATTCCTTGAAATGAGATAATAATTTTCAGTCCTTGTAATTATAAAATTAATTATTCGCGGATTTCAATACGTTAAAGTTCAATATTTCAAAATTTATGTTTTCAAATTCAACAATTCCAGTGGATACAAAAGAAATTTCTGCGCCTTATGAATATACTCATTTTATAATTAGGCATTTAGAATTCCATTAGTTTTGATAACTGCAAATTTTTCAAAATAAATTTTCAATTTCAATCGATTCAAAACTACAGAGTTCTTAATAAGAAGAGGTGGAATCATTGAGATGTGAGATACTTAATACATTTGTATCCATTTAGTTTCAAAGAGATGTGTACCTCAAAAAAAAATTCCACTCACTTTTTCAAAAATTCCATGACTTTTCCACATTTCCTTAAGCTTTTTTAAAATTCCATGACTTGTTAATTTTCAATCTCATCACTAAAGTTCATATAGGAATACTGGCACTAAAAATCACTCTCTGATATTAGTAATTAATAATCTGATATTTACTGATTAATCCAAATCCACACTCGCAGCGACAATTTTTATTATTTACCATATAATGTAAATAAAGTGACTACTAACGTAAGTATTCTATAAGCATTAAATGTCACGCTGACAGAAAAAAAGTTAAAGGCAGAAACACGCGATAAACGAGCTAAAACATAAGAGCTTCAATGTGAACAGACAAAAATCGTAATTTATTATTAATAATTTAGAAAAATTTTCCCCAGTTTCTGATTCTTCTATCTTATCCACACCATGGAATAAATAATTGTGATGATAGTTTTTAAAGATACGCAGGAAATAAAGTCAGAGTTCAAGGAGCAAGGGGTCAAATGTCAAAGGTGAGAGATCATAGGTGAAAGGTCATAGGTCAAAGGGCTAGGCTAGAAATTTAAGGTATGAGGTTGAAGGCTGAAGGTCAAACATCAGAAGTCAGGGTCAATGATGCATTTATTCCAGATTAGAAGAATAATACTAATAATATTGTGGTGATACCTAGTTTATAGAGAAAAACTAATGAATCAAGAATGAAGGATGAAGAATGACGTTTCATAAAATAAAGATGGAATTTTGGTATTCAGACCTTCGGACCTAAAATTTCTGTTATTCTTTCAGCTTCGGAAAATATCACCCTTTTTCTTATCTCTCCTAAACAAGAACCAGCAACAAAATATCATAGATCAACTCTATGATAAAATCTTCACGGATTCTAAACAGTTTTGCAAACTTGCCAATGTTTTTCCAAAATTTTCGATTTTGGACAATTTTTTCTCTATTTGAAATGAAACATTCTACTCTCGCATTCTCTTATTCGGTTCGTTCTGAACATGCATTAACCGTCTATACGCAGAGGACCGTCTTGGGATACGATACGGGAGTTGGAGGAAGGGGTGGCTGGGCGGATGGGGCTGCAATCGGTGAGAGGGTGGCGGCTTTCGGGGGGAAGGTGGTAGACGAAGAAGCTAGAGAGCGTAAAGGAGAAAGAAAGATAGATGGATAGAAAGAGGAAGATGGAGAGAAAGAGGAAAGAGGAGAGTAGGAGCAGTATCTTGGAGACTTCGCACTGTATCTTGAAATGAGTTTTGTTGGATCAATAAGTTCCACTATAAGAACACTCTCGCTCTGTCCCGGGGTTGGTATCGGGGTGTTGGTTTTATCCGTGTTTATCTGTGTCTGCAAATAGATATACACGAACGTACACGGAAACCACCCCTTCCCACCCCTGGTATGTATCTGCCGCCAGTCGACTATGTATGTACGAATAGGATAGTCGCTACAAGCATTTCGAGATGAGTCGAACTCAATCCCGAGGCAGATACACTCCACTTCGAATCCATGCTCCGTAATGGCTTAAAAGTTAATCACATTTTCGTCTCGCCTTCGTACTGTACTCGTTAATTTTAATAATTCTATAGAAGTCGATCTCGCGAGGGATAGGAAATATTTCATCCGCGCTTCATTTGATTAAATCACCAGAAGATCTTGAGCGATTAGATTTGCTATGGTTTTTGGAGATTGATGCTTCCATTAGATCGTTTAGATGTGCTAACTGATTTCATCTTCAAAGATACTTTTTAATAACTGAGGATACACTTTGAAACTTACAAAACCTCTAATAGAACTTAACTATGATGAGAGTTTAGATCTAATGATGATGAGTTTAGGAAGCTCGATAAGAATTTCTAATCAAGTTGACCGGGAGAAAGCAACAGCTGGTTAATATTAACAATATTGGAATAATAATTTAATTTGTAGAATATGTGAGCGGGATAAAGGTGAGCAGAGAATCCCTAGTCGGGGCAGGCTCTTCTCGTTGGAAAAGTTAATAATTAGAGTCGACGCGTGACCTTGTACCTCGATCCGCTCTTTCTCTCTCGCTCCTACTCCCACACTTCCACCTTGTCGCGCTCTCGTGCAGCCGAAATTCCAAAGTTTCCCGGCAACTCTACTCTGGGAAGCAATTTCGGTTGCTACCACCCCTCATCCAATTGCGCGCAGCAAAGGAAAGTGCATAAACCGTCGAGTGTCCTCACCACAAGGAGCGCACGCGTTCTTTCTGTCTTTTTCAAGTCATTCTTTCGGAATATGAACATCACGATTTCCACGATCTGCTTCCCCATCTAATAGGTGGCAGGTTTAGAAGATCAAAACACTCTTCGAAAACATCTCTTTGACTTACTCGAATTGGGCCTGTCTTTTAAGGAGAGGTTTGTGAATCCTCTGAAAGTAAATGCGGTTTGTTTGTGCTACGGAAAGCGTTTTACGGCAAAGGCCAAAAGCGAGAGTGCGAGAAAGAGTAAAGAAGTAAAAGAGAAAGGGAAAGAAAGGAAAAGAGAGAGAGCGTCTGTCGAGGAGGGTGGTTCGGCGGGTGGTAGATGAGTCGAGGCGAGTGATGGCGGGAGGGCAAGAGGTGCAAAAGGAGAAGGCTGGAAAAGGGGTTTGGGGGTTCGGGAGAGACGGAAGGCCACGAATGTCAGAGGGAAAAGAGGGAAAGAGAGGATAGAGCTCTCTGCCAGGCGGGGAGGGCAAGGTGCGGCGGAGGAAAAGAGGGAGCGGAGTCGGAGGAGATAGATGTATGTGGGAGGGCCGCTCGATACAGCTCCAGCAAAACCCCATCCTCCACCCGAAGCCAAGCATCGCATCGCGAGGTTAAAGTGAGAAAAGTCAACCCAGTCACTCGACGAGTCCTTCCCCAAGCCAGGACACTGCGAACGAGAAAGATAGAAACAACTAGGATTCCCCAGGACCCCAGGTCAAAGACCCCACTACCAAGGGCTACAGGTTGATACCTGACATGCATTCTTTACCCACACGGCATCAAAAGGAAAATTAACTGGATGCCTCTTTTAATCAGCATTCGTTATCATCTCTCCAATTCGCTACGATTTCTGATGCTGCGGATCAACGGTTCCTTCGAATCAACGCCCTATCTTCCACCCTTCATTCTTCATTCTTCATTATAACTCCGACATCCTCCACCTTTGCTCTATTATCCTTCATTCATATTTGTAGACTACTTCATCAGTTGTTTGCATCTATGATTGTGGAGAATCGATGTTTTCGACTTTTCTGTACTATCATCCGAAATAATCAGTAAGATCATTACAATTATCCCATTAATCTGCAACAACCACATCTTTCTACCCTCATCGTTTAACGTTTGTCTACTATTACCATTGCAATCTTACTAATTTGGAACTATTTCATCCTTCATCCTTTATTCTTAATTCTTTATTCTATGCTATCATAAGAAAACAATGATCCATCGAGCCGGAACCAGTTTCAAAAACCGTTAGAGGATTCGTGACAACTTTATCAGAATGGTTGAAGCAAGTCCGTGACCTTCAGAACGGTCTTCCAAAATGATTTGTCACGAGCAGGCCTTTCGCCAGGGATGTGTCAGAGGAGGCAGTTTTAGCAGTCATCCACACTTCCGGGTGTTCACTCCCTTTGGAGATGGAGCAGTGGTATGAGATTGTCCCTCCCTTTTATCGAGAGACTTTTAAGCCCACTTTCCCGACTTGGCTGGCTTTCAAAATTCGTCGAGAGTCGGAGCAGACCTGCCTGATTCTGCCTGGTGCAGCCGGCTTGTCACTTGGCTGGTTATCCAGGCACTTCCATGCCCGGCCACGCGGATACGAGTGCATAAACATGCGAGCGAGCGCCATCCTAGCTAAAGAGTACCTTTATCTCTAGCGAGCCGCTTCACTCTCACCCTCTCTCTTTCTCTCTCAAACCAACATTTTCTCTCTCACTGACTCATCTTGCTTCTCACTCGCTCCTCTTCTTTCTCCTCCCATACGTGGCACTGGGAAAGTACAGGACGAGGAGGTGGGTGCTCACGTAGGTTACTCCTTTCTGCAAGCGGAGGATATTGTGATTTTAGCGTCTGTGTAATTATGGAAATTAGCGACATGGAAAGCCTAGGATAAAAGGGTTGATTATAATCCGAGCGCCGAAGAGGAAACGTCAGGGAGGGAGAGATTCGCCGGGGCGTCTCTCGTACTACATGACCATAGATTAAAACGTTCCTTCTGCACTCGCGCCTTCACCCAAACCACCCCAAACCCCCACATCTTCTCTCTTTCTATCTGCATATCCTATCCTATTGCACACTCTGGAAATCATGGAAATATAAAGATCGAGTTTCTCTACTGGAGAACGAATTCAAATTCGGTCCCACGTAGAACCAAATCTGCCCGGATTTCCTCACAATCCTGCTTTACTGAGCGAATAATCTGATCCAACTGATAACCAAGAAGAAGGACTCGTTTGCATCTAGAAAATGACGGACTCTTTCAGTCCTAATCTGAATACTTTTCTCTAAATAGTCTCAAATTTAACTTTCAAGTGATCAGCACCCAATCAATATCAGCTGAAGATAATTGACTGGTTAATTTTCTAATCAGATTTTCATCATCATTATTTTCTCTACTTTAATTACCCAGCTCAAATCACCCAATTCGGTGCTTGTTCCAGCTTAAATCAAAGCACTTGAAAAAAATTGATTGGTTAGTTTGGCTAATCGGATTTTCCAGAACAATGGCGAATTACCTGCTGGCTGATGAAATCGTTTCCAACCTTCTTCAATTCGTCCCTCTTGCACTCTTCAGTTCCTTCTTTCTCTCTCTGTTTCATTTACCTTTTTCTCCTGTCCGCAATTCCTCCGTTTCCTCCCTTCCGTGTGATTTCCTCTTTCAGGGTTTTTTTGCTATCAGGTTATTGGACTGTCTCGACGGGGTCGGAACTTGAACGGTAGGAACCTATGATGTGATCGGATATCGAGTATCGGCTCGCTTTCCTATTGGTCGTTCCACCGCGCACGGTCGCAGGCGCGTGGTTCCGACTGATTTGTTACGTAAAAACGTCGATAGCTTCTATACTACCGCCCCCGCTGATTCCGCCACCGCCCCCGAGAGTGGCAGAGTGACAGAGAGTAAAAGAGGAAAAGAGAGAGAGAGGAGTGCGCCTCTTTTTTATCGGCGCCGTGCGCCGTTTCCGTTCGTTCAGGCGGGAATAAAGCTTTGACGAAGAAATGGCCGCCCGACGTCGACCTCGTCAAGAAAAACGACCTTTCTTTCTCCTTCTTTTAACACCCCCTTTCTCGACCTCCCAGACAAACATCTCTTTCTCATTGGCTTACTACCTTCCATTTCCATCCTTGACCTCTAGGAATCTTCGACCTAATCTGAAATTTCTTGTATTTCTATCTCATCATTCTTAGATGACATCTTACCTACTCTCTAGCATCTACTACTAAAAAGCTTACGTTAATTTATCGTAGACTTGTTGTGTATCAATTTGAAAAATACCGAACCGGCTCGAAGGACCTTTTTGCTCACATGGAAGACACTTCCTGATTATATTGAACATTCTTTTATACTTGCAGATACATTGCGTAGTGACCTACTTCTAGAGTACAAAAGGAAGATTCATGCATTATAATCTATGTTGTGGACCAGACTCTGTATGTACTTTTACAAATGAATGATAGATAAAGGATATAAAAAACGGAGAAAGAGAAGATTCGGTTCGGGTATGATTTGTTAATTCGAGGCGGTTGGTAGATCCTGGAGAGTGTCTTTTGAATTTGAGCGTATCGCACGATAAACGCGTTTTCAGTGAGTATATGTATGTATATAGTTCGCGGTAGAAATGCGTTACGATACCAATGGTGACCGTATTGTGGTGCGGCATTGAATGGCGCCTCAGCCATTTAACACCACCGGTAAAGCCACCAGAAGTTTCCTGCAATGAAAGCACCAGCGCGGAACCTATTGTGAAAATATCTGACCACTGTCGAGTGCAATGAGGTATGGCTGTGCTCGCGAGAAAGGTAGGTTGAGTTACATAGGACTGTGTCACAACAAGAGGTGCATCCCATTCTACGTCCTGCCGATTATGATATGTTATGAAAGGAGAATGAATGAAAAGGGCTTTTTATGGGAAAAATGGATATAATGTGAGGGCAGATAATTCGGATGGAATTTATTATGTTTTGTTGATTCAATTTAATTTGAGTGCATGTACTTTGTATTGAATTTCCAGAATTAATAGGGAACTTTATTTTGATGAGAAAACGTTGTTTTAGTTTTGCTTGAAAGGGTATTATGAAATAAGGAGTACCCCTTCTAGGATCTTAGTAGGATTTCTGGTTCAGACAGCTAAAGGCGATGTAAATATTCCGATTTTTAATTTATAACTTATTGGGAGTTTTTTAATTTTAATCTGGTAGATATGTTCAAAATTTTCTTCTTCAATGGTTTCTAATTGAAAATATTTAAACTGAAACGTTTTAATATTTCAGTGATACTTCTTTCGATAAATTTGAATTTACAGAGGCCAGACTTAGACTTTGTAATATTGATAGAATCTAAATTTGCAATATTCGAAAATGCAATTTTTCAATTTCGAGCACTAATCAATCGATACTAAATTTTTCAGTGTTAAACCATTCTAATTTTGATATATCTCTATTTCAGTCTTACTATGTTGGTAGTGGCTCAACCCTATTCGTTCAAATTGGAAAAATAGAAAGATTTAATTTCAAATTTAAGTTATTTTAATATCAAAATCTTAAAATTAGATGTTTTTGCATTTGGATTCTTTCGATTCCAAAAATTAAACAAACATGATTAATTACAAATTGGTAGCTTTACCTTTTGAGCGCTTTCAAAAATTGAGAAATCCTAATATGCAAATTTCTATATGATTTGTTGTGAGAAACACGAAACTGAAAATTTTAAATCAAAATTTCGAATAGCTTTCGAGTTATCGATTTTTTTCTTTTTTTACTGCGTATAATTTTGTAATGCTCATTCCGGTACGGGATTTTTTAGGAGAAAAGCGAATCAAAACTTTATATCTCAAATATTATTTCGGTGACCAGTCACGGTAGTGCCTTTCCGCCTCACGCGAAACGTTCGAAATGGGTGGGAATGTGACCTACATTATAACTGAGACCAGTCACAGGGGTGCCTTTCCGTCCTCCATGAGACGCTTAAAAAATGTGGGGATGTAAAGAACATTATTTCTGCAACTAATCACAGGTGCGCCTGCCCGCCTGTCTCGAAAACTATTCGAGATACCGATTTAAAAGTTTCAGATTTGTGTTTGTCTCAAAAAATCCTACCGGAATCTATGTTAAGAAATCATGTAAATTAAAAACGAAAGTCAATAATTTTAACATGAAAAATCGATATCTCGATAGCCATTCGAGAGATCGATTTAAAAATTTCAAATTCGTATTTCTCGTAAAAAATAGTATAGGTATCTACATTAAAACCCTTTCGCCAAGGATATCGTAATCTTCTAAAGCTTTTGAGTTCATTTTAAACTTTCTGAATTTGGAAGCTGGTTATCTTAGAAGTCTCAAAACTAAAAATTTTAAATTCCAAACGGTGTGATGAATTGGAATATTGGAATTTTCGAATATTCCATATTGCAAATATTGAAACAAAAATATTCAGTCTATTTCAAGGCTAGAGGGATTCAGCTTGAGAAACGAAAATGAAAATGATTTAATTTTCAAAGTAATAATGCATGAAAGAATGGATGTTTTATATTATTGCTTTTTGTATACTGAAATTTTTGTTATGCTTTCCTTTCGAAAGAAATCATATTCAAAAAATTCCAAATTAATGTTCACTGTATGGTTTCGTAAAAAGAATTTTCATGGCAGTAGAACAATGTACATTTATACACCCAGAATGAAGACGAGAAACTGAATCTCTAAAATGAATTTTTGAATATTATGAAAATTATAAGTTATAATTTCTGTAATCTGTAATTTCTGATAAGTAAGAAGTTTTACATTCAATTATTCAGTCCTTCACAACTTCGAAAATTTGAAGTTCGTAAAAAAACCAAATAAAATAATTGATAATTTGGTCATTATCAAGTTCATAAACTTGAATTAATGTGCGCATCGACGGCTGATTATACATTAATTTTGAAAAAATGACAAATCTGTCATTTGGGAAATAATCTATTCACTGTATGTTCGAAAATTTAAAGGTTTAATCAAATCCGATGTCGGGAATTTCGGAACTCAGCAATACATCCAAATGAACAATAGAGTTTTGCACCTTTTTTAGGAAAGTAGGGGGCAGCAGAGGTAGATTTTATTGCTCAGACCAAATTTTTCAGGTCCATAATTCAATCTTTCGGGCGTTTGCAAGTTTGGAAGGAGAAAAGTTGGAACAACAACTAAGTCGAATATTTGAGACTTCTTCCTTACCCAGCTCCTTATGTCAACCATTCAATCTTATTTAAATTTAAAAACCAGAAAGTTTGAGTGTTTCATAGGTATTTTCAGCTCAGACCTAATCTATTTTGGTCATCTGTTATGACTTTGAATCTTCGGAAAAATAAAAGTTTGGATATCTGACAAAAATTTGATTCCAAATACCACCATTACTTCCAAACCCAGAAGCAAACGAGCAATCTAATCACAGAGATGGAATGTCATATCTCTGAAGATAAAACCCTCTCGTTGCATCCTAGCAAAAAGGTACCTATCTCTAAATGGCATTGGTATATAACGTCGAACGAGGTTCACACGAATGGAAGGCGATTGGATGAGAATGGTGTTTTGCGACAGAAATGCAGATGCGGAGAGTGCAGTATCGGTGTCGGTGACGAGGAAAGCGAATGGGGGAGGCTTAGGGGGTGGGTGAGGAGGTCTCACTGGAGAGGAATATACGCAAGGTATAACCACTGTCGACTGAAACCCTCAATGGAAACTCAAAGCGCAGACTCAATATCACCGAACCGAACTCTCCGATAGGTTGAGGTTCGACTTCCAGGGGTGGGAATAGATTTCCAATCGCGCGGGGGTGGTTCTCCACCAGTCGCAGTGAGAGGATCGCCCTCGTTTCTACCCTCCGATACCTCTCGCAGGTCCACCCGTTTGGTGTAGGTGGACCAACGCATCGTACGCACCTACATCGGGACGTGAAACCTCTCCCACTCGACTCGATGTCCGTGGAGAGGTGCGAAAGAGAGGGTGAATTAGGGGAATAAAGAAAGGGAAAGGGAGAGAGGATGAGAGACACCGGGACTCTATTGACCAGGGTTCGATGCGCGCATCTGGGCGTAACCCATTCGTTCGTTCGTATTTCGTTCTGTCGGATAGCAAGAAGAAGAGCGAGAAAAGGAGAGGAGAGTTGAGAGTTGAGAGAGGAGAGACTTCGAGAGCGGGAGGAGAGTCGCGCCTGCGAATTGTCGTCAGGGCGACGGCGACACGAGAAAAATCGAACTGAAATAAACCGAAGGGTTTTCTTCCCGGACACCGTGAACACCCACCCGCGACTTATTCTGCTCTTGCCGTCTTTCTTTTGCCCCTTTCCACAGCATGGAGCCGAGCCGCAGCTGCAGTGGTAACGGCCAGAGTTTCACTCAGTAGAAACACTACGTGTGTGGCCAGACGAACTCGATTCTAGAATAAGTAGGTTTACTTGGTTTTGGAAACCTTAGAACGGGCTTACTTGACTTTAACTTTAACAATTAGGGAATCATTATTTTAAAGACGGACAAGTGAGATCCATCCAAACCTAAACTCCTAAAATTCCGAAAATTCCTTGCGATGGGGTTTAAGGAAGAGCTTGCACCATGGGTTGCTTCGCGAAGGACTTTTGCAAAAGTAGTGATGACGCACCTCTTCGCAAAACTGGCAACCTCGTAGATCTCCAAAGCTTGTCGCAACTTTCAGCGGATGAGTTGTAGGAGCGATTTAGGCGTTACCACCGGAATGGTCTTTTCACCTCCTCCCCCTCTCTCCTTTACTTTCTTATTTCCACAACTCTCTTCTTTCACTATCTTTATCACCTCTCCTGCTATCCTCCTTCCCCCTTTTTCCCTCTTCCCTTCCTCAACAGTTCCGCTTTCTCGCTCTGGCAGGTTCTCTGCCATGAGAGCCGGCCCGGTATTTACACGTCTCAGTCCGTGCCGCGGCGAAACAAAGAATTATTATTTCTATACCCTCGTGGGTGGCGAAGGATTTTGCAGTTCACAAACTAAGTTAGCAGCTACAACTTCGTAGGTCGGTAAGAGAAAGCGAGACACACAGAAAGATGGAGAGGGACATGGAAAGTAGTGGATGTTAGCTCAAGGGTCGGAGCTTTCCACCCACCACCGCCAACTATTTTCTCTCTCGCTTTTTTCTTTTTCTCTCGAATCCTCTCACTATCCGAAATTATGTGCTGCGGATATACAGAAGTTACAACCCTCTGTGTTGTATATTACATTTATTTATAACTGACGTAGAGAGGAACGTGTATGTTTGCAACCGATGAAAGAGAGTACCATTGTATTTTTTCGAGAGAATACTTTTATAAATCGTCTCGCCGGTATGACGGACCGACCAATCCTCTACAAATATCCTACGCCAAGCCCGTGGATTAGATTAGCAGTGAGTTATAACCCGCGAAGGAAGCGACTCCTTCCGCTAAGCTCGAAACGCTCGTCACCCAGAGTCCGATTAATAAGAAAAAAATTCGTCATCGTGAAGTTCTGTCCTTTGGAAAGTCACACATTAATTGGAAGCATTCAAGTTTAAAAGCTTTGGAATGAGAAGCATTCGAGATGAAACACTTTGCAATTATTATCATCCAAGTTGCAACTGATTAGAATTGACAACAATATGTTTCGTGTGCTTTCTGAATCATCTAATATGTGAGTCTAGATGCAAAATGATCTTTATGACCTTACCCATACAAGCTCTACCCTCCATAAATGCCTTGGGTCATATACAGTTTTAGCGCGTATCAAAGATGTTTAAATATAATTCTGTCTTGGGTCGTACTTAAGGATGCACGAACTAATTTGTTTCTAAGGCAGATTATTCAGATATGAATTGAAACATATTTTCTGCTCATTTCTTCCAATTAAAACTCCCCGAAATTAGAGACACAAAATCCTAGATGTTTGGAGAGATTTGAATAATGGATATCAAGATGAAAATTTCCGAATCACCTAATATGTGAATATATGTACAACAGGATGCTTAGAGGAAGTGGCGTATAATGCATTGTTGTAGAGCACACTTAAATTGACTACAGCTGCATGTGTAAACATCTTAGACCGCGATATGGTGGGAAAGGCCACACAAGCTATACCCACACAAGCTTTACACTCGATAAATTCCTTAGGTCACATAAATTTTTAGCTTGTATCGAAGATGCTCAAATGCAAAACTGTTTGGAGTCATAGCTAAAGATGCGCGTACTGATTTGTTTCAGTGGCAGATCATTCAGATTTGAATTGAAACATATTTGCTGCTTATTTATGTTAATCAGGACTCCCCGAAATTAAGACACAAAATTCGAAATATTCGAAGGGATTTGCATGATAGTTTTTGAGATAAAACACTCATCATTCAAGTGGCAACTTTTAAAAATTTGCTGCAGTAAGGTTCTTGTGCTTTCCTAATCATCTGATATGTGAATATAGGTACAAAATGATCA
>JAUMHM010000088.1:11887699-11898729 GCA_032362435.1 Melikaiella ostensackeni
TGTAATTTATCATGATTTAATCGAAACTTGAGGTTAAATTCCTTCTTACAAACAAATCCGACGCATGCGCTTTCACTCGTTTCTAACGTCAGTTCATGTACTCTGAAAGTTTTTGGAGCAGCACAAGAATGCAGCTCTATATCAATTTTTGTATACCTATCATTAGTTTAAACAATAGTCACACACCTTTTTACACCAATTTATGATAATAAAATCAAAAACAATAGTGGAAATTAACAATCTCAAAACCATGAAATACACCTTCAGAAAATAACTCGAAATTCCTGTTCCACATTTAGTGGGGTTATATACACTTGAAAGAAAACATTTTCAGCTTCTTAAATATGAGATCTGCCACTTATTTTTGACATTTAATTTGGACGAAAAGTACACATTGCGGTAAGTTTAAAAATAAAATTAGTAGACCAAAAATGTATGTATATTCTTGACATGCTTCATTATTTGTTATAGTCCTGGTGAGGCTGTGGTTCCACAGCGAAATGCATCGACAATACTCCAGTTCTCAAATATACTATGTGAATTTTACAAAGACCAAAGGCCATGAATTTCTATCACCTTTATACATTCATTCTTATAAATCGGTCTAATTCGAAAAAAAAATTAAAGTCTTTAATTATGCTCATTATTACTTAGAAGTTTGATCGAGGCTAGTTTTGTAATGATGAAGAACTAGTTTGGTATATAACTTTGGCACATCTGATAATGAACAACACCTCTGAAATAGTTCGAGCTTTAGTGCCAATACCGAGACTTTGATCAAGTGTTCTCTTCATTTTTCATAATTAATTTCAAGTAGGAAACATTAAACAGGTTATGATATACATGATTCTAGCTTTTGTCCCTTTTACCGATGCAATGTTGAATAATTGTCTGCATTTGAAAGAAAAACTTCAAAAAAAAACTTTAAAAAAGTCATCTTGTATAACAGAAAATTGCACAAAAAGTCTTCGAAACGAGTAAAGTATGTTTTCGAAAATCAGTTTGAGAGGCTCATTACACAAAAAAACAAGGGAAGAAAGAGAGAAAAAAGGGGGAGAGATCTTCGCCTTATTCTTTCTCATTTTTTATACTACTAGGAGAAAAAGGTAAGGATATCTTCCCTTTTTTTCATCCTCTTCTTTCCTTTGTTACATTTTTGGCTCTGATGAGCCTCTCACGCTGATTTTTGGAAAAGAAAAAAAAGTTCGAATTTCCTTATTTGGCGAAGAATGAGTCAAACAGTTGACGATCGATTGGCACAGGGAGATCTGTTTGGGAATTTATCTTTAGATTGTCGACATTCATCCAAAGAAGTGATCGTGACCAGTTGGCCAACGACACCCGGAAGATACGAGGTATGCAAAGATACGTCTGTGATCTGCTCCAATTTATCACTAATGCGCGACGCCCACAGCAAGAAAAAGACAGACAGTCTTCCCCTTTCTTCGTTCCTTCACCGCTCGTTTGCATATCTATAATGTCTTCGCTCGGAAAATCGAAAATAGCGCTGTTTCGAGCTCTCAGATCCCTCAGCCGAAGTCACTGCTGTTCCGATCTGTCAATCGTTTAATTAACAACTTGACGATGCCACATTACGTACATACCTGGCACATCGCAGTAGAGTCACGTCGGACATCGATGCACAGTGATGGCTACAAACATAAACAAAAAAAAATCAGTAAAACCTAAAATAAAACCCAAGACAGATTTATGTGTACACATCTACGAAATGCGTTGACTTAGATGAAAATTATATGGAATCCAAGGCATTTATGGAGGGTAAAGCATGTGCGGCTTTACCCTCCATATCTCTGGCTAAGATGTTTAGACATCGAGTCGTAGTCAGTTAGGGAATAACACTGAACATCATTTTCTAAATTAATCACCAACTACAATTGTGAGATTTTAGGAATTTAGTGCTAATAAGATATAAATGAAAATAATAACTCGATCTTTCTCAAATTATAATGTGCAATCGTTGCTCACGCAATGAAGACTGAAGTCTGAATCTTAACTCTCCCCGCTAATAATGTTCAGACTCTATCTCTACTCGTACTATACTTATGTCTTCACATGGACGCTTTTGACTTTTATGTGTCCCGAGGCCTTCAAAGCTCTGACACATGCTTTACTCTCCATATTGCGGTCTTAGATGTTTTCATATTAAAATATATAATAAGCTCTGATAGAGGCGTTACTCTCCATATCGCGGCCTGAGATGCCTACATACCTAGAAATGTATAATAGTAGTGCAAATTTTTCACTCATTTATTTATGATTTAAAAGAAGAAAGTTATAGGAAACTTTGCTATTTTTGGGGACAGATGTAGGTGACCTAGTGTAGAGCGTATAATACAAATTTCAGAAAATAAAATACCTTGGGGTATCATTCTTTTCTTTCTACATAAACAGCAATTGTGTGAAATTTTGTTCTGATAAAAAAACAATTGTGATCAATTTTGCCAAAATTGACCGAAAAGCACGAAAGAACCATATTTTTCTTGATATACCTTAAAACTATTAGTTGTATTGAAAAAGCGTTCAAGTAAAAGTTGCAGATCTCTATGAAATACATCTTTCTTGTTCAACTAATTTTATTCATTGAAACAATCTTTCTCAACTAAAATCGAAAAAAAACGTGAAAAAATAAACAGAAAATTTTGTGTATTTTTCAAAATCAGCGGGCATTTTTAATTTCACTCACTATTTAGTAGACTCCATCATGAAAAATATAAATCACCAACATCACCATTCTTAACACTAAAAAATACTTTCAAAAATTTCTGTGCGTCCCTAGTGAAAAAATGTTTACAAAAATGTTAAAAAGTTGCAAACATTTTTACAGGAAACTGACACTAAGTACAATAAATTACAACACAAATTACAGGAAAGTAGAACTTTTTTCTATTATTCAGAGGAATTTTGTACATTATTGTACTCCTTTGCGAGCTTTTTTATATATTGTTGTACTTTATTGCAGTTGTGAAATTAAACATGAAAAAAAACATGCATTTATTTGTATTTTCCTGTGAGAATGGTTAAAACATATCGTTCTCATTTGTAAACGACTTTCCACCAGGCTTGAAAGGAAAATTAAAAACTATATTTTCCTAAAATTGATTTTGGTAAAATTTTGGATAACTTACTAAAAATGCCCAATAGAAACTACCCAACAGTGTTTTTGAGAGTGAAAATTTATGATTAATGTTCCCCAATTCGGTTCTAAATCCGAAAAAGGCTTATGTCTAGTTGCATAATTACTCGTATAAATATCTTTAAGTAAAAATTTCGACTTTTATCTAACAGAATCATAATTTAGGTAGCCTTCTTATACAAAAAATTGAATTTTTTCGAAAAGTTGAAAATTATCTTGAAATATTGATAGACATCTGACTTGAAAAACAATAATAATAATTTTTAGCAAAAACAAAACGAGAAAAAAGTAAATTGAGAGCATACAAGTTTGAATTCTTTACAATTGGAAGCATTCAGATTTGAAATATTTTTAGTTGAAAGCATTCAGGTTTGAATTTTTTACTATTCTTAGCATTCAAATTCGAAATCATAACAATTGGACACATTCAGGTTTAAATACTTTAAAATTGAACAAATTCAAGTTTGAATTCTCTACAATTGGAAGCATTCATGTTTAAAAAATTTACAGTTGAAAGCATTCAGGTTCGAATTTTTTTACAATGGAAGCATTCAAATTCGAATTCATAAAAATTGGACGAATTCAGGTTCAAATGCGTTACAACTAAGAAAATTTGAGTTTGAATTCTTTACAGTTGGCAGCATTCAGGTTTTATTTTTTTTACAATGGAAACATTCAAATTGAAATTCTTCACAATTGAAAGCATTCAAGCTATAATTCTTTAAAATTGGAAGCATTCAAGTTTAAACTCATTACAATTAGAAGCAATCAAGTTTGAATCCTTCTACATTGAAAGCATTCAAGTTAAAATTCTTTACAATTGGAAGCATTTGAGTTTTGACTCATGACAATTAGAATCAATCAAGTTTGAATCATTTTACATTGGAAGCATTCAAGTTGAAATTCTTTACCATTGGAAGTATTCAGATTTGGAATATTTACTGTTGAAAGCATTCAGGTTTAAATTTTTTGCAATTGGAAGCATTTAAGTTTTAACTCATTGTAATTTGAAGCAATCAAGTTTGAATCCTCTTACATTGGAAGCATTCAAGTTCAAATTCTTCACAATTAGAAGCATTTAAGTTTTAACTCATAACAATTGGAAGCAATCATGTTTGATTCCTTTTACATTGAAATCATTCAAGTTTGAATCCTTTTACATTGAAAGCATTCAAGTTAAAATTCTTTACAATTAGAAGCATTTAAGTTTTAACTCATTACAATTGGAAGCAATCAAGTTTGAATCCTTTTGCATTGAAAGCGTTCAAGTTAAAACTCTTTACCTCTGGAAGCATTCAGGTTTGAATTTTTCACAATCGGAAGCATTTAAGTTCCAATACATTTCAATTTGAAGCAATAAAGTTTGAATCCTTTAACATTGAAAGAATTCGAGTTAAAATTCTTCACAATTAGAAGCATTCAAGTTTAAACTCATTACAAATGGAAGCAATCATGTTTGAATCCTTTTACATTGAAATCATTCAAGTTTGAACTGATTACAATTGGAAGCAATCAAGTTTGAATCCTTTCACACTGAAAGCATTCAAGTTAAAATTCTTCACATTTCTAAGCATTTAAGTTTTAACTCATTACAATTGAAAGCAATCAAGTTTGAATCCTTTCACATTGGAAGCATTCAAGTTAAAATTCTTTACAATTTGAAGCAGTTTAGTTTTAACTCGTTACAACTGGAAGCAATCATGTTTGAATCCTTTTACATTGAAGTCATTCAAGTTTGAACTCATTACAATTGGAAGCAATCAAGTTTCAATCCTTTCAAATTGAAAGCATTCTTCACAATTAGAAGCATTTAAGTTTTAACTCATTACAATTGGTAGCAATCATGTTTGAATTCTTTTACATTGAAATCTTTCAAGTTTGAACTCATTACAATTGGAAGCAATCAAGTTTGAATACTTCACACTGAAAGCATTCAAGTTAAAATTCTTCAAATTTGGAAGCATTGAAGCTTTTACTCATTACAATTGGAAGCAATCAAGTTTGAATCCTTTCACATTGAAAGCATTGAGGTTAAAATTCTTTATAATTTGAAGCAGTTTAGTTTTAACCCTTTACAATTGGAAGCAATCATGTTTGAATCCTTTCGCATTGGAGTCATTCAAGTTTGAACTCAGTACAATTGGAAGCAATCAAGTTTAAATCCTTTCACACTGAAAGCATTCAAGTTAAAACTCTTTACATTTTGAAGCATTTAAGTTATAGCTCATTACAATTGGAAGCAATCAAGTTTGAATCCCTTAAAATTGAAAGCATTCAAATTAAAATTCTTCACAATTAGAAGCATTTGAGTTTTAACTCATTACAATTGGAAGCAATCATGTTTGAATCCTTTTACATTGAAATCTTTCAAGTTTGAACTCATTACAATTGGAAGCAATCAAGTTTGAATCCTTCACACTGAAAGCATTCAAGTTAAAATTCTTCACACTTGGAAGCATTTAAGCTTTAACTCATTACAATTGGAAGCAATCAAGTTCGAATTCATTCACATTGAAAGCATTCGAGTTAAAATTGTTTACAATTTGAAGCATTTAAGTTTTAAATCGTTGCAATTGGAAGCTATCAAGTTTGAATCCTTTCAGATTGAAAGCATTCAAACTAAAATTATTTACAATTTGAAGCATTTAAGTTTTAACTAATTACAAATGGAAGCAATCAAGTTTGAATCCTTTCACACTGAAAGTATGCAAGTTAAAATTCTTTACAATTATAAAAATTCAAGTTTTAACTCATTACAATTGGAAGCAATCAAGTTTGAATCGTTTTACATTGAAAGCATTCAAGTTAAAATTCTTCACGATTGGAAGCATTCAGGTTTGAAATACTCACAGTTAAAAGCATATTTCAAAACCTGGTTGTGTTTTAAAGCCTGTTTACACATCAGCTATTTTAACTACGCTAGCAAAAACTGCTACACTTGGCTACCAATCAGTAGCGTCGATTATAAATAGAATGCTTCTGATTGGCGTCCGTGTGTAGCAGTTTCTGCTACCGTCGCAAAAATTGCCGATGTAAATAGGCTGTTAGCATTAAGCCAACGGAAAGCAATCAAGTTTGATTCATTTCTAATTCCATAAAGCATTCGGATTTGAGTTACTTTTTCCATGAAGGTAACCAAGACTAATTATTTCTTGATTAGTGGATTCCGCCCCTTGAGACCGATTAATTTCCCTTGGGATTAAAAATACTCAACTAAGTAGCAGCAACGATTCCAAGAAAGCGAATTAGATAGACTCATACATCTAGTCTGTACCTACTAAGTGAAAAGTACACTTTGTAGAGAGTAGCCGTACGATTTCCGTTTAATCCTAATGCGATAGAGCAACGCTAATGAAATCAAAGTGTCAGTCACGGGCGGAAAAGACGTTCTTACCCGCCGCTACCTATAGACACAGGCATTCCAGGAATAGGCTGTCACAAGCGGTGCCAATGCAGCCACTAACCTATAACTTATTTCACGTATCGTTTGACGTGATGCATTCGATCCAATAATATCTAGCCACAGCAACCACAAAATTCATAACGCGCTCTCTACAGGCCGATTCGATCTACTCGATTAAGTGTCTTCGTGAGCGAGTTTACGCCAGATATTAATGCGAGACTTTATTTTCGAGCTCACTGACCGAGGGGATGAAGTCTAAATAGAGAAGACAAAATTATGCTGACGTCGTAACGCGCGTCTCCGCAGGAAAATTGAGATTAAACCTAATGTGCTCTCGTATTTCAGCGTGACAGTGTATTTTGTAAGGTGCTAGGATTATTGAGCTTATATTCAAAAGGAGGAAATGATTTCTCAGGAAAGTCGTAAGTCCTCTAGTTAGAAAAATTACCACTAGATGGCGTCAAGACCGTTCTCTCTCACAAGTTCTTAAAAATTAGAAAATTATCCCAGTGTGCCTCCTCTTAACTGGCACTTTATCAATTTGATTATAAAACTGTATAGTTTTAATTTTTTAAACTTGCGTATTTTCAATCTTTATTAACCAAACAATAAATTCTTAAGGGATGTCCCAACATGTCGACTGACTATGTCATCTTCGGAGACATCTGTGACAAACTTAGTAGAGCAAACGCGACTCAAACTGAGATTATATGAATGTACTTACACTGTACGCTAGACGCAAGCTTAAGCTTCTTAAGTGGGGATAAGCCTAAGCTTATCCCCACTCAAGAAGCTTGAGTCTCAGCTACCTGAGGATCTTGTAATGTGAGAGGGAGAGAGGCCGGACGTTTGCTTTTCTACTCTCTCTCATGCTCCATGGATTGTACTTATACCGTACGCTAGTCACAGGCTTAAACTGCTCAAATGGGGATAAGCTTAGCTGAGGCCTAACCTAACCCTAAACCAAATCTTCACAACACTATCTTGATAGCTTCCTTTATCTTCAATTTCTTTCACACATCCTTCTCGTCCAGGCTTCTGTGTTTCCTCTCACCATTCACATATTCTACACTTTCTGTTCTCCTTTTTATACCCAATACATCCCTCCCCTGACCTGGTTTACCAATTTAAATCTTGCTATTCTTATCCATCTTCTCTCACCCCATCCCTTCTCTGAATACTTTGGTGCTCCCTTCTTTTTTATCATATTATACCATTTATTATATTTTATTTGCTTAATCATGCAGCACATCTCTATTAATCATCTTTCCCTGTCTTTTTTCTCCAATTCTTCATAGTTTACTTCAGTTCCATCTCCTATATCTCTATTCATAAAGAACTCTCTTCTTTTTTCTTTCCATTTCGTTAAGTATATTACCCTCTCTCTCTTTTCTTTTATCTCCTTCAAACACTTTTTCGCTAACTCCTCTCCCTTTCCCAACCTCCGCTTTCCTTCAGATTTACATGCCCTCTTTTCTGCTCTTATACTTAATTTATCCCTCTGTGCTTCTTCTTTCACCATATATCTATGTGTCCTCCAGTCTACCCTTAGTATCCATCTTATATGCCGTTCTTGTAACCTCTCAATCTCTTTCCTCTTTGCCCATCCCATTATATCTGCTCCATATCTTAATATAGGTCATACTAGTGCATCAAACAACCACATTCTCCATCTCCAATCATTTTTCAACCTTCTTTTTTCTATTTCCCATATTTGTTTCAATACCCCTGCCGCTCTTTTTATTCTTTCTCTTATATGAGCTATATGATCTGCATCTGTTTGCAATGTATATCTCAAATATTTGAACTCCTCTACTCCTTCTAACTTTAGTCCTCTTTCATTTCCCAGTCCATTCTTTCTTCTTCCCCCTCCTTTTCTAAGCCTCATTATCTTTGTCTTTTCTACATTTAGACTCAACTTTTTCCCATCTAAGCATTTCTTCAACCCTGTAATTAAGCCCGCCATTCCCTGTTCATCCTCTGCCATCACCACTATATCGTCCACGTATGCCAGTGTATATATCTTTTCTTTCCCCATTCTAACACCTCCCCATCCTTTTCTCTTCAATTCTTCTTCCTCCTCCTCTCGACAACCAAAAACTATCTCCTACTTACTCTTCTACCTTTACCCTGCTCTTTATCTCTTTAAACATTTCTGATACTCCCTTCAATCAACCCCCTCTTCTATCCTTTTTCACCATAAGTTTTTCTATCTCGTCTCGGTTCAATGAGTCAAACGCCGCCTTTAAATCTACGAACATTGCTATCATTCCCCTATCTCCCTTTTAATCCTTTTATTTACCAAATAATTCAGTACATATATGTTGTCTATCACACCTATTCCTCTCCTAAACACAGTCTGCTTTGGTAGCACTATCTTTTTTTCCTCAACTTCTTTCTTGAACCTCTCCCATAAAAGAGTTACATACAACTTATAGAATGTTGGCGTAAGCGTCACTCCCCTATAATTTTAAACCTTCTCCCCTTTACTTTTTTCACTATCGGTACCACTACCCTTTTTTTCTACAACTCCGACCACCCTTCTCCTCTCTACATCCTCTTGCACATTATCCATGCCCATTCTTTCAGTTCTTTCCCCTTATATTTCCAGACTTCATTTGGGATTTTCCCTAAACTCTTTCCATCTTTGATCTTGTTACATCCTTTAATTTGTCTCTTTCATTTCCTCTTTTCCTCCACTCCTAACTTCCTTCTTTACCCCTCCTAGCAAATACATAAAATATTTTTTCCATTCTACCATCTCAATATCCTCGTTTACTCATTCCCTCCTCTTTCTCTCTCTATTGACTACTTGCCAAACCTCTTCTGCCATCCTAGCCCTCTCCACCTTTTCTTCAAACCTTCTATTTTTCTTCTCTTTGTTTCATGACACATCTCAGTATATTTTTCCTTCTTCCTCCTATATTTTTCTCCACTTCTTTTCCTTTTCTCAATTTTTTAACTCCTTCCTCACTTTCTTCTTCTTCTCTTTTCACCTTTACTTTCTTTTGCTTCCTCTTAGAGGAAGCTTTGAAACGGTAAAAATTTTTACATTTTTTTAATTCGTTTATTTAAACGTTCCTCAACTGAAAAATGTCTAATACAATGTTCTAAACGATTGTCCAGATGTGTGTGTGTGTGGATGTGTGTGTGTGGATGTTTGTGTGGATGTTTGTGTGGATGTCACAATTTCGTGTGAACACGATAGCTTGAAGAAAATTGTACATAATATTTTAGAAATGAGTTTTTTTTAGCAAAACACTTTTTTCATTCACGTAATTCGAACTTGATGCAAGAATATAAAAGATTCTTTGTTTTGAAACGAATCGATTGACCTATAATATCATCAAATTCCATTGAAGAGTGAGGAAGCTGTGGTCGTTTATAATATTTAAAAAATTTCATTTACAGTAAAACTTTTCTTATCAATATAATTTGAAGCTGATGTAAGAATAAAAACGAATCCTTGATTCTAGACGAATCGATTGACCTATGATATAAATACACTTTATTGAAGAGTAAGGAAATTATGGTCATTCATAATAGTTGAAAAATTTGTTTTTTACAGTAAAAATGTTTTCATCGACATAGTCCCAATTTGATGCAAAAATGGAAAGTATTTTTTTATTCGAGACGAAGTGATTGACCTATATTTTCAAAAAATTAAACATAAAATATAAAAAATATATATAATAATTTTAAGATGATGCATAAATACATTTTTAAATTTTCCAAAACAAATCATAAATTTTTATATAAAATAATTTTGATAGGAATTGTCTGATAGAGATTGTGATAGTATACTGAGAGTTACAAATTTTTTTTCTACTTGAAAATAATAATCTATTCAATACCTATTTACTTATAAAATGCGAACTGCCTAACGTTCCGGAATTTTCTGTACGACTAACCCATTTCCAGCTTGATTTTATCTTTTCAGCTCGAAAAATCATCAATAATTACTATTTTTGGCAAATTCGTAACTATTTTTCCGAATCGAGTTTGGAATTCTCATTTGCGAATATTTTCGAAGTTTTATCCATGAACAGCACCTCAAAATATGTTAGTATACGTGGTTTTATAGAACGAAATAGAATTAGTTGAATCTGATTTTTACAGATTTTCAATTTTTTTATTTTTTAGGGGAAAATATGAAACTTTTTATATCTCCCTAGACTGATACTTTACCTTCGAAATACAAAGAAGATTTTCTGCAAGGTTTCAAATCATTCACTCCAAAGTTCCGAAATGTCATCAAAGTGAACTATCACCCATACTTTTACAAATAAAAATTCAAATATTCATTTCGTGAGAGTATATACTCGTACTTACATTTATATCAGTATTTTTACAATAATATTTCCTCACCTGATTAGATTGTTATATTACATTACTTACATGTTCAATGAGATCGGCTGAATATCAAGCATACTCGTATCAATATTTAAAAGGGTTAAAAATCAAACTTTTATT
>JAUMHM010000088.1:11930562-11948277 GCA_032362435.1 Melikaiella ostensackeni
TTAAATTTAATTTTTACACAACTGTATATCTGTCGAGTGACATTTTTTATATTCTTCATTGAACGTCGTAGGTTAGTTATGATCGACATTATATTTCGAGAAACAAGGGATGTTTTAGAAAATTTTGAATTTCAGCGTGAAAAAAATTTCAATTTTCCTGTTTTGGGATTCAAGTCTCTATGGCTCTGAAAATTAACTTTTTTATTTTTAAAAGTCTTTCTTTATATTTACCTAGTTCCGCTACCACTTTTGGAAGGTTTACAACATCTTTAGAACAACAGAGAATGTTTTAGAATATGTTGAATTTTCAACAAAATATATGAATATTCAACTAAGGAAGGTCAATTTTCAACTAAGACAAATCTTCAAGAAAATACATAAATTTTCAATCAAGTAGTTGAATCCTCAACAAATCAATATAAATGTTTATCCAAAAAGAGAATACTTTAATTTTTACATAAAGAAGTGAATGTTAAACCAAAAAAATTTTAACGAAACAGTTCATTTTTCAAAGGACGAGATGAATTTGCAACAAAAATGATGAATCTTCTACCAAAAACATAAATTTTTAACATATAAGTTGAATTTCCAACCAAAAAAGATGAATTCTCAACGAAAAATGTAACACTTGATATTTCAACCAACAAAGATTTGAATTTTCAGTCACCAATTGAACTAAACCAAAAAAGACGAATTTTTGACAAAATACATCAATTTTCAACTAAAAAAAGATCAATATTTAGCCAGATAGGAAATAGTTAAATTTTCATTTAGAAAAATTAATTTTCAACGAAAAAAGATGAGTTCTCAAAAAAAATATGATAGCTGATATTTCAACCAAAAAAGATTTGAATTTAAAATAAAAGCAGTTAAATTGAACTGAAAAAAAAAACAAATTTTTAACAGAATACTTGAATTTTGAGTCAAGAGAGAAGAAAAAGTAACCAGATTGTTGAAATTTCAAGCAAAAAAGACGAAATTTCTACAGAAACTTCAAATTTTCAACTCGCAAATATGAATTTTCAATCGAATAGAATGATTTTCCATCAAAATTGTTGAATTTCGTATAAAATAATTAAACTTTCAACCAAATAATAAATATTTTAGAATCCACAGAGAAAAATTTAACCAGATTGTTGAAATTTCAAGCCAAAAGGGTGGATTTTCCATAAAACAGTTGAATTTTCAACCCAGAAAGGCAAATTTTAACAGAGCAGTTAAATTTTCAACTAAATGGAATGATTTTGTATAAAAATTGTTGAATTTTGACAAAAAATTGCATTTCTACCAAACAATTAAGTTTTTATTAAAAAAAGGTGAATTCTTAATGAAAAATGTAATAGTTGATACTTCAACCGAAAGAGATGAATTTTCAATGAAGAACATAATTTTTTAACAAAAAAAGACAAATTTCAAACAAAATACATGAATGTTCAACTAAAAAAGATCAAATTTCAACCAGAAATGGAATAGTTAAATTTTTAATTGAAAAAATTAATTTTTAATGGAAAAAGATGAATCCTCAGCAAAAAACGTAATAGTTGATATTTCAATCAAAAAACAGTTTAATTTCAAATCAAAAACTTATATTCAACCAAAAAAAGAACTCTCATCAAAATAGTTGAATTTTCAGTTAAGAGAGAAATAAAATTAACCAGATTGTTAGAATTTGAAGCCAAAAATGCGAGTTTTCGACAAAAAAGGTGATTTTCAACCAGACAACAAAATTTTTATCTCAGAAGATGATTTCTGAATCAAATCAAATCAAATAAAAAATCATGAAATCTAAATCAAAGACAAACCAAAAAATAGATTACTTTTAAATCAAAAACAGTTATATTCAACCAAAAAAAGAATTTTCATCAAAATAGTTGAATTTGCAGTCAAAAGAGAAATAGAATCAACCAGATTGTTGGAATTTTAAGCGAAAAGGCTAGTTTTCAACGAAAGAGTTGATTTTCAACCAAATAATAAAATTTTTATCCCAAAAGATGATGGCTAAATGAAAAATGTAATAGATAAAATTTAAACCAAAAATGACGAATTTTCAACTAGATTATTTAATTTGAAACCAAACTGATGAATTTTTAACAAAACACATGAATTTTCGGCTACAAAAGGTCAATTTTCAACAAAATACTGCAATTTGGAACAAAAGAGATGGATTTTCAACTAAAAAAGATTAATTTTCAACCAAGAATGTCATAGTCGAATTTTCAATTGAGAAAAAAATAATTTTTAGCCAAAAAGATGAATCCTTAACTAAAAGTGTGATAGTGCATATATTTCAGAAAAAAAAGAATAATTTCAATTCAAGAACAATTTAATTTTACCAAAAACGTAATTTTCAATAAAATAGTTGAATTTTTAGCCGAATGAAATGTTTTTTTTCCCAAATCGTTCAATTTCGAACAAAACAGTTACATTTTTAACCAAATAATAACATTTTTAACCAAAAATGATGAATTTTCAACTAAAATAATCAGTAAAATAGCTGGAATAGTTAAATTTTCGGTTGAAAAATTCATTATCAACCAAAGAGGAATGAATGTTCAACTCTAAAGTTATTTTTTTATTTCTTTCTAAGTGTTTTTATAGATCTTAGAAAATCTTGAATCCCAGGGTGGGAGAAAAATTTCAATTTTCCTACATTGTGCTATAAATCTCTATGGCTATCCGCCCCCACAATTTGAATAGTGAAAATGAAAAAAATAGTTGAAAAATCAATAAAATTGATTGATTGTCGTAAAAAAGACCTGTGAACTACATTTCGAAATTAACTAAAAAAGTAACGATTTTTATAGTTACTGTTACTGAAAAGAATGTAACTAGTTACCAATTCATTACTTACAAAAGTAATATCGTTACCACTATCGTGACCAAAAAAATGTAACTAGTTACAGTAACTAGTTAAAAGGAACTAGTGACTTCCCATGACTGGTATCTGAATTGTAAAACTGACCACCTGAATTTTGTCATTTCAAGTTTGACTCTCCATTTTTCTTCGTTTACAAAAAAATTTAATATTAAATGTAATCTTTGCTTCTTTTTAAATAAAATTTTGAAAGATGTACCTAAGTATAAAAATGCGTAATACCGTAACTGCTAAATATCAGTGAAAAATTCCATGGCTGAATATTCCTCGACTTCAGTCGGAATCGTCAATCACTTTTATTACTCGTCCTTTCCATAAATATGACATAAATATTTCCTGCTCCAGTTACGACTCCAATCGTATCTCCTGAGAGTTTACGACCTAACGATAGAGTATTTAAGGAGATGTAAAACACGCGACCGGTATGTTTTCCGGATGTTATGACGAACGGAGTATTCGGTCCCGTGAATATTTACATTTCTGTCGGTTCCTTTTGAAAGGGCAACTAATTGTCGGACAAAAACCGAACGCAAATCTGTAACGCGCTCCTGAGTCAACAGCAAGCGGCAGAACGGGTGAAGAGACGAGACTCTGTAATTTAACGGAACGAGATTTATTCCCGACAGGCTAATTTCTCTTTCTCTGATCCCGCTTCATTTTGTGACCAAAGATTTCTGGGAAGACGGGTCAGAATTTGAGCGATATCGCGAATTCGAAACGATAACAGTCACTTGATAAGCTCGATCGAGGAAAATTATACTTCAGGATTTCTTAGGGTCTTTTATCACAGTGTCTTTCATACAATCTGTTAGGGAATGGGATTTATGGTCTCTATTTTCAAATATTTTTCGAATTTGCTTATCAATCCATGCAAATCTTCTATATTTTGATTTCTGTACTAACTTTGAAATTACAAATCCTGGAAGATTTAAATTTGAAAGCTTTGAAACATTTATAGTCAAAAATAACGCCTCTATTTCACAAGGAGTTTGTGCTGATTTGACTGGAGCTCTGCAGAGTGAAAGTAAATCAAAATCCATTAGATACGTTTTTTTTTCTTCGATCCGATGAGCCTTAGTTTCCGAGATATCTAGGTTTGAATATTTACGCGTCTAAGTGCGGTCCGCACGCGACAGTGGCGAGTTGAGCGGTCCACTCTTGGTAGCAGCGAGTTGAGCGGTCCACGATTGACAGTGATGAGTCGAGCGCTCAAACGTAAATACTCGAACTTCGATATTTCGGAAACTAAGACCCATTGAATCGGAAGAAAAAATACGTATCTAATAAATTTTTATGCTCTTTCATTCTGGAAAACCCCACTCAAATCGGCGTTCTGCATCTCGCGACCTCAAATCATTAGTACAATTTCGAATTGATCCAAAGTTTGAAGCTTTAAAGTTAAATGATTTCATGCTTTAGAAACTAAATTTTCAACAAACTTATTGACTGAATTAATGTTTGAACTCACAACTGGAAGATTTCAAGTATGCACTTCCAACTCATTTTACGCACCCGATTGGAATTAATATTTAAGTTCAAAGTCAAGAAGTGGACTCAATCAATCACATTTTTTTTGTGGATAAATTCTTCAAAGGATCAAACAGCTAATCAAATTGTACAAATGAGAGTCTCAAATTTAGCCGAGATCACCATCAAAAGTGACTTTTAGGTCTCATCCCGAAGCGGCTGGCCGTCGTCACGCTATTAGTGCAAACTTAATCGGGGCCGGAAATGAAGTGAAGGATAGAAGGGAATATTAATAACTGAATCTAATCAATTCCGTGAAACGAACCTGGCCACTCTGAGAAGTCTCTCGCAAGCTCTTTTGTCTCTCCCCCTCACCTTTCTCTCTCACTTTTGACACCCTTACTGATTTTGTCTTCGAATTTCTCTCTCTGATTTGGAGCTCCAATTCGCTCGCTCTCATGCAAAAGCAAAATTTTCATGGACGATCTAATCAAATACATCGCATTAAGCTCACTTAGTAGCACACGCGCAAATGCATCGCAGAACAGCCTTGGTTTTAAGATTGCTTTCACCCCAGATTAATGTCGCCCACACGACAAACAAATTTTCGATTATTCACGTGAGCTTTCCAGCGTCTCGTTATTCTTGGAAAGGTTACTTCTCTTCTCTCTTAATCGTTTTTTCTAATTTAAGATGAGAATCGGGACTTGAAATCATGCTGCGTGCAAGCTTTTATCATAAACGGAAAGAAGCTTCCAAATTTGAAAATATAGGTTTCAATTATTTCAAGTTGGAAGTACTTAATCTTAAATTTTAGACCAGTTGAAAGCATTCAAGCTCAAATGGGTGCCAGTTGGAAGCATCGAAGCTCAAATTAGAACCAGTTGGAAGCATCCAAGCTCAAATCAGTGCTAGTTGAAAGCATTCAAAATAAAATTAGTATCTGTTGGAAGCATTCAAGCTTCAAGTAGTACCAAATGGAAGCGTTCAAGCTCAAATTAGTACCAGTTGGAAGCATGCAAGCTCGAATTAAACCACTTGAAAACATTTGAGCTCAAATTAGTACCAGTTGGAAGCATTTAAGCTTGATTTCGTACCAGCTGGACGCATTCAAGCTTGATTTCGTACCACTTGGAGGCTTCAAAGTTCAAATTAGTACCAGTTAGAAGCATTAAAGCTCAGATTAGTTACAGTAGAAAGCATTCAAGCTTAAATTAGTGCCAGTTTAAAGCATGAAGCTCAAATTAGTGCCAAGTGGGAAAATTCAAGCTCAAATTACTACCATTTGAAAGAATACGAGCTCAAATTGGTACCTTTTGCAAGCATTCAAGCTTGAATTAGTACCATTTGGAAACATACAGACTTCAATTAGTACCCGTTGAATGCATTCAGACTTGAATTTAGTACCAGTTGGATGCATTTGAGCTTGAATTAGTACAAGTTGGATGAACTCAAGCTTGAATTAGTACCACTTTGATGCATTCAAGCTTGAATTAGTACCAGTTAGAAGCATTAAACGTCAAATTAGTTCATATTGGAAGCAGTCAAGCTCGAATTATTACCTTCTGGACATATTTTCGCATAAATTAGTATCAGCTGGAAGCATTCAAGCTGAATTTGTATTAGTTGGAAGTATCAGAACTTGAATCAATACTAATTGAAAGCATTTAAGCTCAAATAAGTGCCAGTTGGAAGCATTGAAGCTCAAATTAGAACCAGTTGGAAGCATACTATATCAGACCAGCGCCAGTTTAGAGCATTCCAAATCAAATTGGTATCATTTCAAAGCATTCGAGCTTGAATTAGTACCAGCTGGAAGCTTTCAACCTCAAATTAGTACCAGTTGGAAGCATACAAGTTTGAATTAATACCACTTGGAAACGTTTTAGCTTGAATTAGTACCAGTTGGAATCATTCAAGCTTGATTAAGTATCATTTGGAAGCATTCAAGCTTGATTTAGTACCAGTTGGAAGAATCTAAGATCAAATTAGTACGAGTTAGAAGCATTCAAGCTCAGATTAACAATAGTAGAAAGCATTCAAGCTTCAATTAGTACCAGTTGTATGAATTCAAGCTTGAATTAGTACCAGTTAGATGCATTCAAGCTTGAATTAGTAACAGTTGCAAGCATTGAGGGTCAAATTAGTTCATAAAGGAAGCAGTCAAGCTCAAATTATTACCTTCTGGACGCATTTGAGCATGAATTAGTATCAGCTGGAAGCATTTAACCTTGAATTTGTACTAGTTGGAAGCATTATAACTTGAATAAGTACCAACTCGAAGTACTCAAGCTTGCATTAGTACCAACTGGAAGCATTAAAATTTATATTTGTACCAGTTAGAAACGATAAAGGTCAAGTTAATACCTATTTGAACAAATCAAGCTCAAATTATTACATTTTGGAAGCATTTAATTATGACTTTGTATAGTTGGAAGCACCCAAGCTCGAATTTGCACCACTTGGAAGTATTAAAACTTGCTTTAGTACCAGCTGGAAGCATTCAAACTTGAATTAGTAGCAGTTGGAAACATTCAAGTTTAAATCGGTTCCAGTGAGTAGCGTTCAAGACTCAATTGATCCTAGTTAGTGGAAAGGAGACTCTTAAATTGAAATCTAATTAGTACCATTTAGAAGAATTCAAACTCGAACTAGTGCAAGTTCCAAGCATTCAAATTTGAATTAATACAAGTTGAAAGCACGCAAGCTTAAATTAGTACCAGCTGGAGGCATTCAAACTCGAATTATTTCCAGTTGGAAGCATTTAAACTTTAATTAGTATCAGTTGCAATCATTCATGTTGAAAATCTGTTCCAGCTGGAAGCATTCTAGCTTGTATGGTATTAGTGCCAGTTCAAAGGATTCAAGATAAAACTAGTACCTATTTGAAGCATTCAAGTTCGATTTATTACCTATTGGAAGAATTTAAACATCAATTAGTATCAGTTGAAAGCATTCAAGCTCAAATTAATAGCAGTTGGAGACATGAAAGCTTGAATTAGTACCAGTTTAAAGCATTCAAGCTTCATCTAATTCCAGTTGAAAGCATTCCAGCTTGATTTCATTAGAGTTGGGAGCATTCTAGCTTGAAGCAGTACCATTTGGAATCATTCGAACTTGAATTATTACCAGTTGGTTCTTGAATTAGTAGTAGTTGGAAGCATTCAAGTATATATTTGTACCAGGTGAAAGCATTAAAACTTGAATTATTTTTGAATAACTCATCTAAAACTCATCATCAAAAGTGACTTTCACGTGCTATTCCGATGCGGCGCGGCGAAAATCTAATCAATTCTCTCCCCTCCCCTTCCTCTCACCCTCTTGACACCTTCACTGATTTTGTTTTCGAATCTTTCTCTTATTTTAAACTCCAATTCGCTCTTTCCCTCGCAAAAGCAAAAGGTTAAAAGCATTCAAGCTTAAATTAGTACCAGTTGGAATCATTCAACATTGAATTAGCAACAGTTGGAAGCATCCAAGTTTATATAGGTTACATCTGAAAGCATTCAAGCTTGAACTAGTACCAGTTGGAAGCATCAGAGGTCAAATTATTACCCATTGAAAGAACTCAAGGTCGAATTATTACCTGTTGGAAGAATTCAAGCTTGAATAAGTATCAGTTGGAAGCATTCAAGCTTGAATTTATCTCAGTTATAAGGGTTCAAGTTTAAATTGTTAAATTAAGTTGGAAGCATTCGAACTTTTAAGCTTTTAGTCAAAAATTTTTTTCTCTTAATATACAACGACTGTTAATTTACTGTGCAAAGTTTTCATGCAGTCTGGTTAGATTCTGAAGTTTCAAATATTATTTAGCAGAGTTCGAAAGCATAGGCAAAGGCTGATAGGTTTCGGAAGGATGACGTACGGCGAAGGCAATGGCGATGGTCGTACTTCAAATCGACAAGATGATTCACGAGGTCATTAATCTATTTCTAAGTCGCGAAGCCCTCGAGTGCCGATTTCCAAGAAGTGCCTTTTGATCTGCGAAGATGAATCGGTAGCGCGTATATTCTATGGCACATACGTCGTGGTTCGACGAGAAAGGAAACATCCAAGGGTTGGCGCAGTTAACGTCACTCGAACCGAGTATACAGCAGGGCACTAAGTCAGGTAAGTAGTAAAGCTCTTCCTACATTTCTTTCTTTTGTTTCTAATACTAAAAGCACACCTACATCTACAAACAAACAAAACAATAAATCAATGTCACCTTGCCGCTTCTTCCTACTGTGAAATAAATTTGGATTTTTACGTCTGTACTGAGCTTCTATCGTCTCCAATTTTTTGAAAATTTGAAAGTTCAAGCTTGGAAGCTTTCACTTGGAGGGTTACATCCTACCTTACAGGTATAGGCTTTATCCTCCATATCAAGGTTGAGGATGTTCAATCATCAAAACATTCATAAGTCTGTATGTGACCTTCCACTGGGAGGATTCAACTGAACGTTAAGAGATGATGCAACAAATACTTGTCTCTTTGACTACGGCTAAAGACGCTCTGACATAGGCTTTACCCTCCATATCATGGTGAAAGACGTTTACACATCAAAATATTCATAACTCTGTATGTGATCTTCCACTTGGCGGATTGAAATGAACTTTGAGAGATGATGCTACCAATTTAAAATCAGTGCATGCCATCCAAACTATGACTCATAATGCTCTGACATAGGCTTTACCCTCCATATCGCGGTTAAAGATGAGTACACATCAAAACATTTATAAGTCTGTACGTGATCTTCTACTTGGAGGATTACATCGAACAATGAAGGATGATGCTACCAATTCAAATTTAATACATACCTCCTAAACTATAACTAATACGCTCTGACACAGGCTTTACCCTCCATATCACTGTCAATGATGTTTACACATCAAAACGTTGATAAGTCTTTACGTGATCTTCTTCTTCGAGGATTACATAAAAAATGAAGGGATGATGCTACCAAATTGAAATCAATACATGCCTCCTAAACTGCGACTTAAGACGCTCTAACACGGGCTTTACCCTCCATATCGTGATCAAAGATGTTTACACATCAAAACATTCATAAGTCTGTATGTGACCTTCCACTTGGAGGATTGAATTGAACTTTAAGAGATGATGCTACCAATTTGAAAATAATACTTGCATCCTTAGCTATGGCCAGAGACGCTCTGACACAGGCTTTACCCTCCATATCGCGATCAAGGATATTTACACATCAAAATATTAATGAGTCTGTATGTGATCTTTGACTTGGAGGATTGCATCGAACTTTAGGAGATGATGCTACCAATTTAAAATCAATACGTGCCTCTCAAACAGTGGCGTAACTACTGTACAGCGAAACCCCGCATTGCAGGGGGGCCTCCTCCTGCGTGGGACCTTTTAGACTGAGCAGAAAAAATCTATTTCAAGGGTTTAAGTATTGTAAGAATGTTAAAAAATTTAACTTGAATGGCTCAAATCTCTCAAATTTCAAGTAAAAGTATTACGTTTTCAACAGAATAGAAGAATTTTTAACCAAATGAACGAACTTTCAACCAAGAAGATTAATTTTCTGCAAAAAGACGAATTTCTAACCAAATAGTTGAATTCAAGCGAAAAACACGAATTTTCAACAAAATATTTGCATTTTGAACCAAAAAATATGAAATCTGTATCAAAAGAAATGAATTTCAAAACAAAAAAGACGAATTTTCCATGAAAGAGTTGAATTTTGAGCCTAGATAGATTCTTCTGTCATTAAAGAAAAAAAATTGCACGCGAAATTTGGAATTTTCAAGCCAAAATGACAAATTTTTTACGAAACAGTTCAATTTTCAACCAAAAAAGAATGACTTTCTCACATAATTGTTCAATTTTCAACTAAAAAAAAAATAATTTTAACCAAAAATGGAATAGTTAAATTTTCAGTTAAAAAAAAATGAATTTTCAACCTAAAAGAAACGAATTTCCCACAAAATAGAATGTTTAGCAAGATAAAAAAAAGATGAATTTTCAACTAAAATAATTAATCATCAACCAAAAAAAAAATAATTTCTTAACAAAGTAGTTCCACTTTGAACCAAGTAGTAGAGCTTTCAACCAAAGAATATAAATTCTTAAAGAAAAATATAACTGTAGATATTTCAACCAAAAGCGATTTTAATTTTAAATCTAAAATAATTGAATCCCACCAAAAAGGACGGATTTTCAACAGAATAGTTCTAAACAAAACGAACTTTCAACAAAATATATGAATTTTTAACCAAATGGTTGGATTTTTCACTAAAAAGATTAATTGTTTACCAAAAAGACGAATATTCAAGAAAGTACGTGAATTTTAACTAAAATAGTTGAAGTTTTGATTCAAACAGATGGATTTTCAACACAAAAAAGCTTATTTTCAACAAAATAGTAAAATTTTCAACCGAAAAATATTATATTTGATAATTCAACTAAATGCAATTTTAACTTAGATTAAAAACAGTTGAATTCAACCAAAAAGACAAATTTTCCATAAAAGAGTTGACTTTTGATCCAAGAAAGATTCTGCAGCCAATAAAGGAAAAAAAATTGCACGCAAAATGTTGGATTTTCAGGCTAAAAAGACGAATTTTCAACAAAGTAATAGCAACTGAATTTTTAACCAGAAATGTAATAGTTATATTTTCAGACAAAAAAAAATTATTTCTGACAAAAAAACACGAACTTTCATCAATGTAGTTAAATTTTCCACATAAAAGAGGAATTTTCAACTAAAAGGATGAATCTTCAACCAAAAAAATTAATTTTTGACAAATCAGTTCTAGTTTCAACTTATTAGTTGAATTTTCAAGCACAACAGATGAATTCTCAACGAAAAATTTAATGTTGATATTTCAGCAGAAATATATTTTAATTTTAAATCATAAAAAGTGATATTTAACCAAAACAGACGAGATTTCCGAAAAATCTATGAGACCTCAACTAAACCCAAATATTTGTTAACCAAAGCGTTGCATTTTTGACCAAAAAGGTTAACTTTCTACTAAAAAAGTTGGATTTTCACCAAAACACATAAATTTTCAACCAAATAAGTGAATTTGAAACAGAGAAAATTAAATTCCTACCACAAAGACGAATTTCTAACAATATGTAGGAATTTACAATTAGTAAATAGATGAATGTTCTACTAAAAAAGATAAACTTTCAACAAAAAAGAAACCAATTTTTGACAAAATAGTTCAATGTTTAACAAATTGCATAAATTTTACAATAAAAAGGATCAATTTTCAACCAGCAATGGAATGGTTTCATTTTTAGATGAGAAATTAATTTTCAACAAAAAAAAACTAACTTTCTACAAAATAATTTCATTAAGTTTCTACATTTATTTGATTAATTGGATTTATCGTATGTTCGTTTCCTGAGTTTAGATTAAGTTAAAATGTTAGAAAGATTTTTCTTTTTCTTTGGAACGGGGATGGGGGCAGATCAAATCTTACGGTATCTTGCATGGCAGTGAAGGGGTTGAAAATTTCGAAAAAATACCGTACATACTTTGTGGATGACCCCAAAGCTTTTATTTTTCAATTTATTGAAAACATTTTTTCACTTCTAAGCAATTTATAATTCGGCCATTTTCTTAAAATAGAACAATACTTTGTATAATATAAACTGTTTTTTTAAGGGACCTCATTAGAAATTTTGCAGGGGGGCCTCCACGTTTCTAGTTACGCCACTGCTCCTAAAGTACGATTCAAGACGCTCTGACACAGGCTTCACCCCCCATACCATGGTGAAAGACGTTTACACATCAAAACATTCATAAGACTGTATGTGATCTTCCACTTGGACGATTGTAGAGAACTTTCAGAGGTGACGATACCAATTTAAAATCAGTAAATGCCTTCTAAACTACAACTTATGATGCTCTGACGCAGGCTTTACCCTCCATACCGCTTTCAAAGATGATTACACATCAAAACATTCATAAGTCTGTGCGTGATCTTCTACTTGGAGGATTACATCGAACATTAATGGATGATGCTATCAATTTGAAGTCAATACATGCCTCCTGAACTACGACTCAAGACGCTCTGACACAGACTTTACTCTCCATATCGCGGTCAATGATGTTTACAAATCATAACGTTGATAAGTCTTTACGTGATCTTCTTTTTGGAGGATTACATCAAAAATTAAAAGATGATGCTACCAATTTAAAGTCAATACATGCCTCCTAAACCACGACTAATACGCTCTGACACAGGTTTCGCCCTCCATATCACGGTCAAAGATGTTTACACATCAAAAAATTCATGAGTCTGCACGTAATCTTCTACTTGGAGGATTACAGCGAACATTGAAGGATGATGCTATCAATTTGAAGTCAATACATGCCTCCCGAACTACGACTCAAGACACTCTGACACAGGCTTCACCCTCCATATCGCGGTCAATGATGTTTACAGATCAAAACGTTAATATAAGTCCTTACGTGATCTTCTACTTGGAGAATTACATCGAACATTAAGAGATGATTCTACCAATTTAAAGTCAATACATGCCTCCGAACCTACGACTCATACGCTCTGACACAGGCTTTGCCCTCCATATCACGGTCAAAGATGCTTGCACATCAAAACATCCATAAGTCTGGATGTGATAGTAGAATCGTTTTCCCTCGATGTATGAGTTGCAAATGAATTATTTTTCTTACTTTTTATTTGTTATCCCATTGAGCTCTTTTTTTATTGCGAATCTGCGTTCTCGTGTGAACGATTTTGATGTGGGGAGTCCATGATGATAAATTTTGCCCACATATTGGAGTGTCAGTACGTGGGAGTATCGTGTTCGGATCGAAGGAAGCAGCAGGTCCGTTTATTTTTACAATCGGCGGAGGATTCAATCGACTCTCGTTTCCCGCAGGAGGGAGAGATACGAATAGCATGTGCGATACACGCGTTTACGATATACTCAGGGCTATGGTACCACTGGTAAAGTTTTTTGTCAGTCTGTAAGATCTCTCTGAGCTCGCCGACACCGACATTGCGTTTGCTTTGGCTACTTCTCCCGCGATCTCTAGCCGCAGTTCTCTTCTGTGCCATCATCCACTGGGGTAAAGAGGCCCGCATCGCGTTTACTTACGCACACGCACGTGCACCGTTGCGAACAGTGCGGATGCGCCTTATTACATTCGCTAACTTACACGCTCCCGTATATGAATCTGCGTCAACGCTGCGCAATCATCTTCCAACTCATAAATTGCTTTCCTTGAATTCACAATAAAAAGCCCTTTTATGCGAGATGCAACTCTGGTTTTTCAAACTTAAATATATGGGCAGAAAAAGGAATTTGAAAGTTATCCGGAATTGAGAATGTTCATGTTTACGTTCAACAATCTGAGCTTCAAACGCTTATATGGCTACGAATAGTTTTTGATGTATAAAAATGAGACGTGTACATTATGTCGAGTCGAACGTGGTAGTTCCGATTCGATAAGCCGTCCGTCGTATGTCGAAAAACAGACATCTGATGCGTGCCAGATTGGATCGGATTTTGTCGATTTCATCGGCAGGGTGTCGGATGTCGGAAAACCGACACTAGGCGCACAAATGATTGGAGCGGATGTTTCCGATTTGATAGGCCGCCCGTCAAATATCGAATATTCTAAACCAATACATACAGCTCTAGTGACACATGACGAAAAGTCGATTAGCTTTTGTGCTATTATATTGATACTCGTCTACATTTGTGCATCTTGAAATAATAGAAGTTTTATTTTGATTGTTCCTAATGAAGGAAACTTAAAATTTCAAAACATTCGTAAAATCTTAGAATTTGAATTGGTGTTGAATTTATAAAATGAAATTCAGTGTTGAACTTACATATATGATTTATTCTTTGATTTATGTAAGATTTTAGTTCGGGTGAACGTTTAATGAAGATGTTCACACATAAATGTGTCTTAGATCGTAGACTAGAACGCATGTTCTGATTTTATTAGGTTGCAAAATGGATGCTTATTGAATCTTGGCTTTTGAATACAAACAATTCTAACCCTTTCGACTTTCAAATTTGAATTTTTTTATTAGGACGTCAAACTTTGCTGATTCTAATTGGAAAATTCCATAATTGATTTTTATAATCGGAAGCAAACTCAAGTTTCTTGAGGACGATTTCTTTGACAAATTTCCAATTCACTGAAATCAAGACTCCTTAAAATAGCCTAATTTAACGTAATCGCATATTTTTTTACACGATAATTACTTGGATTGGGCTACAATTCAATGAACGTTGATTGAATTCAGGTAGCAGCAATTTGCTTTCTCACAACTCTTGGGATCGCGATTAAAGTGAAGGGATTGACGAGATTATGCTCCATCCCATAAACGGAGTAATTTTCTGTAATCCATATTCGACTAACAAGTTCCTGTTAGAATTGAAAAGACTTTGAATTCCTCTAAGCGACCTTCAGATAAATTTAATTTTTTCAGAAAGTTTCTACATTATGCATACCTGCAATCTTCAATAAAGTTAAATCTTAAAATGTACTATTTATCTAGATTTCTATTTTCTATTTTAATTTTAATTTAAAACTATTTTCTAGATAAAGTTAAATCTTAAAATGTACTATTTATCTAGATTTCATATTCTTTATATTGAATCCAAAGTTAAATATTCACAAACAAAAAAAAGGATGAAATAACATCGAATCCAGGTGAAAGATTCGTTACAACAAAAATTAACTTTGCCAGTTAAACTTGGAATGAAAAAAAGATAATTTTGCGTTTTTAAACTTTCCTCGGTAATCTTTCGCTTCATGGTGTCTCATTTTTATTTGAAAAGTAGGGAGAGTTACGACACCAGCGTCATCTACCGTCACTTGAGTTCATTAATCTGGAGCAAAGTGGCGATTCCCAGCTGTTAGTTGCTTCTTGCTAAGTGGTGCAAAATAACTTCTAGTTCGTTTACAATAGTCTAATCTATTTCAGGGGAAATTTATAAGCATAGACAATGTTTTATTTGTGTTTTTTGTAACCGATTCTACTTTCTGCCCCAATCAACCAAATCTGACAAAATCATGACGTCAGTCCCACCAAACTTTGATCATACAAAGGAAAGTATAAAAACAGAGCCAGAACCAAAGGAGTCATGATCGGTTTGTGTTGTATACTGAGGAGGGCACCAGCCTCCTGCAGTTTGATATTTTGAATGGGAAAAGACTATTTACTACTTCATAAAGTGTTGAGAATTCTCAAATGTAAAACAGAAATCCGTTCAATTGTTACCTGTTCAAAAATCGATCTGAAACACATTTTAACTTTTGTTTTTTCTGTGTTGACTTGAAAGATAGGGTAAATCAGTGCGAGGTGAATGCAAAAAATTTGAAATCAAAATATTGATGAATGATGAACAATTGGGGAAGTATTACATACCAAATTAAAGCTGGAATATTCATTGTAAAGATAGCAATACCATCACATGGATTATAATAGAAATTTATCTTAGTTTTTCATAATTATCAACTCCCTGGAATTTTATTTAGATTGTACTCTTCTGGTACAAAGTGAATATTCACATTTCCTTTCCGAACAGTTTTCGAAGGACATTGCGTATAAATTCATGAAATAATAATCCAAATCTGTTATCCAAAAACATTTTTTTACTTGTACAGTGATTATTTTTCAATATATTACAAACATTGTACGAGCTCTAAACTGCGTCGTATTTAACATGCAAATATGGCAGACATTTCTGCCAACTATCATAGACAAAGAACTAAGAATAATTTTATTTGGTTACGTTGGTAAAAGACATAAACTTGCTTATTTGTTTTAAAGCTGCTTGGTTAATAACACTCACTTGTATGTGCTCTTAATCTAGAAGCAGAAAAATTACTTTGTTACCCAAGCCTATCCTGTCAACAATTTATTCACCTCGTACCAAATGATACTTTTCACAAACAATGCAAAATATACTTTCAATAAAAATTAAGAGAATCAATCGTTATACAGTTTTGAAGCTAAGAGTATGACGAATCGAAGGAACCAGAACTACAGAACTTTTGCTTTGAAACCCAGTCACTTTTTCCCATTAAACAGTTCGTACTGGTATCCATCTCGTACTGGTTTCCCCAAATACTCTTTGAAAATTTACGATTTTTACAAATATAGACATTACTAAAATCTCATTTGTAGATGGCAAGGGACGATAGTTTTGCGACTTTCCCAAAGGCTTCCGGCAAGCGTTTATACGCATATACGTATGTTGAGCACGTATGCGACGAGTACTTAAAGTCCCTCAGTGTACCACCGCATGTACTGACAGATAACTGCCGTATGTTGATATTAATCGGCGGTCACGGATTCTAAATTTCGCGCATGCGGTCAAAAGCTTGCGAAACCTTCGACTCAAGCAGAGTTTACAGGCAGTTATTCAATCAGAAGCAAGCTGAGCGAATGTTTATCGGAAGGCATAAGTTGATGCGTGTATATCATTACCGTTCTCTGTTTCGCCCATGATTCATGGACCATTCGTGCCGCGTGCGTCCCATGCGGACCTCACTGACGCATTACGAAATTTTCCGCACTACTAGTAATGTTCCTCACTACAGGGCGACTCAAATCCACACAATTTAAAATTCCACCAAAAGTACCAATAATTTATTATTATTATTTCTTCTATTATTATATCATTAAGCCTTATCCCTTTTTGGGTAAGCGTAACTCGTTCGGTTCTAGCCTCGTATCCAAAATATTTCATTTTAGGCGTCACTATTCTTCTTATGAAGGATTGTCCTCCACACATCACTAACCTTGCATGCATTTTTTGCTTCCTTTAGATCCATACATCTTTTCATGCAAGCTCCTGTGTTTCTATGACTCTTTTTATCTCTTCACTTTAGATTCTCACACATTTCAACCACTCTTTCTTTGGTCTACCTCTGAGTACGCTACCATTCACCTTATCTAAATACGCTTACTTTGGTTAACATCCTTCATTCGTTCTCTCAACATGATGAAACCATCTCAGCAAATTTCTTTGACTCTTGTCAATCAATGTTTCTTCTACACCACATTCTTTGAGTACCCACTCATCACTGCCTTTGTCCATTAGCGTTTTACCACACATATTCCACAAGAATTGCACGCAAACCGCGTTCACTTTACTCTTATCCTTTTCTTGATTCGACCAGGTATTGCTACTATACAGAACAGTGGGTGCAAGCACAGAATTATATATTGCAATTTCAGCTTAATTCGTCACATTTTTACTTCTATTAATAGCTCGTATGCCGCCGAAAATCTTTCTACCCTCGTCTATATGCCTGGATACCTATACTTCTATCTAATACCTAACTTCTAAGATACCTAACTTCTAAGGTACCTAACTTGTGAGATACACGAAATCACCAACTTTTTCTA
>JAUMHM010000088.1:11948655-11959018 GCA_032362435.1 Melikaiella ostensackeni
GGTACCTAACTTGTGAGATACACGAAATCACCAACTTTTTCTATCATCTCTTCGTTTAAGGCAATGTTGCTTACGGTTTTCTCACCCCTCCTATCAAACCCAATAATTTGAGTTTTATCTACGTTAATAACGCTCTTTAACTGACGCAAGATCAACATCTTCTTCGTCTAAGAGAGCCATCCTTAGAAATTTGTCCATGTATATACTGAACATCGAAGAGAACCCAACAAACGTATTGAATTGTCAAACATGAAAGATTTGTTAGTCAAGGATGAGAAAAAATTTCAAACAAATCATTGAATTTTCAAGACAAAACGACGAATTTTCTACAAAACAGTTGACTGTTAAACCGGAAAAGATGAATTTTCAACAAAATAGTTGCATTTTCAACCAAGTAATTGGTCTTTCAATAAAAAAAGACGAATTTTTCAGAAGACACATGAATTTTCAACAAAAAATCAATTTACAATCAAGAAGGATGGATTTTTTATATTATATATTATATATATATTGAACATCCAAGAGGACCCAACGCAGTCTTGTCTAATGCCCTGCTCAATATCAAACCAATCGCTCAGTTGTCCCTCCATTATTACACTCACTTTATTTCCACCATATATTGTTTTTATTGCTTTTAAGAGCCGAATATTCACTCCATACTTTTTCAAGACTTCCCAAAATTTAGTTCTATCCACCTCATCGAAATCTTTTTCAATATCAACAAATGCACAGAAAACTGTTTTGTTCATTCTCAAACTGTTTTCATTGATCTGTCTCAAGCTAAATATTTGATCCACACATGATCTTCTTGGCATGAATCCACATTGGACTTCCCAAATTCTTTCTTTAGTTATTCCCATGGCCTTGTCAATAAGTATTTTGGTGAATATTTTGCCCACGGTGCTTAGTAGGCTAATCGCTCTATAATTATTACAGTTACCATCATCACCCTTTCCCATGTAGAATGGGACGATAATCGCCTTTCTCCAATCATTTGGAACTTCACGATTCACAGCACACATGCTCATGAATTCGCTTACACACATAAACAAATATCCGCCACCGCTCTCCAACATTTCAGCGGTAATACCATCGACAGCAGCAGCCTTACCGTTCTTTAGTTTCTCAATTACGGATATAATGTCGCAGATATCGATTCTTCTTTCGCTACCTATAGAGGAATTGTCTAACGTATGCTCTTCTGTGTCACAGTTGTTATGCTCCATAGCTTGACCTCCTTACGTGCCTCCATACAATATCTTGAAAAAATCACTCATACAGTCTTTCACTTTGTCCGTGTCCCGTACCATTCCACCATCACCATTCTTAATTCCGATTAACTCAGTGCTAGTAACTACTTCTTTTTCTAATCTTCTTAACTCATCTTCAAAATAATTTCTTATTTCCTTAAAAATCATTATGCATTTTTTCATCTTTATCTGCTTTGATTTTAGCCTTGCTTTCTTCGACTAATATCTTTGCTTCCTTGTTTTTTCCCCTATAATCATTTTCCAACCTAGTCCTCTCTTGATTGCTGAGGTCTTTAATATTCATCTTTCTCGAGTACGCTTGCTTTTTCTCGTTAATAGCCACGCGACTTCATCATTCCACGAAGCATCTCGAGTATTTCTTTCTACAGTTGCAGTACCGCACTAAGTATATATGTGGATCATTTTATATCTGAACCAAGTATTTGTAATAAACAAGCCTTCTTGTAAGCATGGGCTAATCGATTTCTCCTCGTTACTGTTCGTTTTTGGGTCTGCGAAATAACCAAGTACCCTGACGGTACCTTCGCGTTGCACTCCAGTCCAGGCATTCATATATCCGTGTAGAATGATTCTTTTCCCAGGGTCACAAGTACCTATAATATAATTTAGCGTGTCACAGAAGACATATTTTACATCACTACTGTCACCATCAACTGGAGCGTAGCACGCTAAAATGAATAGTCTTCTGATTCCCACTTACATTCCAACTCACAATAATCTAGGAGATACACATTCGTAATTTTTGAGATGCTGCTTTGACCTCTGATTCATAATCAGACCGATTCCTTGACTACAATGCAATTAATTCCTGTCCATTTTCTATCTTTCTCATCTGACGCCCCTTTTTCTTTTGTTCCGGTAAACATAAAATATCTAGCTTTCTTACGGTTATTATATTCCGCAATACTCTTTCTTGAAGATTATTTACACCTCTAGCATTTCAAACACCCAGTCTCCATTCATCGCCTGAAACTCTTCCGAGGCCATGCCTTTCGTCAACAAAAGTGTAAATCCTATCCGTGACTACATTATTATTTTTATTGTTTATTATTTAAAGTATACACCCAACTACCAACGTGATATGAAAAATGTTTACTGTAAGTATAAAATCATGTCCAAACTAAGCATTTAAATCGATGTAAGGTGATGTGTCCATTTATAACGTCAGTCCCACCAAACTTTGACCATATAAAGGTAAGTCTGAAAACAAAGCCAAAAATAAAAGAGTCATGATGGGTTTGTGTTGTATACTGAGGAGGGCACCAGCCTTCTGCAGTTTGGTATTTGAAATGGAAAAAGACTATTTATTCCTTTATAAATGTGTTAAAAATTCTCAACTCTGTGTCCCTAAGTGAAACTTGAAAAGTTAAGAAATGTTCACAAATTTTCATTTCAATTTTCAAAAATTACCGTCAGCTTGTAAAGTTTTGAACATTTTCAAACATTTTCGACTAATTGACTCAGAATCATGAAAATTCATTATTGATGTGTCAACATCGCGACATGGAAAGTGAGGTATGGATTGCCCAAACTCTTTTATTGATGTGTCAACATATTTGACCATGATATGAAGGATAAAGCCAAGATTGTACCAATTCTTTCATTGATATGTAAACATCTTCGAATGTGCTGAAGAGGGTAATGTCTGTGTAAGAGCAAAAGCGTTTATCGATCAAGTTTACACATGCATATGTTTTTGATCGTAGTACAGGACGCTCGTACTTATTTTTTAAAAAATTTCCTAAAGTCTTTAACAATGTTTGAAAGACTCAATGTGGAGAATTGAATAAAACGGTGAGATCGAGACAGAAATATCTCTTCATTTTGTAAAGGTTGTATTTCATTGTCTGGGAGACATTGTCTGATGCAGCAGTTTACAGTCAGAAATACAATTTATGTTCTACTGAAGATAGCGGTTCGACTGAAACGCAAATACTTGATTCACCCTGTACAGTTGTACATGTCATACTTTGAGCAATACTGGCCTGACTGTACAAGCAAGACGACGATTTCGGTAAAATGTGTGACGGGCCGAGCGACGGGCAAAGCCTCTTTGACTTCTCCCCGTGACCATAAACCACTGATTTACGCGTTTCCAGCATATAAGTACACCAGAATCGCGATAATTCGCTGTTCGCTTTAGCGCGGCCTCTTGCGATCTATCCTGAGAATCGAGCTTACTTAAGCACCCTTTGATCGATTTATTCAGAGTTAATTGCACGCTCCAGTGGTATATTTATCCCAAGCTCCCAATCCCTCTTGCTTTACTGTGTTGACTTATCTTTTTTTCGAAATATCTTCGGCGACATTAAAATTCCACTATTTATGCTCACTTTATGCTGCTCTTTTTATTTTTTTGGTATCTTTTCGATGGAATTTGGGCTGTGAAATTTTATTTGAAGAAAGCTGGATTGATGAGCTTTCAATTTCAAAAAGATCTTGTTCTGAGAAGTATTAAGAACTACGCCAACCTGAGCTACATTGAAGAAATTAGGAATTTGCTAAGGACTGAAATTGCTGTAAGGAGCCATCCCTAAGTTACGTATCACATTTTTGGCCGCTTTTTTAATCTTTCCCTTCCCCATGTAACAAATTGTAACAAAATGGTTTAAGACCCCCTCCCCCGCCTATGTTACCTAACTTTTCCAAATACTTTCAGCCATGTTGATGTTTCAAGCAAAAAAGACGAATATTTAACCCAAGAAGTTGAATTTTCAAGAATAAAGTTCATTTTTAATTATAAAAGATGAATTTTAATTTCAAAAGAACGAACTTTTTTATCAAAAAGACGAATGATCAAAAAAACATTTGAATTTTTAACCGTAAAAAATAACTTTTTAACGAAATAGTTGGATTTTCAATCAATTAGTAGAATTTTCAAGTAAGAAAGATGAACTCTGGATGAAAAATGTAGTAATTGATATGGAAATGAAAAAAGATTTTAATAGTAAATCAGAACCAGATTATTGCAACCAAGAAAGAAGAATTTTGAACAAAATAGTTGAATCCTTTAACAAAACAGTCTAGTTTTCAATCATTGCACTTTTAAGTGAAAAAATGAAAATTCTACTAAAACAGATGAATTTTCAACAAAATCAAAACGAATTTTCAACAAATATGTTGAATTGACAACCACGAAAGGCTTGTCAGTCAAGAAAAAGAAGAAATTTCAAACAAATTGTTGAATTGCTAAGCCAAAAAGACGAATTTTCTACGAAGCAGTTGACTTTCAGACCCGAAAAGATGAATTTTCAATAGAATAATCGAATGTTCACCCAAATAATAGATTTTTCAATCAAAAAAGACAAATCTTCTAAAAGACACTTAAATTTTTAACTTGGAAAGTTGAACTTTCAACAAAATAGTTGATTTTTTAATCCAATAGTTGAATCTTCAACCAAATGGTCGAATTTTCAAACAAAAGATTAAACTTCAACCAAATACTTATACTTTCAACTAGAAAATATCAATTCTCGACGAAAAATGTGATACAAAGTTGAGGTCAACTAAAAAAGATTAATTTTCAAAAAAAGTGTTGAATCATCAACCAAGAAAGATTTACAGTCAATAAAGAAAAAAAAACCAAATTTTTGAATTTGCAAGCCTGTAAGACGATTTTTTTCAAAACGGTTGACTTTCAAACTCAAAAAGATAAATTTTCAAGAAAAAAGTTAATTCTCAACTAAAAAATATTAATTTTCAATCCAACATGAAAAATTTTTTATCCGGAAATACGAATGTTAAGCCAAACAGTTGAGTTCTTAACCAAAAAAGAATTTAATTTTCAATCAAAATCAGATGAATTCAAACAAAAAAGAAGTATTTTCAACAAATAGTTCATCCCTCAACCAAAACAGATTAATTTCAGTCATTGCTTTCTTAAACAAAAAAATGAAATTTCTACCAAAACAGAAAAATTTTCAACCAAAAAAGAAGAGTTTTTGACAAAAGTGTTGAACTCACAACAGAGGAAGATTTGTCTGACAAGAAAGTAAAAATATGTCAACCAAATTGTCAAATTTTCAAGTCAAAGAGACGAAATTTCGACAAAACAGTTGACTTTCAAACCCGAACAGATGAATTTTCAACCAAATAGTTGAATTTTCACCAAAATAGTTGATTTTTTAATCAAAAAAGACAAATCTTCTGGAAGACACTTGAATTTTGAACTTGAAAAGTTGAATTTTCAACAAGAAATTCATTTTCAAGAAAACACTTGAATTTTCGACCGAAAAAGATGACTTTTCAACAAAATAGTTGAATTTTTGATCCAATAGTTGAATCCTCAAAAAATGGTCGAATTTTCAAAGAAAAGATTCAACTTCAACCAAATACTTGAATTTTCAACTAAAAAATATCAATTTGCGATGAAAAATGTAATACATAGTTGACGTCAGCCAAAAAAGACGAATTTTCAACAAAAGAGTTGAATCATCAACCAAGAAAGGTTCGCAATCAAGAAAGAAAAAAAATTACCCAAAATGTTGAATTTTCAAATCGTAAATTCGAATTTCCTTCAAAACAGTTGACGTTTGAACCCAAAAAGATAAATTTTCAAAAAAGTGAATTCTCAACCAAAAAATATGAATCTTCAATCCAAAAGGAAAAATTTTTTATCCGAGAAGACGAATGTTAAGCCAAGCAGTTGAATTCTCAATCAAAAAAGATGAATTTTCAATCTTTTAGGAGGAATATTCTATCCAAAAAGACGAATGCTGAAGCAAATACTTGAATTTTCAACAAGAAAAAAGATGAATTCTCGACGAAAAATTTAACAGTTGATATGTCAACCGAAAAAGATTTTCATTTTAAATCATAACCAGATCAATTCAAAAAGAAAAGAAGAATTTTCTACAAAATAGTTGAATTTGCAACCAAAATAGATTAATTTCAGCCATTGAATTTAAAAAAAAAATGAAATTTCTACCAAAACAGAAAAATTTCCAACCAAAAAAGAAAAGTTTTTAACAAAAGTGTTGAATTAACAACCAAAGAAGATTTGTCTGTCAAGAAAGAAAGAAAAATGTGAACCAAATTGTTGAATTTTTAAGTCAAAGAGACAAATTTTCTACAAGACATTTGACTCCGAAGGCCGAAAAGATGAATTTTAAACAAAAAAGTTAATGTTCAACCAAAAGAGATGAATTTTCACCCTAATATTCGAATTTTTGACCGAATAGTTGATTTTTCAATTCAAAAAAATGAATGTTCCAGAAGACAGTTGAATTTTCAACCCGAAAAGTTGAATATTCAACAAGAAAGTTCATTGTCAACTAAGAAAGGTCAATTTTCTACCAAAAAGGATGAATTTTGAATCAATCTGAATGATATAAATTTCATGCCAAATTGCAGTACACACAAAAGTTCTTTTCTCAGTTAGATAACATAGAGTATATTAGGCGTTCCGGCTACGGATAGGGTCCGGAACATAATGGAAATATTGTAAGACTTATCCTATCTCTCTCCCTCTCCTTCTTTCCTCCACCACTAATTGAATTTTGGTCCCTGTCCGTGGTCGAAATGTCTTATATAATTTCTATGTTCTAAAGCGTCTAAGGCAGGGCTGATTCACATTGCCTTATTGACGAGTCCAGTGAGTCTAAAAAAAATTCTTTGAGTAAAAAAAGATAAAATAGAAATTCTAGACCCTGATGAAAGTTTTTAAAAAAATCTTCGTTTCAATTCCAATTTTAGTAGATTCTATTTCGAGATCATCTGCGTGGCAGATCGATCGTTGCTTCAAGAGAATAAACCGATTAGACTCTTGGAGCGAAGTTTGAGAGAAAATTGTGAAGATTTTTTTATAATGGCATTAAGGTTTAGAATTTTTATTTCATTTCATTGAACAAAGTTTTTTTTCATTCTCATGAGCATCAAGCTTTTCAAATAATACAAAATTTGACACGTTTAGTCCCGGACTGGTTCACTGGACTCGTCGAAAAGCAATATGAATCAGCCCTGCCTCGAACGCTTTGGAATTTAATTGACCAAGAATCAATTATATTCTAATTGTTCAATTATTTCTCAGTTTTTGTCAGTTTTAAATTAATATTATGTAAGACATCTCACCCACGGATAGGGACCAAATTTCAATTCAAATGACATAAATTTCATGATGAATTTCAATATAAACAAAATTTCTTTTTTTTTTAATTAGGTAACATGGAACATATTAGGCCTTCTGGCCACGGATAGGAGCCGGAGCATAATGGAAATATTGTGAGACTTCTTCTATCTCTCTTCCTCTCCTTCTTTCTTCCCCACTAACTAAATTCCGGCCCCTGTCCGTGGTCGAATTGTCTTATATAATATTAATTCAAAACTTACAAAAATTGAAAATTATTTAAACATTTAAAATTTAATTGATTCTAGGTCAATTCAATTCTGAAGTATCTAAGACTGGGCTGATTCACACCGTCTCACTGAAGAGTCCAGCGTGTCAGTCTAGGACGAAACTGTTACATTACTTATTATTTGAAAAGCTTGATGCTTATAAGAATTTAATAAAAAATAATGAAATTAAAATGAGATGAAAATTCTAGACTCGAATGCCAACATAAAAAAAATCTTCTTTATAATTCCAATTTTAGTAGATTCTATTTCGAGATCATCTGTGTGGCAGACCAAACGTTCCTTTGAAGGGGGAAAACCGATCAGACTCTCGGAGAGAAGTTTGAGAGCAAATTGTGAAGAAATTTTTCTTATATTGGCGTTAAGGTTTACAATTTTCATTTAATTTCATTAAACAAAGTTTTTTAATCCTCGTGAGGATCAAGCTTTTCAAATAATACGAAATTTGACACTTTTCGTCCAGAGCTGACTCACTGGACTCGACTGCAAAGCAATGTGAATAAGCCCTGTCTCGGACGCTTTAGAATTTAATTGATCTAGAATCAATTGAATTCTAAATGTTGGAATTATTTTCAATTTTTGTAAGTCTTAAGCTAATATTACATACGACACTTCGGCCACAGATAGGGATCGAAATTCAATTTATATGACATAAATTTTATGTTAAATTTCAGTATAAACAAAGTTTTTTTTAAATAAGATAACATAGAGAATATTAGGCGTTCTGGCCACGGATAGGGGCCGGATCATAATGGAAATATTGTAAGACTTATCCGATCTCTATCTCTCTCCTTCTTTCCTCCACCACTAATTGAATCTTGGCCCCTATCCGTGGTCGATATGTCTTATATAATATCAATTTAAAACTTACAAAAATTGAAAATTATTTAAACATTTGGGATGTAATTGATTCTAGGTCCATTAAATTTTGAAGCATCTAAGGCTGGGCTGATTCACACTGTCTCACTGAAGAGTCCAGCGAGTCAGCCTAGGACGAAACGTGTTACATTATGTATTATTTGGAAAGCTTGATACTTATAAGAATTGAAAAAAAAAAATAATAAAAATAAGATAAAAATTCTAAAACCTCAATGTCAATATAAAAAAATCTTCTTTACAATTCCAATTTTAGTAGATTCTATTTCAAAATTATCTGTGTGGCAGATCGAACGTTTTTTTGACGGGGGAAAACCGATCGGACTCTCGGAGAGAAGTTTGAGAGAAAATTGTGAAGAAGGTTTTTTATATTGGAGTTAAGGTTTGAGATTTTCATTCAATTTCATTAAACAGAGTTTTTTGATTCTCATAAACATCAAGCTTTTCAAATGATACGAAATTTGACACGTTTCGTCCTAGGCTGACTCACTGGACTCGTCATTAAAGCAATGTGAATCAGCCCTGCCTCAAACGCGTTAGAATTTAATTGACCTAGAATCAATTATATTCTAATTGTTCAATTAATTTTCAATTTATGTCAGTTTTAAATTAATATTATGTGAGACATCTCAGCCATGGATAGGGGCCGAAATTCAATTTAAATTACATAAATTTTATTTTGAAGTTCAGTATAAACAATTTTTTTTTTAAATAGGTAACATAGAATTATTAGGCGTTCTGGACACGGATAGGAGCTGGAACATAATGGAAATATTGTGAGACTTATCGTATCTCTCTCCCTCTCCTTTCCTCCCTACTTATTGAATTTCGGCCCCCATCCGTGGTCGAAATGTCTTATATAATATTAATTCAAAACTTACAAATATGAAAAATTATTTAAACATTGAAAATTTAATTCATTCTAGGTCAATTAAATTCTGATGCATTTAAGGCTGGGCTGATTCACATTGTCTCACTGACAAGTCCAGCGAGTCAGCCTAGGAGAAAACGCGTTACATTATTCATTATTTGAAAAGTTTGATGCTTATAAGTATTTAAAAATATATATAAAATAAAAATGAGATGAAAATTCTAGACCCTAATGCCAATATAAAAAAATCTTCTTTACAATTCCAATTTTAGGAGATTCTATTTCGAGATCATCTGTGCGGCAGATCGAACGTTTCTTTGAAGGGGGGAACCGATTAGACTCTCAGAGCGAAGCTTGAGAGAAAATTGGGAAGAAGATTTTTTTTTTATGTTGGAATTAGGGTTTACAATTTCAATTTTGTTTCATAGAAGAATGGTTTTTTTAATTCTCATGAGCATCAAACTTTTCAAAAATACGAAATTTGACACGTTTCGTCCTGAGCTGACTCACTGGACTCGTCAGTAAAGCAATGTGAATCAGCCTTGCCTCAGACGCTTTAGAATCTAACTGACCTTGGATCAATTATATTCTAGATGTTCGATTAATTTTCAATTTCCGTAAGTTTTAAACTAATATTACATAAGTCATTTTGACCACGGATAGAGACAGAAATTATATTTAAATAGCATAAATTTTATGTTGAATTTCAGTATAAACAAAATTTCTTTTTTACATTCTCATCAGAGAAGGTATTAGATTTGTGTTAAATTTGATCTTCCCCGTTTTTGTCAAATATCCACGTTTTGAGACCCCCCGAACCTGAAAAACATGTTTTTACGAATGTGTCTGCCTGTGTGTCTGTCTGTGTGTCTGTATGTCTGTCCGTGAGCACGATAACTTCCGAAAGAATGAATCTGTTGGATTGGCCTTTGGTACACTCTTTGAGTATCGAAAACTGAAGGTCAAGTTCGTTAGCCAGCCATTTTGGATAAAA
>JAUMHM010000088.1:11992042-12003890 GCA_032362435.1 Melikaiella ostensackeni
TTCAGAGACTATGTATGCGGTCCTGAGTGTTTACTCACGCAGCGCTTTAAATCCGGTTGAGACTAGATTTTAATAGCGCCCGTTGTTATCAATATATCAATATAAGTATCAATATTATTATATATTATATATTATTATATAATATATATCATTATATCAGTATCAATATTATAGGTCAGTTGATTCATCTAGAATCAAAGAATCTTTTCTGTTTTTGCATTAACTTTTAATTATATTGATGGAAAAGGTTTCAGTGCAGATAACCGATTTTCCAAATAATACGAAGGACCATAACTTCCTTACTATTCAATAAAATGTATTAATATTAGAGGTCAATCAATTCACCTCGAACTAGGGAGTCTTCTCTTTTTTGCGTCTACTTTGAATTATCTCAATAAAAAATTTTTTACTATGAAAACCCCATTTTTAAAATACACTCTGAACATATACTTTTGTACGTGTGCCGGGTTCAGAGACTATGTATGCGGTCCTGAGTGTTTACTCACGCAGCGCTTTAAATCCGGTTGAGACTAGATTTTAATAGCTCCCGTTATTATTGTCGACCAGATTCGAGGTCGGCACAGTTACACGAGAGAAGTGTGTTACAAAGTGCATAAAAAATGTAAGATTCAATATTTGAAAGTATACTTGTATCTTCCTCTATAAACAAGCAAAATTCGTGAGATGAATTCTGAGTTCAGCATGGAATCCCCCGTTTCCGAACCTGATTTCCCATTCAAAATTTAGAGAAGAAATAACATTAAAAAATTTAGACAAAAAGAAAGATCCTCGTAAAGAGACGACAAAGAAAATAATCACTCTAAATCAAGTCCTTTCTCCAAAAGGGAGAAACTCCACTTTCCTAGTGCTCGTAGAAAGTTTAATGACTTTTTGTTAATTAATGCCACACTGGACAGGCTTAGCACTCTGGGAGGGTCACTTCACCCGCCATTTCATTCCTGTTGAGGACAAGTAAAAGAGGGATAGAAGTTTGAGGAGGGGGTGAGGGGGATGGTACTGGTCATCGGATGTGGGAGCTGCGTGTTTGTTATTTGTGCATGGGAGGTCACCACGCAAAACAATTTGCCAGTCGATAAATTTTTATAGAAGGGCGAGTAGAGAGGTCGCAGTAAACTGGAGGTGGGGAACGATTTTTCTCGTCGAAACGGAATTGAATCGATGTATTTATGTGCCGTTTAGAGGGCGGAAGGGTTAGAGACACTCGTGTAATTGCAGTGGTGTTACCGGCTGCACCGACCGGTGAAAATCCACCCTGTGGGTTTAGGGGTTGTTCCAACTCGACCAACTTCTGCACCCTGGACGACTTTTGTTACTTGCTGTGTCCAGGCGATCAAAGTCGCTTTTATTCGAAGCTATAAAGGTTTACGTGTGTGGAGCAACCCTTATTTTTTTGGGAAGAGAGTCGCTTAAGTGAGAGATAATTTTCTTGTATTTGGGTGGAGGATTTTTACTAGAATTGAAGCTGAAAAAAGTAAGAATTTTAGTTTAGTGGGTTTTGCACTTGGGTGATTCGTCTTTTATTTTAATTAAATGAGAAGAAACATAAGAGTTATAGTGAATTTTGGGGATCAAGGGAATGACAACAAGGGTGGATTAACTAGATTAGTGACTATCGTGTCCGGAAGCAATAAGGTTGTGGGCTATAACTGCAAGAATTTATAGTAATAGATCCAACGTAACAATATTTTGTGGTGATTACATCCACAGAATGTAAAAATGTTTTTATTTTACGATAAAGATCTTCATGAAAATTGCAAATTTAAGTATAAGAGTCATTTAAAGAAGGTAATTATATCAAATAAATAAAACAACTTTTAAAATGCTAACATCTTCCTATATTATTACACAGCCAAAATTTAAAAAGAATGTAGGATGAGACTCTCCAATCCAGACTACAAACCACCTCCATTAAACCCGAATTCACTAGAACAAGAGGGTGCGTATTGGTGACATTTGGGGATGATTCTGATACCTGGGAAACGAACAACGATGAATGCACTCCGATACAAAATAATGCTGATGGGGACACGAAGAGCTAGATAGTTGCTTCGGGCGTAGCTTGATTATTTTCCGCTAGCTCGTTCATTCAGGTGGAGCGTGCGAGGCGCACGGAAGTTCAATTGGAAACAGCAATCACTGCTTTGCCTGTATTTTGTTCTCTTCTACCGGAGCGGCGAACTCCAATAATAAGCTTTCTCCTATATTGCCTCTTCAACCCCCTTAGCCCTCAGTAACTACCCCCAAGCCACCCCGTCGTCCCCAGCTTCCTTCCGGTTTCCAACGTTTCGTCTCTCGACGTTCCTCGAACAACCCCCAGTCCCCAACCCCCATTCACCTCCCAACGATTTCGAGTCAGCCTGACTTCAAGAGATACACCTTGCCTATGTGTTTCGTTCCATCGTTCCTGAAACAGGACGACCTTATTACGGAACGCGGACTCGTTCAAACGAACGGGAATCACCTCACGAGAAAAATCCTGGTGCTCAGGCCAATCCACGGATCTTCTGAGGACTTGGACTCTGGAAATTGAATTTTCTGATCATTCAGGAAAATTTGGCTCGGCTCCGAAGACGTGAATAGTCTACTCTTTAGAAAGCAAATTGCAATTTGACGGATGCAGAATTTATCAATTTAGGGTTGGGAATGGGGGGGGGGGGTAGGAGAAACTTTTTGTATGTATTGGTTATACTCAAATTTTCAACTACCTCATATATGCATATGTATAAATAGTGAGTAACTTGCATACAAGAATATCCATGAAATTGAAAGAACATTTTTAGCAAGCGCCTTACCTGGTTTGAGTTTCGAACCAGCAACAGTGTGGCCATATTTAACTTGAATGGAAATCCTAGTCCAGTAGTTTACTATCTGAGCCACACTATCTCCTGTTTCTTAGAATTCTCAGAAAACCGTTGATTTGTTAAACCTGATAATTTGCACCATACTTCCTAATGTAAGACATTAACAATATGTGATAAGCAGTACTTGATTATCTACGTATGTAAAAGTATAAATTACTACGAAATCTACTCGTCTGTTTTCTCATTTTTACTTTCATTTGAGTTTCAATATTAAAAAATATTGCCTCCTAAGCTTCACTGAGAAAGAATCTGATATTTGATTATTGTATTTCTTTTTGTTTCTCTTTAACCATTATAATGTTTGAAGAAAACCGAGATAGTTGTACTGAATAAGATAATTGATGTTACTATTTGACGGAAAGAAATGAAAATGTTAGATCGTAATATTCGAGCAATTACCCACTTTGGGATAGAGAACATCTTCCCAAACTTACACACACAAAATTATTCAAACATAATTAAATATAAATATCATGCTAGTAGAAAGTTGTGCTATAAGAAATTGAAGATGTTTCCACTAGTGATGTGGAAAAGACATAAAAATACACCACCCTTCATCAAATGTAGGATGCATCTTATTCCTCTTCAAGTTATAATCATACACAACGAACAAAGTCATTCATAATTGTTTTAAAGCTAGTATTGGATATGACAATTCGACAATCACATACAACTGGAACATTTCCAAAATGAATGCTAATATTACTGATACAGAAACATTTTTTTGGAGAATTTTATAGAGGATTAATCACACATGATTATCATAAATCACACTCCTTTGACCAATTTTGCATCATAAACCTCATATCCACTCGCTCAGACAACTTATAATACAATATATTGCTCCTAAACTTGCACTGGTAAAGTCTCTGTTAGATTAACAATTGGTGACGAAATAGTATTAAATTCAAACATTTCTGATGGTCCGATGAATTGAATTAAATTCACAAAGAAGAAGCTTTAAACTAGACAAAACCTTTATTTAATTTAGAATGCAACATAATCCTTTGAAATCAATCAAAATATTTGTTAAAAATGTTTTATTGAACTTCATCATAAGAAACAATTCACCCAACTGTAAAAGCTATTCATGAAAAAGAATAATTAAAAAAGGATCTGATGAAGTATTAATAAGACACAAAACAAGATTTCGGACAAGGTTTGGTAATCTGATTAATCTTTCTCTAGATGCTCTAGCAAAGGAAGTACTCTTGAACTATAAATACCTATCATAGCGATATAGCAAACTTAGGTGTCACGTGAGCATTTGCTGTTAACTTTGAATTTTAAATTTAGAGCAAAACATACTCCTTCGGAACCTATCATCACAATTTTTAAACGGGTGTTATTAGATGCTGCCGTAACAAACAGTCCAATAGATTGTCAAAACTATTGATGAAGAAGAATAATTGAAAAGCAGCTGACAAAGAATTAATCAGATGTTTTTATGAAACAAAGTTTTACCCAAGGTTTGGTAAGTATGATGAATATGAATATGAATGATAAATCTTCCTTCAGAATATCTACCAAAGGAAGAAATCTTTAACTATAAAAAGCCATTCTAGAGATATGGCAAAACTCAGATGTCACGTGAGCGTTTACTGTTAACTTTGAACATCGAAGTAAGTGCTATCATGTAGTTTGGCAGAGGATATGGCCAATTATTGATAGGACCAATAGGCTTGAGAATAAAGGAACCCTCATTTAGTTTAGAACGAAATATAATCTTTTGAAAGCTATCATCACAATTGTTAAAGATATGTTATATTGGACGCTGCCATAACAAACAGTCGAACCGATCGTCAAAACTATTGATGATGAAGAAGAATAACTGAAAAGGATCTGGTAAAAAGTTTATCATATATAGAACAAGATTTCTGATAAGGTTTGGTAATCTGAGGTATCTTCATTCAGATGATTAACCAAAGGAAGAACTCTTGAAATATAAAAACCCATCCTAGAGATATTCTGCTGTGCAAATGAGATAAAACGTATCTGCAGTTCGGATGAGTCATCTTTCACTTTCACGAACCTTTAAAATAGGACTCAAATATCCTTCATTCTGATGATGTTTATTAAATATCTATTTCGCAATACGTTATACATAATGGATATTCATAAAAGCTACGAGAATTAAGGTTATTGGAATCAGATTTTGAAGATTCGTAAAAGTGGCAGTTGACTTATGCGATCTGCAGATTCGCTTTATTTCATTTGCACGTCAGTATTGACAAACTTTTATGTAACTGTCACGTGAGCGTTTGATGTTAACTTTGAACACCAGAGGGAGTGTTATCATACATGTAGTTTGACAGACCTTATGGTAGAACCAGTAGGCTTCGAAATAAGCAAACCTTAAGATTTGTTTATTCTGAAGCCTACAGGTATTATAGACATTAATTTTGAATAAAACATAATTGTCTGAAAGCTATCAGCACAGTTGTTAAAGATGTGTTATTAGATGCTGTCATTAAAAACAGTCCAACTGATTGTCAAAATTACTAGTAAAGAATAATAATTCAATTGGATCAAAGAAAGGATTAATCAGACACGGAACAAGGTTTCCGGCATGGTTTAGTAATCTGATGAATCTTTCTTTAGATGCTCAACCAAAGGTAGAACTCCTAAACTATAAAAACCCATCCTAGAGATATGTCAAACTTAGGTGTCACTTGAGCGTTTGCTGTTAACTTTGAACATCAGAGGGAGTGCTATCATGTAGTTTGACAGACCTCACGATAGGACCAATAGACTTCCGACCCTCGCGACTCGTCGGCCTTCCGGCGGGGGGTAGCAAGTGGCCATGGATAAGGAGGTGGCTGTAGAGTTGAGGGGGATAGAGCCGTGGGTCTTTCGCGGGTCGTGTGATAGGGGTGAGTACTGAGCAAGGCGATAGAAGGAAAAGGGAGTACTCATCCGTTGCAGTGCTGCAACTAATGAGACATCGCTAAAGGGCACGGGGTAGGTTCGTAGGCATAGCAGCAAACTCATACGGGGATGGCAGGCGATACACTTCACCTGAGACTCGCTGTAGACTGCAAGAGATAGACGACGTCGTCGACGAGAGAGGAGAGAGAGCAGGCACAATTAAAACTGACGCTCCTAATGGCAAGTCAAACGCCGACGGGCTCGAGAGATTCTTGACTTTCCAATGAAGCGATTGTTTCATATTCCTCCACGTTCCTCCTGCCACCCACCTCTACTCTCTTCCCAGCCGACAGAGCCTGAGAGCAAAAGAGAGGGTTGAAAGGGGTGAAATGGCTGAAGGAGTGAGAAAAGAGAAAGAGGAGAGAGAAGAGAGAAATTGAGAGAGGAAGAAGGACGTTGATTCGAGGAAGGTCTGGAAGAGAGACGTGTCGAGCAGACTGCCTGTCGTTCGCAGGGGCCAGACTCCCTGCTCTGATCTCTCGTTTTGAATCTCATTCAAGTTTCAAGTTCGAAAGATATTGTCTGCTCAACTTCACTAGCAAAGAATATGATCTTTTGTCTAGGAGCAATAAGTGTCTTCATCAAGGAGAGATTGATTGTTGTAGGTCTTTTGTTTTGCAACATCAATCTTGATAGAAATCTTAAGAAAGACACCTTTGAGCAGAAATTGGATATTGAACATCTTCCGTTTGGAATTTATAATCTGGAATCATCAAAAGACATCAGAAAGTTGAACTAAGATCAGTTAGTAATCATACTGATTTAGGATATGAAAAAATTTTATGAAACTTAGAGGAACAATCATAAATGAATTTAAATTTAATCAAGAAATAAATTAAACTAGTTATAATAGCTCCACTTAAAAAATCAACAAGTATGGCTCAATTTCTTTCGTTGAGGCGTAATACCTTTTCCTTCAGTAGTAATGCAACTCAGTTTAAAATAAAAATTAAACTGTATACACAATTGTGAAAGAAAATGAAAATTAGTAATTACTAAACACATACAAACCCCGCAAAAAATTCTGGATATCTGTAACAAAATATAAAGGTTCTTATAAAAATCAATTTTGCCACGTCGTAAAATAAAGGTTCAAATACATAAAAATATTACGGCTTTATTTTTCTAATTTAAACAGATTTCACAAGGTACATCAATAATTTGAGGAACTTGAACAAAAACAATTCAAAAGACCATCTGAACTACTCAGCCTCCACTTGAATATTGCTTGAAATTTAAAATCAATTGAATATTTTTCTCATTGCGATAATGATGGACCTCAAAGTATTCAAAACAATTTCTGATATTTTTTCTAATATTCTTTAACAATATAATCACTGACCTTACCTCCCAGAAAGGGTCAAACTCTCCGGCACTTGCCTAGTCCTTCAGAATTAAGAAATCATCAAACATGCAAAAAGAACGAGAATAGGAAACCATTCCGAAAAAGGAACTTTTCGCAAGAGTGCAAACAAAGCTAGAGGCACGCGAGTTCTCTAAAGCTTCCGTTTACAGGAGACCATACTTCTTAATTGCAAGGGTATCGCTTTTGTACTTTTGCATAATAACCTTCTTGGTCTGCCTGAACCATTAGTCGTTGCAAATGAAGGAGCCTTCTTGCCCCCGGTTCATCATCAACCCCCCAATTTTAGACCAACGAAAAGCCGCAGAATCCTCTTCATCGCAAACACACCAGGATTGTTTTCCCAGGCTAATTTTTATTTTCGACCTTCTTCTTTTCTCTTCAATCCTGCCCCAGGTCTTCCTAATGAAGAACAAATCTCAAGATAACTGCGGGAACACGCACCGCGAATAAAAGCTGCTGGAAAAGCAAGGTAATTGTGCATTGGTAAAGCTGAAGCAAACATTCTAGACGACCACTTTACTCTCAATGCAAATTCGAGATGAGTGAATGGGTGTGGAGGAATGGAGAAGAGAGTGGATAGAACTGGATATGATTAGGTTGCTGAGTGTGTTTGTGAGGCAGGAAAGCATTACTGAATGATACAGATATCAATTCGAAAACAATTTATCATCTTAGATGTGCAATATCTCTAATTATGTATGATATATGTACCACCAAACCCCCAATTTCCAAACAAGATCTATTCTTAGAGAATTTCAGCAATTTTCATCATAAATAAATGCTGCTTTGACAGACAACACTGATATATTATTTAATTAATAATCAGAATATAATATATCCAAACAGAAAGAATGTAATCCAGACTATAATTTGCGGGTTTCTTATCTCGGCTTTCGAATTCAAACCTCCTTGACAAGTTTTATCTGCAGCCTCTCTTTCTTTACCTTTGCTCGTTGACGTCAACATATAGAACATATATCCAGTATCACCAACACTAGTAACGACTGTATCAGTCCAAGTGTGCTTCTACTTAACAAGCTTTCGCGTATTGTGAGGAACATGCTTAAAAGGAAACCAAAAATGGGAACAAGTAGCCGGGAGTAGTCGGTGTCTCTGGTGGGTGGGAGGGTTTGAAAGCAGGGGTGGATGACAAGGCGAGGTGTGAGATCGGCGGAATCAACATGACACCTTGAGGCGCCCTCTCGTATCGCTCTCTTTTTCATGCTTGAGTACCGTACAAACAATAACAAACAGCACTAATGAGACTCTTCAATAAGTCGACGTGTGGCTACCTCGCAAAGGGCTCATCTCAAAGTAACAATGAATTTTCGACCAAAGTTTCTTTGGCCATTCATTCCGAATTCATAAGACGATTAGGTGTTTTACCTTATATTCTTACATATTTTCTTCTCTTTGTTCATTTCTGATCGTTTATATCTTCCTCAACTTCCATGTAATCCGCTAGGCTTGTACAAAATGGTCATCTGATAATAAGATCAAATTTTGGATAGTAGGACTGATTCTTATAATCTTTATTATATATTTATAGGATGTTAAGCTGTTCTGTTGTTAATTCTTTTCTATCTTCAACTATTGCATTATATGTGTCTTGTTATGTATTCTTTATATTTTTTATAATCACAAAGGCTTGTGCAAAATTTTCATCTCAAGATAACAAATTTTTGACAGTAGGACTAGTTCTCATAGCCTTTATTCTATTTTTATCAGATTTTTAGCTATTCTGTTGTTGTTTCTCCTCTATTTCCTGCTATTCTATCATCTATGTACTTTTATATCTTCTATAATTTCTTTATAATCATATAGGCTTGTGCAAAATGTTCATCTCACAATAACAAATTTTTGACAGTAGGACTAGTTCTCACAGCCTTTATTCTATTTTTATAAGATGTTTAGCTCTTCTGTTGTTGTTTCTTCTCTATCTTCTGCTATTCTATCATCTGTGTACTTTTATATCTTCTATAATTTCTTTATAATCATATAGGCTTGTGTAAAATTCCTATCTCAAAATAATAAATTGTTGACAGTAGGACAGGTTTTTATAACCTTTATTCTATATGTATAAGATGTTCACCTGTTTCGTTGTTGATTGTTCTCTATCTTTCACTATTATATCGTGTGTTTCCTTTTATATCTTCATTAATTTCTTTATGATCGCATAGGCTTTTGCGAAATGCTCATCTCAAAATAACAATTTTTTGTTAGTAGGACTGGTTCTCATAGCATTTGTTCTTCTTTTAGAAGATGTTTAGCTGTTCTGTTGTTGATTCTTCTCTATCTTCTACTATTCGACCATATGTGTTCTTCTATATCTACTTCAACTTCTGCATAATCACATAAGCTTGTGCAAACTTTTCATCTCAATTAACAAGAAATTTTCGACTAGTAGGACTAGTTCAGTACCATTTACTTTTTTTTTGACAAGATAATTAGCTGTTTGATTTTCGATTTTTTTTATCTTCTACTATATGAGAATGTTCTCTTACATCTTCTCTTCAATATACTACTATATCACTAACATATTTTTTCAAAATCAATAATATTTAAATCATTAGCTCTAAGAAGAAGATTATTTCACTACAATATTTCAGAGACGAATCAAGCAGAAGAATTTCTGAGACGATTCAATTTTCTTATGTTTGGCGTCTAGGACGGAAAGCATAGTCGATGACTTCTCCGAAGAAAAATGTAACTAATTGGTCTCAGGGTAGATGGCACTTTTGAAACAAACAAGATGAGAGAGAAGACAAAAAAGAGGAATAGAAGGAACAAGTAAGGATCTTCTAGTATCTAGAATTCTGGAGCATACTATACGGCGTCGAGTGTGTGCTGTAAGACTCGCAAAAGATAGCTGGAGCTCTTGACAGATAAAAGGAGGAGGACCGTTCCTTTTTTTAGAGAGCAAGCGAAGAAATTGGAGCATGGCAAATACCAACGAATTGCACGTACGAAATGTCATACATTTATGTGAAGATTCTATATTTTAAAGTACGATGCTATTTCGGAGTACATTCGACTTTTTACTATTTTCGTCTAGAAATGGTATTCCTAGTTCGTCAATTTCTAGCTTTTAGATGAAGATTGATGGTTTCTTATCGGATTCATCCATTCTTCAGTTTTACTGTGAAAAGGAACATATGTTAGTTATGAGACTATTTTCAGGGGATAAAGTGCGATTATAAAGCACAATTATGGATTGTTGGAAAAATGAATTGAAATAGGGATAAATTGGATAAGAGAGTAAATATTGCAATCAAATGAAGTAAATAGATTCATTTTTTAGGCAAAATACCTAATAAAGCTCTTTCATGTGTTCCCTGAATAAGAGCACTAGACCAATAATATGATGCAAAATAATATGAACAAATACAAAATAATACTGATACAAATTTATTATTAGGTACTTGAAAATTTTTTTAAGTGTCCAAGGTCTAGCAAAAGATTATAGTTCTCAAGTGTTTTTAATTTTTTATAATTTACAATGATTTTTCAAAAAACACTGAAAAAAAATCTAATGAAACCTCAAATTTGTTTGCTATTATCTGAAAACTTTTGAAAAATCTTATAAGTAATTAAAATTTGTATAAAAATTATAATTTACATATTGCTGTACTTTATTTTCAATTATTGTATTTTATTGTAAAAATAAATTTCAATCAGGGATATTCGAAATTGTTCACTCATGAGCATGATATGTGGGCATAAAATCACTTTTATCATTATTATTATTTGGAGGGTAGAAGCAGCTGAGAAGCTGACAAATACACCCATATAGTACGATAGCCCCCATCCGAGTAAGGCCGAGCCAAGCGCTGCTTAACTTCGATAAACGAACGAGAAGCCTGAAACAATTTCATGTATCAAAGAATACATCATGCAAGTATGAAAATAAGTTTAATTGTAAACTGTAAAATTCAGACTTTTAAAAATTTTAATTATAGTTGAAATCCAATTTATTTAAGCTCGTAATTATAATTAGGAATTATTCAGAATTGTTCTATTTTATACTTTTTAAATATAGAATCCCTCGATTTCAAATGCTTCATTGGGTAGGACAATTTTTAACGATTCAATTATTATATCATACAATTTATAAATTTTAAGCATCATAAACATGTTTACTTCGAAACTACTTAAATTTCCAATTTTGAAATTGTAGAAATTCAAGGCCATAATTCACAAATTATGTTACATTAAACGCCTGAGAACTTTTTTTTAAATCTAGAACATTTGAATTATTTTCTGATTTTTCTTATACCAATTGTGAGTTATATACCGTGATACGGTATTTACGGTTATTTTGAATGCTTCTTTTTGAAGATTGTTCAATTTTGAAGTATCGCAGCTTTACTTTATTTTATTTTGAAAATATTAAATACTTTAAAAGTTTGATTAAACTTGTTCAGTTTCGGAACTTTCTATTCAAGTATTGATGTTATTTCATCGACCAGGGTAATTAATTAATTAATATTTTGATGCTCTTATATCGATTACTGGTCAAATTGAGTTTTTGGAGAGAGGCCAGAGTAATGGAAAGAAGGGGTAGTGGTACCGATAGTGAAAAAAGGCAACGGGGAAGAGGTTAAAGATTATAAGGGAGTGACGCTAGTGTCACCATTCTATACTCGTAAATTATATGCAGAGAGCGGACGAG
>JAUMHM010000088.1:12003990-12060292 GCA_032362435.1 Melikaiella ostensackeni
ATACAAGCATAGGCTCGGTGCGTACCTTCAGACTGGGCTCATCAGCTCTCTGGTTATATGTAACTGTTTCATCGGAGAGGTTGAAGAAAGAAGTTGAGGAAAAAAAGGTAGCGTTATTGAAGCAGACTGGACTTGGGAAAGAAATGTGGCTGATGGACAACATATATGTTCTGAATTATTTGGTATAGAAAAGGATTAAATGGGAGAAAGGGGGAACGATAGCAATGTTCGTGGATTTAAGGACGGCGCTTGACTCATTGAAGCGAGAAGAGATAGAAAAAGTTATGGTGAAAAGGAGGATAAGAGAGGAAAGGATGGAGAGGAGTTAGGATGGGAAAAGAAAAGACAGAGAAAGACAATTGGAAGACAGATGAGAGATGATTGGGGAATCGAAATGTAAGAAATAGTGTAAGATGATACAAAAGGAAGGAGTACCAAAGTATTTAGAAAAGAGATGGTGAGAAAGACTACGGACAAAAATAGCAAGATTTAGATTGGGAAACGAGATCAGAGAAGGGATGTATTGAAAGAAGGAGAACAGAAAGTGCAGAATATGTGAACGGGAAGAGAAAACATGGGAGCATGTATGGGAAGGATGTATGAGAGGCATTGTAGTAAAGGAAGCTGGCAAGAGAATTTGGTAAAAGTTTTAGTGGAGGAAGGATTAAGTGAAGAGTGGATGAAGGAATTGGAGGCGTTCAGAGGAGCGAATGAGACAGAATGAATGACGTGAAAGTTTTAAAGGAAGTAGTAAAGGAAGTTGGAAAGAGAATGTGGTAAAGGTTTCAGGGGAGGGAGGATTGGGTGAAGAGTGGATGAAGGAATTGGAGGGGGTTATAGGAGCTTATGAGACAGAATGAATCACGTAAAAGTTCTAAAGGAAGTACTAAAGGAAGCTGGAAAGAGAATGTGGTAAAGGTTTTAGGGGAGAAAGAATTGGGTGAAGAGTGAATGAAGGACTTAGAGGGGGTTAGAGGAGCGAATCAGACAGAATGAATCACGTAAAAGTTTTAAAGGAAGTAGTAAAGGAAGCTGGAAAGAGAATGTGGTAAAGGTTTCAGGAAAAGAAGGATTGGGTGAAGAGTGGATGAAGGAATTGGAGGGGGTTGGAGGAGCGAATCAGACAGAATGAATCACGTATAAGTTTTAAAGGAAGTAGTAAAGGAAGTTGGAAAGAGAATGCGGTAAAGGTTTCAGGGGAGGAAGGATTGGATGAAGAGTGGATGAAGGAAATGGAGGGGGTTAGAGGAGCGAATGAGACAGAATGAATCACGCAAAAGTTTTAAAGGAAGTAGTAAAGGAAGCTGGAAAGAGAATGTGGTAAAGGTTTCAGGGAAGGAAGGATTGGGTGAAGAGTGGATGAAGGAATTGTAGGGGGTTAGAGGAGCAAATGAGACAGAATGAATCACGTAAAAGTCTTAAAATGTCTTTTAAAATTGTCAAATTGAGTATTTAGTGATCAGATGAAGGAGAGGGGAATGCGTAGCGAAGGTATTCATTGTATCGACTGAGAAGCAATTTGGAACGATTTATCGCGAAGAGTAACGCGGCATTATGGATCGCTTAATGCGGATAGACTTAACAATACACAAAAGCGGGTCTGTATCGGGTGTACCGAGGGCAAAGGTGGGAGTTAATAGGACCTCATTGTTACGGGAAGGAAATTCGATAATCGCTCGGCACACACAGAACCTCGCGCGAGAAACTAGTAACTGGGATAGAGAAAGAGAGAGATGATGCAAGTATGGGTGCTTATGGGGATCTAAGGGAGAGAGAGTGGGAGAGTGAGAAAGAGGGAGAAAGAGAGAGAGAGGAAGAGAGAGGAAGAGAGAGGAAGAGAGAGTGCGAACCTTAGAGAGAACTTTGACTAAACGCTGCCACGCTTCCTTAACCTCCCATTAATCAATATTATATCGCCCAAAACGCTTCTTTGTTTATTGACTGAGTCCTAATAGGTTTTCACCAACCTGCCACTCTGATCGACGGCTAGTCACGTGAAACAAAATATTGTTTGAAAGCATTGTACTCTGATATATTTCAAAGCGATATGCTATTTCTTTTTTTTAAATTTGTTTCTTGTAATTTATATAGCCATTTCATTAAATAAGAAGGTGATGGTTTTTGGGCATTTTTTATTAAAATGATTGTTTATTCAAGTTTTTGGAAGGCTATCATAATGAGGTACAAGTACACTCTCTATTGGCTCCTTGGACCTCCTCATCAACAAAATCGAGGCTGGCAGCAATCCTCTCTCTCGGCTTCTTGGACCCCTCAGCAATGAATACGAGCCGGCTGAAATTCTCGAAAGACATGAATGGAGGGCGCTTAAATAGAGGTCCTAGTATATTGTGTGGGTCGCTGCCAAAAAGTTGTGAAATTTGGACTATGACTTTTTTTTTAATATCAAAATTGAAATCTTAAGAAATATTAAAAATTATTCTTTTTCCACGTTTTAAATGGCATTGTATCCACATTTTCAATTTTCTTCTTATTTTATCAGGAATCATTATCAAGTATCACCGAGTCTGGTAGCACGATAATCATGCGATGTACATTTTGACAAAATTTGTTAAATTATGAACAATTAACATTCTTGTGCTTTTATCATTACTTACATGAGTGTCACCGAGTGGAAAGAAAACTTCGAAGACAAAATTTGAAGCATAATTAAATACCTTCGGAACTAAAATATTTATTTCTATTGATTATTTATTATATTTCATATTCCTCAACTTAACGCAAAAGATTTATACCAGCATAAATCACTCAAAAAATCATTTTGTCATCAATTTTTCAATTTTTGTATGCGAATTTTGTATTCGGGGACATGTCACCGAGTGAGAATTTAAGCTATATTTTAATTTCTCATTTCTAACAAAAGCAACTAAGATTTTGAAACTCTGCTAAAAACTACTTAGATGTCCGTAATTTATCCGAGTGTTATTTTTAAAAAATCTAATAAATAATGGAAATCGAGTAAAACGGCCGTAACTTAAATTTTACAACTTTTTGGCAACCACCCGTATAATTTATTATTATATTTCTCATTTGAAGTTTTGTAGATCTTCGAACTGATTTCATTTCTAATTTTTTGTATACTTGTGAATCCAATTTTAAGGCATTTAGAATACTAGCAAATCAGGAAAGTGTAAAAATCATTTTAAGTCTCTTTTGGAAGTCTTTTAAATCAGTGGACATACGACAAGATTACTCACAAGCAGAAACATTAATTTTTTTAATTTTAAGCAAATTGTATATCTTCATAATGGTTTTTAAATGGTTTGGTACCTCTCGAAAGAAGCTCAGAAAACTATGGTAAAATATAATTTAATATTATGGGAGTAAAACCAAATTAATCTCACATATTTGTATATTTTTACAGTAACAAAAATATTTGCTATCTTGAGAACGTACTTTCCACAATGAAAAGTAAACTTTGATTTATTTGTAGTAAAGGTGATTTTTTCGCAACAACAACAAATCAATATTTTATGGAATCATATTGCAATATCCATATATAGGCATATAGGTACTAAGCAGCCGTATTGGGGAAAAAAACCAAGCATGCTACCATCTGAGCCACGCTGCCTCCATCTGAATATTAATAAAATCTAAATCAATTCAGTTATTTTTATCACTACAATTGTAACTTAATTTCAAAATATTTCTCCAAATTATATATACCATATAGAAGAATAAAATACTAGATTTCTTTCAAAACTGTAATTGAAAAGTACTTTAGAGTAAATTTTTGTAACTACATATTGTGGTAAAAGGATTTTTTCAAAGTATCATTTTTCGATACACCAATTTAAAAAATTTTCGAATAGAATTTTAGCGTAGTAATAATTATTTTCAACCTTCCAGCATTAATATTTCTCGGAATTATTATCATTTAATGAAAAAAATATATATTTATCAATTTCTTTTCGGATTTGCAGGAAAAAAATGTCTGTCATACTAGAATATCACGATCTTCAATTTTGATTTTGTAGAAACAGAATAATTTTTTTGGGTCAAACATTTTTTATTCACTTTCATGATCCCCATATCTCGGAGCAAGTTTTTATTTTTTCAGTAAATTGGCAATTCAATTTTTAATATCTACCTAAAGCCGATTTTGAAAACCAATGGAATTTCAATCTCAAAATTCTCTTTCGATTTTCTTGAAATTGGCTAACTTTCTTACGTCAAGCTTTATTTACGCGTATTCAGAAACTTAATATCTCAGTGGCATATTTTTATTTTTTTAACTACAAATTGAATTTTTCATTTCAATCTGCCAATTTGAGGGATTTTCATTTTACAGAATGTTTTTTCGCACTTTTGAGAAATTCCCATTTTGTCGGTTGTCTAGTTTTGTATTGCCACACTACACTTGATTTTCAGGAGCAAACCATAATTATTTTCGTTCTTCGAGTTAAAGAAAAACACTACTGTAAATCGAAAAAAATGGATCGTCTCTATATTAGGGTGGCGCAAAAAAATTATATATTTGTCATGCTGTCGCAACCCCTTACTTTCTTTCATTTGATGTAAGAATAATTGTGCAATTTTTTATAATTAAAAAGAATGTTCAACCCGAGGTAATTATTAATTTTTTGTGTAGAAATGACAAATGAGTTGCGTGAAAGTGATAAGTATTTCAATACAATGATGGTAGTCTTCACTGAAAACAATTCTACCCTAAATTTATATAGGCTTAAGAGTGAAAAAACACCGTCTATAGGGGGTTAAAGATTTATAATGTGCATTTTTACATACACCTTACATATTTTTGAACCTGATTAATTGAAAATGACCTTGTAAAGATGAAAATGTATTTAATGGTTTTTTTTTTTAATCATAAGCCCTTGATAAAAAGTTGTAAAATACCGTCTTTTTCCTTAAAGTGAGAAACTGTTTCACAAGGATGTCAAAAAATGAGTCTGAGACATCAAAAGTTATATTGTCTAATACAAACTAATACAAACCAGAGGCTAATTACGGAACTTGTTCTTAATGTATCATTCTACTTTAGGTGCTTGAAAAAAAGGCCTTTCATATGATTTTTCCGAAGTTACTGTTATAATAATTGACATAGAATTTGTTAGGCTTAATCAATACACTCATGAACTAAATTTAAAAAATTTCATTCGTTTTATGCACTTTTTCCATATAAAACCAGCAGGTGAACGTGCCACCTCAGGAAGTATGTCTGCGCTGTTGATGAAATCTCGGAGATGGACCATCTGTAACAAAAAATACAAATAGTTTTAGATTCAGTGTGACCTCAGCTATTCCGCAAACCGCATTTTTTAATATATATGCATAATTATAAAAATGGCGGATACACCTGAGACAAAGCAGCAGCAAAGCTGTGGGTACTGCCTCGTGAAAGTGCGTCAAAGAAGGCGAAGACTGTTTTGTCAGCTGGGGAGATGATGGACACAATATTTTGGGATCCCTAAGGAATTGTCCTCATTGATTACTCAGAGAAGGGTAAAACTATAACAAGAACATACTAAGCATCATTTTTGGACCGTTGGAAAGCCCAACTATGAAGAAAATGAACACGCTTGGCACAAAAATGTTCTGTTTCATCACGATAACGCACCGGCTTACACCTCCGCAATCGCAATGGCAAAAATACATGAACTGGACATCGAATTGATACCTCATCCAACCTATTCTCCAGAACTTGCTTCCTACAACTTATTTCTATTCCCCAACTTGAAGATCTGGCTCAGTAGGAAGAGATTCTTGCCCAATAAAGAAGGAATCCATGCCCTGAATGCGTATTTTGCAGACCTCGAGAAATTAAAAAAATTTTTTTTTAAAACTTGCTTTTTCCCCAAATTTATCAAACGAACCTAGTATATTGCCACTCTATCCCGGAAAGACTTGGCATCTGCGTCATTGAACATTCGAACATGCGGCACAACGCTTTCAGTGTGATATTCATGCTCAAACGAAAGTGCAGGTGAATGTACAAAAACAGCATCTGCATATCCTCTTGCATCGCACTCATTGCAGTTCTCGGCCGGAATGTCACGTTGCTAATTCCTTATTACGCGGGCGAAATAGGTGTATGATGCGATCGCGATATTGCGAGTTGCAAATTGCCACGTTCCGCGCATCGCGCGCATTATCGCCGCGAGAATTAAAATGCAATCACGTCGCCGGGACTTGCGGCGATGCAAATAATCCCATGTCGGTTTTCTGCGGGGGCGGAATCTAGGCTGAAGCGGCTGAGCGAGGGCGGGTGTTTGGGTGTCGAAATAAGGCGACGACAACGAAATGGAATAAATGCAGCAGTCTGGTGGTAAACGAAAATTAAGGATTGCTAAATTCAGGGCAATTATGGGTAAACGTCGGCCAATCTCGTATTTAATTACGAGTGCGAAGAGGATTTTCTGAGCAGTGACAAAACTGCGGTGTTAATGACAGTAATGCCACAAAGTGGTAAGGAAAGGAACAATAATAAAATGTGCAAACGGTGGTTGTGGCGATTGATGTCAAGCTGCATTTCCACAGGTAGACTCAAATCTCTTGTACTCTTGTGCAACGGAAGTGATCTTCCCACCAAATTATGTTGCCGAAATCGTTCCCATTAAATAAAAAAGACTACCGTCAGCCGGGGCTATTTTGGGACGAACAAGGTTTTTCGTTTCACGCTTCGCCAAAAACCTAAATTTAAACTGAAAATTTGTTGAACCGTTCAGGTATGTTTTGAATATCTCTTTTAAGGTATCCTTGAAGTTCCATTTGGAAGAAAAAATTGTTGTGGGAGTTGCGCAGAATAAAAGAAGAAAGTAAAGACGAAATACATACTACTAACGTCTTATGCACCCCATAGGCAACATTTGAAACTTCATTTAAGCCAGGCGCCAAATTCAAACATTTTATCATAACGATTCTGGGGATAAAAACTAGCACCTTCAAAAATAGCCCCGGTTGACGGTAACTTATGAATCATCTCTTTCCCTTTCTAAATCAAAAAGCTTCATTTTCATTCCTTTTGGTACCACTCCTTTCACACACAAATATAAATTCCCCAGTCAATCTTCCTTTACAACATTCTCTATGAAAACTGCCTTTATTCCTAAAAACATTTCCATTTTTCTCTACTCTTTTATTCCCTTTTGCTCACTCTTTAACCTCTTTTTCCAAGTAATTCCTTTCTGGAATATACAATACCGATAAGGGATGCCTATAAACCATGACGGACCAAACTTTCCCGGTTGACTTAGCCACCCAGAATTACTTTAATGCCGGTGCAATGTATCCAACCCCCTCCGTGGCCAGGAACATTAGACTTGTGGGAGCTAGTGGGAGAGAAGAGAAAGGAATGGGTATAATGGTACAGTAGCGAATACAACTCTTTGGCCCATAGATCAATGGCTGGCAATTATTGTAAGTTCATTAGACTCTGGAGCCGCTCTCCTCTCTTTACGCGTCCCCTCAACCCTTTCGTCCCTCCTTCTGCTCCTCCAGGGTGGAAGATGCCTTTACCTTAACACCCCTTCCATACTCTGATCTTGCTCGAGCGTATCCACACACCCCTTTCGTGAGTTGAAATTGCGACATTCCGGCGCGAAACGCCGAAACTATTTGACTCCGTAATTTGTGATTGTAGTTTATTGCGCGGATGGACTAACGCCCATGATGCTTGTATAATCCTACGGAACTTCTGGCGAACGTCGTAAATGCGAGAGGAGATTAAGGGTGGGCCAGTTGATGAACACAATGTTTTTTGTCGTTCAGTGACATCTTTAATTTGGAAAACGTTTCGGCCTCGGATAGGGGCCCTCTTCAGTGCCAGATGTGTACTTGATAAATAAAAAGTGAATTTGATCCTTGGTATACGTTATTTGGTATACAACTTTTAAAATTAAGAATGCATGCATCAACTTATGTATATTCCTTCGATGTGCGGTTTCTTTCCCTAGAAACTTCCTCTCTCCTTGTGTGTTTTTATCTTTCCGCTGTAGAAGGTCAAGTGAATGCGCGGCTATTAATCAGTGATTCCAATCCCACAAACACAATCTTTACTGACACTTTGCACAGAACCAATCGCCTAATTGTTTAGTTTGAAAGGAAGTTAAGATTTAAAGAGATCAAAAGCCCACTGACCCTCATGTTCTCAAGTGGCTCGAGTGTCAGGCTGGGCGAATACAGTTGACTTCACTACCACGACTTTTCAAAAATCAAAGTACCTCTCTTTCAATCTTCTTCGAATTTCGAAAGTCGTTAAACTGTACGACCTCTGAGAATGTTCTTTCAGTTTTTGACGTGATCAGAAACGGAGCGGATGTCCCTACATTTACATTGGAAAATAACCTCCTGAAATAAAAATAAATTTCTTCTCGTATTTTACACTTGTAGCTTTCAAAGCAAACAATTGTGTGATTGGTTCTGTGCAAAGTGTCAGTGAAAATTTTGTTTGTGGGATTACTCATTGATTGAAAGCCTCGAACTCACTTGACCTCCTACAGCGGAACGATAAAAACACCCAAGGAGAGAGGGAGTTTCTAGAGAAGGAAACCGCAAATCGAAATATACATAAGCTGATGCATGCATTCTTGATTTTAAACGTTGTATACAAAATACTGTATACCAAAGATTACATTAATTCTTAATTTATTGATTACACATCTGGCACTGAAGAGGGCCCCTATCCAAGACCGAAACATTTGCCAAACTCATATTTTATACAATTCACTGCATGTAATGATACATAGTTATAAGATCCTAATGCCAATACAAAAAGCTTCTAGAAACAACAATATTTTTCGTCCATAACCTGCATCGAAAGTTTGCCTTTGAGGGAATGTGAAGCGGATGCAAAGTGGCGTTTTTCGCCCTGGGACTAAAGAAGCTGTTGCAAAAACATACTTTGCACCCACTTCGTCTCCGGGCGGAAAAAGACCATTTCACATGCACAAAAAACCATATTTTTGGTGCAGATAGGACAAAAAAAGTTAAATACTTTATGCTTGATGCCAAAGTCTACTTATTTTACCAGTCTTTGCTTTGGTGTAATTTATACCTTATTTGGTTAGTTTTATGTTCCAAATTCCCAATTATAATGAAAATTTTGTATACGGAAATTTCATCATCTTCTAGAAACATTTTTACCTTCTTTGGTTACTATTAAGTTCCAAATTCAGTTTAGCCGTCAGTATGACTGAACTGAATTTTTGGAAAAATTTTAATCATAATAAACTCAGGCCTCCCACTACTTTATGACTTCCAAAAAAGTAGGGAAACTAGCCTTGGTACTTCAAAAAGTAGCAAATTGTAGTCCAGACTTTTGAACAAGTATCATACAATAAAATGTTTATTTAAATCATTTTTTAGACAGAAAATGAGGCCAAGTTTAAATTAAAACAAAAGAAAAGTAAAGGTTTATTCTTTATTTTATTAATAACAGTTAAAATATGGATTTGAGTTGAAAATCCTTAGTTCTTATTCCGAGCACAGGTAGAAGTGCTAGGCTGCGCATTCAAAAAAAAATGATTTTCTAAAAATTTATCCCCTAAATTTATATATGTTCACAAAATAATTAACCCCCAATTTTTCTTGATTTTTCCAAATTTTTTTTGTACTTCCGCAAGGTATTTGAAGTTGTGTGACATGTAAAACTTCAGAGAGATAAAAAATAGGTAATTCTTTTTTTTTCATAAAAAAATCTGATGGGTGAAAGTTTTAAAATATACAAAAATGGGAGACTTAGAATATCAAGATTACTTAAAATATCTTATATATCAAAGCATTCTCAAATCTTTTCTTGAAACAAATAAACTTGAGAAACTAAATAAATTATTAGCGAAAAAAATTGTACCCTTGTAGCCAACATTTCATGTAATCTTATGCTTTTTTTATATTAAACCTTTTTTATGGACAGTGTTTTACTTTTTTGTAATGGAAATGCATTTTTCAATTTTTCTCTGAAATTAAACTTAAACAAATACATCAATAGAGAAGAAAGATTTGTTTTTCCTTGCTTATTTTTTTTCTTCCACTCCTTTTGTCGCGACAGTTTATAAGAAAATGTAAAGAAAATAAGTTGATCGAATCAAAAATAAATTTTACTTTCCTTATTAATGTTATTCCTAAAGTTTATAGCTTTAGAGAAAAATTCGTAAAATTCTTCTTTTTTTAGAAAAAAAGTTAAATTTTATCTATAAAAAAGGTTTAAAATATAGATAAACGATTCCTTAAAAATTATGTTACTAACCTCTCCAAATAACCTTGAACTGTAGACAGATTTTCGTATTTCATAATGGAAAATTAAGAAAAACAAATTATCACATGGATATTCAAGGAAAATATAGTAACCTTCCTAAATTCTTCAAAAAGGATGTTATTATTTGAACTTATTTCACTGATCGAACTGATTTGAACCGACGAGCAACAATTGTGTTGGTTCAAAAAAATTCTGGTCTAAATAACCAGAATATTTTTATACAAATATGTTCGAACCAGAAATTCTAGTTATTTCTACTAGGATTCTAGTTGATACAATCAGAATTTCCGGTTAAAGGATATTTTTACGAAAACTTTTATTCAAGTGTATAATTATTATCGAATATTTATTATTTCATCAGAAAAGAACCAAAAAATGTTGAAAATTTGTGTACTTTTTACTCAATTTCACCTTTGAAAGGAGCCGTTACTTTCAGTAGACCAAAAAAGTAACTTTTAGTTGTCTTATCCCAGAAAATGTTGTCGAATAGTAGCCTCGTGCGAAAAAAAGTAACAAAAAATAGCAAATAGTAGTCGAGTGCGAGGCCTTTAATCATTTTGTATGCAGAAATTTCAATATTTTTTAGAAACATCTTGTAGGAACAATTTTTAGCTTCTTTGGTTACTATAAAGTCCCTAACTCAATTCATTCGTCACTATGACGGAACTGAATTTTCGGAAAATTCCTGATTATAATAAACATTTCGTGCACACAAATTTCGATATCTTCTCGAAACAATATGCACCTTCTGTGGTTACTATTAAGTTCAAAATTCCTAATCATAATAAACATTTTTTATGCAGAAGTTTTAATATTTTTATAAATATCTTCTAGAAATAATTTTCATCTTCATCGTTTATTGTTGAGTCCCAAATTTAGTTAAGTCGTCACAGCGACTGAACAGAAAATTCCTAATCATAACAAACAATTTGTATGAAGAAATTTCAATATTTGCTAGAAATGTCTTTTAGGAACAATTTACACCTTCTTTGGTTACTATTAAGTCTCAAATTCCTAACCACAATAAACATTTGGTTTGCTGAAATTTCAATATTATCTAACTATTTTTTTGTGTATACTAAAAGATTTTAGTTTTGACATGTAGTTATGTTATCTGCAGCTCGCTAGAGCCACCGAGGCCGTAAGAGAGACCTGCCAAACTCCTTCGCGCAGACTGGTAGTTAAAAGTTACAAGACGATCCGTTGAGTAATCCCAGACCGTTTCCAGACGCTTGCAAATTGCAATCGTGAACGTCGCGATAATTGTCGTGCAGTCCTCTCGCGTAATGACAATTTTCATCGTGTCGTCATACAGCACTCGCCCTAGTGGCTGACAATTGCCCCATTGCACCTCACAAAACATCAACATCATCGCGAACTAAATCTCTTTCAAACATAAACACTATCAAGTTCTCTTTTCATAAAGCAAATGAAACAAAATGAAAGCCTAATTTGACAAAAACTTCGTTTTAAGAGAATACCATCCTTTTTTTTAAAGTTTGGACCCTGAAATTCTTAAGTCTAACCTTGATCTTTGTTTGAATTTTTAAATATTTTTAATGGAGGTTAATACATCCGGGAAATCAAAGTAAAGAGTACAGAGTAGAGAGAAATCAGTTTTCGATGAGGTGGATCGATATAAGCTTTGGGAAGATCTGAAAGAGTATGGAGTATATGGTTGGCTTCTAAAAGCAATACGAGTGTCCTTTGATAAAAAATGTAAGTTTCTCACTAGATGGTATCAATATAGACTTTGTAGTATATATCCAAAAAATAGCACTCTTCAAATTAAGCTCTGCGAAGCTTCAGCCAAAATCAACGCTCATTTTGCGTTTGGTATACATTTGAAGTGAGCATGTCAGTTGTTTTCGAAAAATGAAGGAAGAAGAGTTTCTTGCACTGATAAAACATTTTTATTTAAAAAATTGGACGGCCGGACAGATCGAAGCCAAACTAGATTAAATTTACAGGAAATCTGCTCCTTCATCGGAAACCGTTTATTCTTGGATAAACAAATTTAGACGTGACCGAGCCGCAACTGAAGATGAAGCGCTCCGGACGCCTAATTGAGGTCACCAGATCAGATATGGTGGAAAAAATTCATCACATGGTTATAGAAGATCGCCGAATTAAGGTGCGTGAGATTTCTAAGGCTGTAGGCATCTCCTCTGAATAAGTCTGTAACATCTGGCACGAAAAACTAAAGGTTAAGTACGTGTGTGCAAGATGGGTGCCACAATTGCTGACTCCAGATCAAAAGCACAACCGAAAAGTTTCAGCGCAATGTTGGGCGAAATTTAATCAAAATTCGCAGAACTTTTTGCATCAGTTCATGACAGTGGACGAAACTTGGATCCACCACTATACACCCGAGACAAAGCAGCAGTCAAAGCAGCGGGTACTGCCTGGTGAAGAGCGCCAAAGAAATCGAAGACTGTTTTGTCAACTGGGAAGGTGATGGCCATAGTATTTCGAGATTCCCAAGGCATTATCGTCATTGATTACTTGAAGAAGGGTTAAACTATAACAGAAACGTTCTTTGCATAATTCTTGCACCATTTGAAAGCCGAGCTACAAATAATGAAAGTAATGAGTCGTACAAACACAAGAGCTTGTATTGAAAGATTTGAAGGAAGCAAAAGATGTTTGCAAGGATGAGTATGAACTGAGGATAATTGTTTATAAGAAGCAGAGTGATGCCTGAAACGAAAGATTTTGGATACTCATGGCTTCAACCAAGAAACAAATTGAAAAACGCAAAAAAGGGTAATTGTCAAATTTTAAGAAACTAGAATGGATATGATATTTGCAAAATGATGGAAGTGTTTGTGAAGATATTTTGCGGTTTAGCTGAGAAAGAAAGTTTCAGCCTCGAAGAGCCCCTTTATCCTTCGTCGCAACAAATAATAAATAATTCTTAAAACAGTCGCCTATGCATCATCGTGTCATTTCGCGGGCGCGATGCCGCGGTAACGTGGAACGACGCGCCAGAAAATTTATCGATGCTAATTTCCCAACCTGTGGCCTCCAACGTCACAGAAAAGAATTGTATCCTGTCCCGTCTTACTCTGTCCTGGGGCTGTGTTTTGCTGCTTCTTCCTGCTAACAGCTAAACGAATACAGTATACAGTTCCTCTTTTCAACAACCACTCTTTTCCTGAATCACGCTTCAAATTTCCGAGTTGGTGACAGACCTAAAAGTAGCAATACATCTGGGCAAAAATTTAGACACGAGAATGTCTCTCAGATTTATTGTTAGAATATGTTTAATTTCATGATATTCTTTACGAGTTGAGTTGAGTTATTACAGAGATTCTTTTAGACCTTGAGTGCAATGTTACGTCAGGCTTTATTTTATTTACATTTTAACTAATTATATTACGTTCTTAGATATATTCTGGAATTTCAGGCATTTATCTCACATTTGCGAAGTAAATAAAATTTTAGATGCGGTAACTGAATTTATTAAGTATATACCTATGAATCACGAAAAAGCACGGATACTTTTATTTGAATATAAGTACATGAAATTCAGTTATTGTAACGTAAAATCTGTCTGTTCCGAGTTTCAAAATTTTCATTCACAAGTATCCAAACTTCTGAAATTTATCTTGGATTTAGGTCAAACTAAATGAATTTCCAATTACTGGTGGATGTAATTTATAAATTTAATAGTCATCACAATTCATGCATATACCATTCTTTAAATATATTGCAGAAATTCCATATATTGAAATTCTATTGGAGGCCTATACAGTTTCCATCATGGAAAGATTAAGTTTATTAAAGTTTATTATTATTAAATTATTTTATTTTTTTATTTATTATTTATTTTATATTTTTATATTTTATATTTATTTTATTTATTAGTTTATTATTTATTAAAGTTTATTAAAATAATTTTAACTTTGTATTGACTCTCCTACTTGCTGGATGTCGAGAAACTTTTTACACAACATTGCACTTTCCTCTAAATGTATAAAAATCAATTCTTGTGAAAATTACTGAAAAGTTGGGTTTGACAATTGTTGAAAAGAAGCTTTATTTAGGGCCTGAGAAAATTAATAAGCTTCATTGATAATGTTTTTACAAAATTTATGCTCAATTTTCTTGATCTTTCTTTGAATTATTTTGATATTTGCATAAGAATTTGTTCAATTATTCTAAGAAACTCTGCGAAAACTAAACGATTTTTATGCTTATTGCAAGAAAATTGAGTCAAATTTTCATAGGATTATACAATATTATTATTGTTAGGAAAAGAATTTGTATTACCTTAGATTAAGTTACTTTATAATAAAATTTTACATGTACTTATTCAATGTCCATAGATGTTTTACGGAAATTCATATCGATAAAGAAAATGTATCATACAAAAATTCACATAGAAATTTTCTGAACATTTTTGTTTCCCTAAAGTAAATTAGGGATCATTTCTTAATATTTATCATAATTTTGCAAAAAAGAATTTCAGGATTTTTCCTGAACATAAAATTGGGAAATTTCCTAAAATGTATCTGAATATCATTGAAAAATTAGGTACCTTTTGTGAACTTTACTCAGAACTTTATCGAATGAATAGAATTTCTCTGAATATCAATTTCAAAAAACGTAACTGGAAGTACAATTTGAAAAAACTTTAATCACTTAAATTTAAAGCTACAATATTGTTCTTATGGTTTCGTAGGCTACGCAGGAAAACCTTATAATGACGGTCGGATATCTGTCCATCCGTCGTTTACCACTCCTAGCTCCCACAAAATTTATGCTAGAGGGTTGAAATTTGGAGCGGATGTTGACAAAACATAGCGTATTCGAGAAAAAAAAAATTTCATTCGTTTATCTATTATAGTTTTCTCTTTATCAATACTTAAAAACTAAAAAAATGAAACAATTTTGCGTTTTAGACCCCTATGGTGGAAGCTTTTCTTTCAATCCGATTTTCCTCGGGAATAGCTCAATTTGAAAATCTTGGCATGTGGAATCAAGACAAAAGATAGCATTTTCTATGCAATATTATCTTTTTATATCAATATAAAAATAAGAAAACTGAGGAAATTTGGTCGTTCAGATCCCTATGCTGGAAGCTTTTCTGTTAGACTGATTTTCCTCGGAGATGGCTCAATTTCAAGTTTTTGGCATGTAGAATTGAGAGAAAGAATAAAATTTGGTATTTCATATTTTCCTTCTCTACATCAGTGATTAAAAAATAAGCAAATTCGGTTTCTCAAAGTTTGCAATGACTCGGATCCTATAGTCTACGAAACCATTTTTTGAGGGCGCTTGCCGACCTCTTTGGTTTGATTTTAAAACATGAAGTGGGTGAATAATCAGTGATTCATGTAGTTCTGAATCCTTTCATGAAATTTTCCCTTTCCTGAAAAAATTTTAAGCCCCGGAAATTCATGCTGCGAAATTCGGTGCAGTTAGGCTACCAAAATTGTGAAAGGCAAGGGTTGATGTATATTCGGGGATGCAATAAAGCATCCACGAAATACGGTGACTCGCATTCACCCCGTGTCTCGGCTAATAAATAATTAAAACTTTTGTTTCGAAGGTGCCGCTGATGCACGACACCAGCCCGGCTTAGTGTGTCCCACGCCGCTTATGAATAATCGCACTTTATAAATTAAGGTTATGCTTTATGTTAAAAGATTCTGCCCGGCATCTGTTTCTAATTACCCGCTAATGGCTATAGCGTCGGCAGTAAAGCATTTGTTACTATTAGCTTCCTATTGGAGTTGAGCTCACTTTTTCTCCATCTTTAACATACCCAGGAATATATTTTTCTATTCAAAACCCCATTAATTATTCCCCAGAATCCTGAATACATTTTTCACGTCCCTCAGTCAAGATTATAAATAGGCATTTAATATTGGATGCTTGTGGGAATTTTCGAATATTGTGAAACTTATGAAAAATTTTGAAAATTGGTTGGAAATACAAATATTTGCAACTTTTGGAAACAGATGAGAATTTTTTGGAAATTGATGGAAGTGTTTGGACCTTTTGGAAATTTATGAAAATGCTTGCAGCTTTTGAAAATCTGGGTAACTTTGGGAGGATAATAAAAAATTATGGAAGTTTTGAAAATTGTTAAGTTTTATTCAGGATTGAGGATTCTGATCATATTTCTGAAAAACAGAATGGCCAGTTTGCATCTTGAAGACCAAACTGACTGGTGCCCTCCTCAGGATACAACACAAACCGATCATAACTCCTTTGGTTCTGGCTTGATTTCATACTTTCCTTTGAATGACTGAATTTTGATGGAACTCACATTATGATTGGACCACCACCTTATGACGATTTAACAGCTTACTTTGAACATAATTTTATACTTCTGAAAAAAATGTATCGCATCAACTTGGTAGATGGGTGTAAACTTCAAATGATGGAAAATACAAATAATAATGTAGCCTCGGATTGGATTGACGTTTTTGTTGACGAAAGGCATGCGTTCGGAAAAGTTTCAGGCGATAAATGGAGACTGGGTGTTTGAAATGCTAGAAGGATTAATGACCTTAAGGAAAGAGGATTGCGGGATACAATGCGCGTAAGTAAGCATGATATTTTGTGTACCGGAAACAAAGAAAAAGGAATGTGAGATAAGAAAAATAGAAAATGGGCCAGTACTTTGATCAGGAGTAGATAATGAATCACATGATAGCCAAGGAGTCGGTATGGTTATGAATGAGAGAGCAAAGCAGCATGAATTAAATGATGTTTTTATATACTTGCGACCCTGGGGAAAGAATTAATATACGTGAAGATATAAATTGCTGGGTTGGTAATCAACGCGGAAGTACGGAAATGGTACTTGATAATTTCGGAGAACCGAATTCAAACGGTAACGGGGTGAACTTGTTTAGCTTATGCTTAGAAAAAAGGTTGTTTATTACAAAAACATGGTTCAGACATAAAATGATCTACATGTATACTTGGTGCTGAGGCAAAAGTCACAGTATGATTGATTTACTAAGTCGAAGTAGGCGCGAGTTAAAATATAGAATTTTCAGAAACAAGAAGTGCAAATAGTATATCGTGAGAAGCTGAATAAACGTTTAGGTCAGCATAGAGAAGACTAAAAGACAGAATTAGGCAACAAATGTAAAGGTTGAAAATGAGATATTATTTTGGAAATGGGTTAAGAAGATAAGAAAAGGAAGTACTAGCACAGAGTAACACAGAATCAAGAATGCTGATGGTTAAATGGTATGGGAGGCGGACAAAGTGAAAGACTGTATGAGTGATTTTTTCAAGAAATCGTATGATGATAAAGCTATGAAGCATAACGGTTAAGTTCCGAATGATTAGAGAAAGGCAATCATTATTTCACTCTACCAGGGAAATGGTGATACTGGTGACTGTATAAATTATAGAGCGATTAGCATACTAAGTACTCTGGGAAAAATATTTACCAAAATACTTATGGGGAAGGTGCATTTGTTGATCTTGAAAAAGCTTTCGACAAGATGGATAGAACTAAACTTTGGGAGGTCTTAAAAGAGTATGGTGTAAATAGTTGGCTTTGAAAAGCAATAAAAACATCCCTTATCATCCTACAAACCTAATTCTACAAACATCCCTTATTTTAATAATAATAATGCTTTGTCCCTTGACTTATATAATTGATTGATTGCTCTCAATATTCTCAATGACCCTCTTGATTCGCCACTTGATCGAAAATTCGAATTAGAGTATCGGAGAGAACATTTGAAATGAAATGCAATCTTGAAGAACAGACCCTGAAGATGAATGGGTTGCTTTGACAGTCGTTAAGTGCAACCCCGTGCAATGGGGATGCTGTTGCCGTAAGCTCGCTTGTTAACTTGGGGCTAAGAAGGGGTTCAACCGGCTGGCAACCGTTATCTCGACCAAACCCCTATAGCTAGCCGTAAATCACGGATTTCTTTTAACGAGCATTAATTGTTTTTGCGATAGTGAGGATCGCCCGCGGGATGGTTGAACTTAACGGCCCTTCGCGCTCAATATTCTCCTTGGAATTTCAACAGAACTCTACATTCGATACTTTAATTCCACATGCACAAATTCATTCCCCTTGCTAAATTGTGCCTTCCTTTCATTATTTAAAAGCAAAGACAAATGCAACAATAATTTATGAAACGAGGAAATGTAGATCGACGTGTCCGAATTACAATTTTGCTCACGAGATAGAACCTTCTTATTCGGGTTTTTGCCGACAAAGGTGATTAGAGATGCGATAATTGAAGGTAAAGGTGTGTATAATAGATAAAGAAGGATATATCCGAAAATTAGACAAGGAGAGAATGGGGGAAGATCGAGAAGAGTGACGTGGCTCTGCAGGGCTGCCCAGCAGGGAGGACCAGCGAAGCCGCACCCTTCTCGCGTGGGTCGCCGGATGTGACAGTCGCTCTCTTTAATTACTCACACGCATACACATAAACTGTATGGACATAAGAAACCAACATAGACAAACGCACACATGTCTCCCTGGATTTAACTTCTGCACCATATTATGCTTTCTACTTTGGCCCTCCCACGAGAGACAAAATTAAATCGAACAGACCGTAGGAGAGACTGATGAATTAAAAATCCTTGACTGAATGGGTACTAAAACTCACTACATAAACCCTAAACATAGGACATTACATTTTGCGATGCCAAATGGTTTATTTATTGAAAAATTTGATGTCTGACATTTGGATTGTTTTCAAAACTTGGCACTGCAACGTTTTTGAAAATAAATTTATTTTGTATAATAACTACCATTAGTACCACCCTAATATGACTATCATTAATATAATATGAATACAAATGAAAGCATTCTCGATCGTTAAAAATTCTAATTGGGTAGTTTTTGTTTGTCATCCGAAATTTAAAAGAAAATGAAATTAAAGACGATCAAATTAAAATTTGTTTTCAATTCCTGGTGAAAAATTTTTTACAATTAATTTTGAAAAACTAGAACCAGTTTCACAGGAGTATACAAATAAATACAATACATTAGATAAAAAATAATTGAAATCAGAAATTTTGTCTATTATTTGGACGAATTTTGTGTATACTGTTGTATTATATTGGAATTTCAATATTTTACAAGAAAATATGCAAGAATTTAGAGGTCTTGCATCAAAATATTGTATGAGCGTAAAAGCTTTTTTAGTAGTAATTACTTGCACAGTTAAACGTAAAATTATCTCCTCGCAGTGTTTTAAATATTTTATAATCCGAGATTGAATAATAACAACTATGTGGATTTTTATTTATATTATTATATATTAATTTAATTATATTATATAATTATATTATAATTAGTTATAATATAATTAATGATATAATATATTATTATAGTTATATAATTATATTATTTTATTTAGATTGTAAATTATTGTATACCTTCTAGCAAAATATTGAAACTGCAATAGAATACAACAATATACAACAATATACAAAAAAATACAAACAACTACAAGATTCGCCAAAAAAATAGGTAAAAGTTCTGAATGATGAATTATATTTTTTATGGATTCCGATGGTAGGTGAAGTAAGAAATGTTCACTGATTTTAAAAAATAGCAAAAAAATGGTTTTCACCTTTTTCACCTATTTTTCGATTTTTTCGAGAAGGGTTGTTCTGATGAAAAAAATTAATGAATCAAAGAAGATGTATTTCATAGGGATTTGCAACTTCCGCAGAAACAATTTTTCAATTCAACCAATAATTTTGAGTCTTCCGGGCAATTTTGTCGAAATTCTTCTTAAAAAAAATTTGTTCATTGGAACAATAACTACCCAATAAGAATTTTTAAGTTTCACTAGTAGGTAAAATGAAAAATGCCCACTGACTTTGAAAAATATCAAAAAAAGTGTTTTGACTTTTTTCACTCATTTCTGGATTTTCTTCGAGGAAGGTTGTTTAATAAAAAATAATAATAAATAAAAAAATATGTATTTTATAGAGATCTACAACTTATGTTCAAACAATTTTCTAATAAAACTTATAATTTTGAAGTAATTCAAGAATATAAGATCAAATAAATCGTATTTATTATATTAAAGGGTCAATAAATCCAAATCTGTAATGGGCAGGAAAAAATTGAAATAATCTTTGAATTTTCTAAACAATTTAGCTACAAATGCTCAGAGGAATTTTAAACCTTTGAAAAAGATTGATTCGGAAGCATATTTCATGGAAATTTTCTTTGTAAAGTTTTTAGGGCTCACAGGTAATTCATTTGTCTGTGGAAATATTAAATTAGAAATCACAGAAAAAAATTTAATTAATCACATATTTTGTATTTAAGTTTTCATAAATTTACGGAATTTTCAAAAAATTTATGGAAATTTTATGCAAAATATGTGAAAATTTATGAAAAACTTACTCGAAATTTTAGAAAAATAATTACTGTCATTCATGGACTTTTATGAAAATTTAAGGAAGAATATGCGAAAATTTTTTGAGTTTACCGAACAGTTACGAGTATGTTTAACATACTAATATTATAAATAATTCTAGATAATACAGTTAATTTATTTAATTTAAATCAAAGACTACCAATTAGTCTCGAATATTAGCAAGCTAAAACCAACTGATACTCTTATTTGTTTAAATAAATTGTTTATCTTACACACGTAATACTCTTACACCTATTATGGTCTATTAGCTATAGTACACAATTAATCAGCAGGTCCTAATTATATACGACGAAAGCCAATTAAACCGAAGACCGAAGAAGCATGTCCTGTCAATGACGTTTGTCCACTCAATGACGCAAAAAGTAGGCAGAATTTGATACTGATGTGCTCTTTTCCCCCCTTCCCTCAATATTTCAAGATTGTATGACCTTCAGAACGACAGTAACCATTGTTCGAAGTTGACCGTCTACCTGAGCTCCGCCGGAATCATGTTGAGTGTGAAAGTAGAACAGTGCGTCAACGTGAAGCTTCTTGCGAGGCTTGGAAAATCCGCTACAGAAGCGTATAACTTGTTAAAGGAAGTTGATGATGATGTGTGTCTATCTCGTACTCAAGTTTTCGATTGGTTTAAAAAATTTAAGAAGGGGAGGAAAGTGATTGAAGACGATCCACCTCCCGGCCGTCCTTGCGCATCGAAAACCGACGGTAAAATCGAAAAAATGAGTAAAATTATTCAAACAAATCGATGTCTGAGCATTCGAGCAATTGCTGACTCAGTGAACATAGCTAAAGAAACTGTCAGACAAATGTTAAATGAAAATTTACACATCAAAAAAGTTTTTGCTAAAATGGTACCGATATTGCTCACTCCTGAGCAAAAGAAAACTCGAAGCAACGTTTGCGCTAACGCTCTGGAAAACTTCGAAAATAATCCAAATTTTTTGGAAAATATAATAATTGTGACGAATCATGGTTTTTTCAATACCACCCTAAAACCAAGCGCCAATCCATGCATTGGAGGAGTCCCAGTTCATCGAGACAAAAGAAAGCATGGATGAACAAGTCAAAATTCAAAGCAATAATGATAGTTTTTTTTCATATCCGAGGAATCGTTCACATTGAATGGGTACTTGAAGATCAGACTGTTAACCAGGTGTACTATAAGAAGGTCTTAACAACTGCTCTCGGACGCGTAAGAAAAAAAGACCTGAAATGTGGAAGAATGGCTCATGCATTCTTCACCAGGACAACGCGTCAACACAAAGGGCGCTGTCTGTCCAGAGGTTTTTGGCGAAAACAAGATTCCCGTATTAAAGCACCCGCCGTACTCACCTGACCTAGCCCTATGTGATTTGTTCCTGTTCAGAAACATCAAATTTGGGCTAAAAGAAACCAGATTCGAGTCGGTGGATGCTGTGAAGGAAAAAGCGTCGTGACTCATGAAAGGCCTCTCAGAACAGGACCTGCAACATTGTTTCAAACAATGGAAGATTCTTATGGAGCGACGTAGGGATCGGAAAGGGAACCATATTGAAGGGGATAACATCTCCATTGAATGATTTGGTGAATAAAAATTGTTAGATCATCAGTCCGGTTATTTAATAGCCACACCTCGTACAATGTAGAACCCCATAGTATCGAATGATTCGTCATCAATAAAAGTTTGCCTAGTGAACACTTGAAGAAAAACTTGTTTCTAGGTGAAATTGATATGCCTCTGGCAGCACAAGCACATAACCCAACCACTTTTACCAAAAAAAACTTTTATCAATCTGATATTTATCCCTAATTTGTTAATTGACGAATGTTAAACGAAACGCGTGACCAAGCGCACAAGAGTCATCAGTTTGTATCAGGTGACTAGCGATACTGGGTCACCAAGCCAAAACTCGGGGTGATCCAGCCATACTTTGCATGACTGTTTCTTGGGAAAATTGAATTCTCAAATCAAACATACTGCCTTAAGGATACTTGTATTCGAGGCAAATATTTTTTGATCAACTCAAACCAAAATCCTCAACGATAATCATATGGCAAATGATCCCCAAGCATTTCATTCAGTGTATTCATGTCCATAAGAGAAAACCATTTTTTTAACACTAGGGATTTGAATGTCGCTCTATATGGAAAATCACCCAAATATAACCTTAGTGACACGAAAGGTGGAATAATCCCTTTCCTTGCAAAACTCCGAACATCTGATCCTAATTTATAATTCATTATACCATAATAATTATCTGGCCTCCACGTTTAGTATCTCTTATATACACTCTCTCGACTCGCTGGCAGAAGTCTTAATTCAGCAATTAGCCTAATGGAATGTATATAACAATTAGGAGTCGTTCTGTTACGTAGAGTTCTGTTCGCGTTGGGTGCCTTGTAATGAGGGGTTGGGGGTTAGGGGGGGTTCAACTAAGTCTCGTACCCTCTTACGAGCCTTTAGACTTTAGACTATACGTGTCGGCTCCTATAAGAAAGGAGCAGTCAGCGGAGGTGCGTGGGTGGAGGGTCGTATCTCGTAATTACCAGCTGATAATTTATGTTTATGCGGCCGTGGGAGCCTCTGGCTTACTACTTACCCCTTTCGCTCGCGCTCGTATATACCCGGGTGCGGAGTGTATTACTACACATTCTTACGCGCCGAAGGGGCGAAAGGCGCGTGCTGGAAGCAGTTTCGGCACAATTGGGGACAGCGCATCATGCCTCCAGACCAGTCTTCTATTCTACATCCTTAAAGCCTCGCATCCATTACTCCCATCTAAATTTACAACCGTTTTCGCACTTTACCGAAAGTTAATGGTCCTGAGGGAGGACCCATAACGAACTAAGAACAATGAAGATGTGTACATGCGAACTAGATGTTTGCACTCTGACGGATCGAACCTGATAGTTCCGATTCGACGGGCCTTAGAATCGAATCAAGAAAAAAATGATCCGATCTTGCCCTTGTCGAGCGTCGGATTTTTAGACATTCGGCGCGCTGTCGATCGATTCGAAAAAAACCGTTCCCTTAGGCGCGCGTCGAATGTCGAAAAATCCGACATTTGAGGGACGGACGATCGAACATTTGAAATTCGATTGACCATGCGTTGAATGTCGAATATTCTAAACCAATGCATGCAGCTCTAGTGACGAGCTTTTGTGATATTTTATTGACATTGGACTACATTTGTGCTTCAATATTATCAACATTACACATTAACAACATTTGCAACTGCTGATAAGTGTACCGCGATATTTCTTGATTGAGAAAAAATATATTCCAAGCGGTTTGGAAATTTGTTTGTTTTCGGAAATCTTATTGTGTAGAATGGTCTACTCTATGGTCTACTAATGCTCTACTCTACAAATATAGATATAACGGCGAAATACGTGTTCGATTTTTGTCGGATCGGATTTAAAAATTCAATCTGATGTAGTGAAGTTGAATGTCGGACCTTTCGACATACGAGGAGCACCTGATCGAATTCGAAATAACCCGATGCAATCTGGTGCGCGTCGAATAACGGTTTTCCGACATTTGACGCGCGCCAGATGGGATCGGATTTTTTCGAACCGATCGGCCGCGCGTCGACTGTCGAAAAATCCGACATTCGATTCAAGTCAAAATCACTTTAGAATCGGATCGAATTCTTTTGCACATGTCTAATGTGAACTAATCAAATAAATAAATGAGTCTATACCTTCGATATCTCTTTTAGGCAAAAAGTTGTTTAAAAAAATGTTATTCTTAGGAGATATATCTACCCGTTTAAGATAAACTGGAAGAAATCATGGAAGCGCATTTTTCTAAGTCCACTTTTGATAATTTTTTTTTTCGTTCCAATTCTTGGATTTAACATATGGTTATTTTTTCATTTAAATGTCACTTTTGCTTCCACATTTAATGTATCTTTGCGAATATTTATTGAGTTGTTTCAAAATTTATTAAATTTCTTCTTTTTCTCTCTGGAACGCGCGATGACAATTTGATGATGTTTTGGCGACTTTTTTCTGGTATTTTAACCAATATCAACGTAATTCTTCAATAACTAAGTCTGCATATCGCATCTGTGTATGAAACAACGGTAAATATTAGAAAATTTACCTTTAAATTAATATAAAACGTAATAAAGTTTGTCATATTTTTATTATGTTTCATTACCGTGAAACGGGCCAAAGTCGCTCGCCAATAAACTCGTACCAAATAAATTCCAAAATAAATTTTGTCAGCTGTGCTAATTGAAACAATCCAAAATCTTTCATTTTTTTCTAGGAAATTTGATATTGAATGTTGAAATATAAAATTGGGGGTGAGCGACTTCACCCTACATGAGTAACTTTACCCCGTTTTACGGTACACGCTGCAGGTAAAGTAGACACTTTTCGGGCAAATACTTCCAATTTTGTTGATTGTCATTCCGCGTTGTGTAATCACACGTCACAGAATCAATATATAAGAAATTATGAAAATTTCTAAAAAATAAATCAACGCTTTCAAATTTAGTATTTAATGTTCACAATTAAAGAATTTTCAATTGAAAATCTACAACGTTAAATGAATTTCAATTTTGAATCTTCAAAGTTGAACTGTCCAAGAAAAGCATTTAAAACTGCATCATAAGAAAAATTATTATACACATTAAATATTGAAGTCTCTTCAATTGCAAATATTCAAAAGTGAAGAATTTTCAATTATAATCTTTTAAAATTAACTATTTTAAAGACAAGTTCAAAATTACATTTCTTTAAAATGTAAATCTTGAAAATTAAAGAATTTGCAAGTCTATATTTTTAAAATTCAAGAATTTTTTATTTTGACTGCGCAATGTTGTAGAACTTTGAATTATAGATTTTTTAAATAGCAGAGATTTAAATTTTGAAAACTTACTTAAAAACTGTGTAATTTCGACGATTCGCATTTGAAATTTCTTCAATGTGGAAGATTTAAAATTGAAACCACTTGACTCTTGACAAAATTAAAAAAAATTATTTATATACATTTAAAATTGAAAATTTACGATTAAAAGTTATGCAATTTATAAGCTTAACAATTAAAAATTTTTTATTTTAATGATTTATATTTCTTCCTCAACCTGGAAGAGTTAGAATTAAAAACTCTTGACTTTTGATATTCAAAATCATCAAAATTTAAGAATTTTTTTTTATATATCTTTAAACTTGAAGAGTTTTTAATTTTAGTTCTTCAGAATACATATTTTCAGATTCTTAATTCACGTATCGGATCAGCCAATTTGAATTTAGAAATTGTATTATAACATTTGAATTGAGCGACCCTAAAACTCATTTTTTATGGAAATCGGATCACTGATGCAGATTATGAAAAATGATCAATAAGTTTTTCAAAAAATTGTTTTAAAAAACATTAAAGAAATATTTTTAAGCTCTACTACTTTTAGAATTGCTTTTCAACTTTAGCGCCAATCAATATTTGGAATGAAAAAAACACATATTTCAAAATACTTTTGCCAAAAAATTTTGTTTACAATTTCGAAAAAATTATCTGCAAATTTGAATAAATGCGGTTAAAATTGACACATGCCTCAGCGAACATGAAGTTTCCCGTTGATTTATTCAGGGAAAAAGGTAAATTTTTGTTAATCTTCGATTTAATCTAAATAGTATGTAATAAATCTTCGTGAATATAAAATATAAAAAAGTAGTCTCAAAATTTACGTGATTTTAAAAATATTTCATGACGTGGTTTGTCCAAATTTAATGAGGTAGAAATCGTGTTTTTCACAGAAGACAATCGCAAAATCTTCATAAAATAAATTTCTTTTCAAAAATTTTATATTTGTGGTATTTTCTAAATGCTATGAGTTCTCTAATCAATTTCAAAAGAAAAAGTGCTTGTTTAAATAATTTTTAAATTGTTTGCACAAAGTATTCTTCAAATATATCTTTTAAGACAAAAAGTGAGATCACAGTAGTATTTTCTCAATTTTCTCTCATTACTCTCAAAATGATTCAGATATTCTAGACTTGCCACTTGTTTTTTAAAATTTCTACGTAAATCGTTCAAATAATTCTCACTTTCATTCTAATTTGGTGAACAAACATGGTGAAATTATATTTGAGCGTAATTCAAAAAATTGGTAATTGGTCAATTACATTTTAGTCATTTCAAGATTCTTAAACCATTTTTCAGTCATTTCAAATTACAAGTACGTAGGCACTGGAAATATCCAACTCTGTTGAAAAATTGCCAAATGAATACTCTTTTCCTGCTTTATCCCGAAAAACTATATATTTATAAAATATTGTGTTGTTTGAGGAATTATAAAAGCATTTCAAAAATAATTTCACTCTTAGATTTATTTGAAAACTCACGACATCTAACAAATTTATTACTTCGCGACTTATCAGGGGAAAAAAAAGTTTAATCAATTGAAAATTAGTGGAGAAACTAATTGCAGTTTGTAATTTTTAGACTTATGACAGTTTAACTAAAAAATATTTTTTTAAGTAATAAACATTACAATATAACGTGAAATTCTCATTTCTCAATTATGAAGTGTTCTCTGAGGCCCTATAAGAGGGTCTTGAAATCATTAAGCTTCAAAAGTTATTATTTATTATTGGACTTATTTGCTGTTTATCTAAAAATTGAAGTTTTTCTTTGTTAAACGGGTAATTCATGAAATTGATATCCATATTTCATGGTCTACATTTCGCTCGAATATGGAGATAATTTTTTTGGCCATCAGAACAAAACCATGAGAGAGGGGGGACGAGAACAAAAAAAATCGGAAATCGTGAAGTAAGGGCCACCTTAGTGGCATCAATGATGGAGGATAGCAGAATTTAATGAGACAGAAATGTTTGAGAGGTGTTTTATGAGACCCTCCTGTTGGAAGGAATTTTCGGGGTTCAAATTGGTGTTACCCGGATACACCGGCTATTTCTTTACGACCGCAATCGTACCATTCATTTGCCATTGAATTGCCATTAGGAACACCCCGACACATGGGACTGAGATCAAGGTGGGACCACATCGTCCGGAACTAATTGCAATCCTCAATTAGGAGGCACTGGCTGAAACGAGTAAAGGTATGAATTATCGATGGCTGCTTCCTGCTTCACTGGAGACTCATTAAATCCACCACACTTCAGAACGAAGCATAATCTTAGTTTTGTTAATAAAAGTACAACATACAATAAAACCAAATTTTTAACGAATGCAGGATTAGAATGCAGATTAGAAAAAAACTGAAACAGTTGTTCATGACATGCAATCGTATAAAACAGATATTATAGATGCCATTAGTCCAATTGGAAGGGCAGATTGATAGATATGCAAAACGAACCTAACATAAGACTTCATTACCATAAAGTGAATATTAATCACCCTTTGGTGATTAATACAATATAACGTCTAATTCTAACTGAAAGCAGGAACAACTGGAACGACTCACACGAGAAACATTGTTTCCAAAATAACAGAGGGAGAGACTATCTAGTCTATATCTATAAGGATAGAGATAAAAATCTCGTGCCTAGGAATTATTAGTAAGTCCAGTTAATTATTTATCCAAAGCTAATGAAAATATTTCAAATGGGAGATAGAATCTCATAACGGATATTGGATGAAGTCGCGATGGAAGTTATTGCCCCCAGTTATCGCTTCCAAGAGTCTAATACACCTAAGTGTCTGTGTAGTGGATTCTTTATCTAAGAAACGCATACAAGGGAAAAACACATGTAGGTGCATCCATATGTCGTGTTCACTCACCCCTGACGTAGCACGTAAGTTTCGAGCGTGTTTCTCATACGACGTATTGCAAAGGTACGACAGTGGATGTATAGATGCGTACAGGGTGGGACCAGTGGCGTGTACGAAAGGAAACGGCGGAGACGCAGATGTCGGATAAATTCCGTTCGAAAAGTCACTCGAGCGACACCACGTGCATAAGTGGACAAGGCAACCCACTTCGAACCTCTTCCTTTATTGCCATTGGTACTTTGCTACACACGAATTCGTAACGAGCTTTGCCACCTTCGCGAAACATCACACTTGTTAAAGTTAGGTTCCAGAAAATTACGATAAAAAGTATTGAATAAGGTGCTTTTGAGAACATGTAAGAGGGCTTTTTGAAAAGATTGGCGCTGATGCCGTGCGTGTTAGTATGCTAGTTATCAGAAGACTGGAACGAAAAGTGATTTTTGGAAGGTCTATGTCTCTTCTTCTATAAGTTTGATGTTATTAGTTTTGGACAGATAGATTTCAGTAATTATAGATGTTGTTGGCTTTCTTTCACTGGCCGTTTTATTATTCCCAATGAGATTTTATAACATTAGGTTAAGAACGCTTCGAACATCGCCGGAGGAAAAGAGGGATTAATAATGAGTCGGAGAATAAGAAGTCGAAAAATATGTAGGACATCATAAAAAAGAGTGGAAGAAAGAATTAGGCAATAAAAATGTAAAGGGTGCGTGCATAATACTAAGGAATAGCATCTTCAAGAGTAAATTTGAAGCGTGCGGTACTGCAGCTACAGAAAGGAAAACTGGAGATGCTCGGTGGAATGAGGAAATGCTCATGGCTGTCAACGAGAAAAAGCAAGTTTACTCGAAAAGCTGAATATCAAAGGTCCTAGCAATGTTGAGAGGACTAGACTAGAATATGATTACAGAGATAAAAACAGAAAAGCAAAGATACTAGTCAAGCAAAGCAAGGATAAAATCAAAGCGGAAGAATATAAAAAAATGCAAAATGATTTTGAAAGAAATCAGAAACTATTTTGGAAATGGGTTAAGAACATTAGGAAAGGGGGTACTGCACTGAGTTAGTCGAAATTAAGAATGCTGGTGGTGAAATGGTATGGGATGCGGACAATGTGTTAGGCAAGGCTGCGTTATGTCCTCCTGGATGTTCAATATATACATGGAAAAATGTCTAAGAATGGCTCCCTTAGACGAAGGAGGTGTTGATTTCGGGACAGTGAAAGTGCGTGGACTGGCGTTTGCACATAATGAGATTGTTACGGTAGAATCAGTCGATGAATTGCAGAGAATCATGAGCAGGCTGGATACCAGCATGGAGAGTTTAGGTCTTAAGGTTAATGTGAATGAAACAAAAATTATTGTGTTTGCAAGAAGGGGTGAGAAAACAGTATGCAACATTGCCTTAAACAAAGAGAGCATAAAACAAGCTCATGATTTCGTGTATTTCGGAAGTTTATTTACTACTGCTAACGGAAAGATAGATGCAGAGATATCCAGGCGTATAAAAGAGGGTAAAAAGCTTATCGGCAGAATGGAAGCTATTACTAGAAGTAAGAATGTAACGAACAAAGCTAAAATCGCAATATATAACTCTGTGCTTGCAACTGCAGTGTTGTATGGTAGCAAGACCTGAATGTATCAAGAAAATGATAGGAGCAAAGTGAACGCGGAAAGAATGTTTCACCCATCGCAAGTGGGTCTTATCAGCAGAAACGACATTACATCTGAAGAGCAAGTTCTAACATGAGTCATAATTAAAATATTACAATTAATTTCGTATGAAGATTCTTATCTTTATATCTATCAAGATATAGGAATAGCTTTGTTGCACTAAGGAAACAGTTTCGATTAGAACAGAGTTTTGTTGAATAATTTTAAGAAAATGTTAAATATCGTAGTAGATTTGAAGGCTAAATATGGGAGAAACACTCTTAACCTAATATATAAAATCTCATTGGAAATGATATAGAGGCCAGTAGAGGAAACCCACCAACATCTGTGATTACTGATATTTTTTGTTTATTACTAGAAGTTTTTGGTGGAAACGTTCGAAAATAATTGAAACATTACAATCAACACCAGTATTGTTACCACTCCCAGTTGTCTTTAGTACCATTCTCTCGTTTATTATTAGGATTTCACATTGTTGATCTCAAACGAAAGCCACTTGTTCTGCAATAAACAATATCACAGTCTGTTGTCTATGGCTGCATGCTTCAGAGAAAAGTGCTGGGTTCAAAATTAGATAAAGGATTGGCTATTTTGATACTTTCTCCATAGAAAGAGTTCAAAAATCAGTCTCATTACGCGATTATAAATTACCAGTAGTATTTTTTACTGATTCCTACTCATGGTGCAAAATTTCTGATCCCAAGAAATAATTTCAATATATAAGTCTTTTTTGGCATAACTTTCGACATTACATGTTCTGGATGTTCATTGTTTTTGCCAATACCAAAGTACCAACAGTATCAGAGGATACTGTTCTATACCAAGTCGATTGGATGATCATTATCAATATTATCCTTAGTACAATTTTTAAATTTCTGTTCATTATTCGAGATTGATGATCATATCTAATTGATCATCTATCAAATTGTAATGAATGCTTCTTTAAAAACACTTTTGGCGTTAAGATTTTTGTTGTTCCTGATACAGAATAGTCTTCAGCAATTGTCATTGTTAGAAGAGAAGTTGGTTTACATCCTAAATTATAATAATTACCAACTTTGAAGGAGAAGGAAGATATTAATTGTTATTAGTTGATAGTTTAAAAATCTCTAAAGTGCATTCTAGGCAGAAAAAATTTCAATTTTAATTGACACTACACCACATCTGATTTATCAGCATCAGGTACATATAATATTCCCATGAAAATGTTCTCTCCATTAAATTCTGATTAATCTTGTACTTTTGGGAAATTAATTGTTTGGGTCACGTATTAAAGAAATTCACATCACCCAATATTTTTTTTTCTCACAACGACACGTTATTTACGACAACATTCAGTATAAATTATCACTTCGAGGGCGTATAAGAACTTATTTTCATTAAAATTATTCGTGTCTTATCAGATGACATCAACTAAAACACACCCTCTACTATTGTATTTATATCAATTCTATTATAGCAATATGGCAACTATGATTAAATATATAATTTCAAAATGTGGAAATGATAATTAAGAAGTAAAATGGAAGTAAAAGCGTACACAGTATAAAATAGTATCACTGTATTATATCTCTATAACCATAACCCACTCTTTCCTTCATATTGAAGTTAACTTTCTCTACAGATAAAGAGTCTATAGCGATAACTCATTTTCATGATCGAGCAGTGCGCCGATAGCGTGAATACAAAGATACAATCTTGTAAGGCCCGCGGTCTTGTAACTTATATTATGGCGTTACTTACAGCGTATATCTCTCTCTAACTTACTAACGAGTAACGAGTGATGCCCAGTTTGCGAACCATCCATTAATTTCCAATTAAGAAGCAGTAAAATTTCAATAATGGTCATTATAGAGCGGACGTTACGAAGCCTTCTTCTTTTAAGGCATGAGAATGGTCACGAGAAAGAAAAGGAAACGAGGACGTATTAAAGAGGGAGGAAAGGAGAGGATAGAATTAGGAAGCGGTAGAATATAAGGGGGTTCCCAAGCAGGGGGACCCCGAGCGTCAGGTGCGCCAGATGCAGGCGTGCCACTCCTTCAATACTAATCGTTCACCGATCAGGCCTATACGACCCTTCCCTTCTCCAAAGTGTTGCTACCAGCTATAATGTATCATTCAATATCTCCTCTTTACATCTGCGAGCTGTCTGCGTTACCCCCTATCTCGCGTCTACATCTACATATCAATAAATACTTTTCACATTTCATATTTCTTCAAAAATAATTTACTCTCAAACTCTATTCACTTTATTACATAGGTTCAAGTCTATTTCAATAATCTTATATTCTACTTTCATACTTTTTGGAGAGGCCGTGGATACGTGTACCGAAATCAGGGGAGGCGGAGTATGTATGGAGTGTATGGAATTCCATACACTCAGTTGAGGGAGATTTATTCCTTTGAAAGTAAATTTTTTTTGAAAAATTGTTTTCCTTCGATTTTGAAAAATGTATATAGAGTAGTATTACAATCTACTTTATTATGGATTGAAATTTTTAAAACTTCCTTCCCCTTCCACGGGTCAAACAAAAGACTCCATACATTGAAAAATTTTACTCTGCCGGGCCTGACCGAAATTTTGGTACAAATAGTCGGATTTTTTCGGTAAGAACAGCCCTGGAAAAGGGACTATTTGTACCGAAATTTCGGAATGGGTAGCCAGATTTTTTCAGTACCTTTGAAATTAGGAAAAAATGCAAACCCTTAAAATTTTGGAAATCCTATTAAAATTCTTTAAATTTGATGAAATTCCTTGATATCTCTTGAAATATTATAGAATCACTTCATATCTTTGAAATCCATTGAAATCCCATAAAAGCCTCTGAAACCCGTGAAATTCCATGAAATATGAATATATTTCTTGAAATCCTGGAAATTTATTTTTATACCTCGAGAGCTTTTGAAGTCAATCAAAATTATTAAAATCCTCGGAAATCTTAAAAAGTCCGTTAAGATCCCTTAAAAATCGCTTGGAATCTTTTAAAATACCCTATAACCTCACAGGTCCTATAAAATCTTTCCAAATATTCAAAAATTCTAGAAAATTCTTTAAAACCGCATAAAATTTTGTTAAATATCTAAAAATGCTTCGAAATTCCTTGAAATTTTTTTAATATCTTGCAAATTCCTTGGAATTTTTTTGAATACACTAAAATTTTTATGATCCTTCAAAATCCCTTGAAATCCCTTGAGACTTTTGAAATATATTAAAAATTCCTTGGAATCTGTTACGATATGCTAATATCCTTAAAATTCTATAAAACTTTTGGAAATACCTCGAAATATTTAAAATTTTCTTCAAGTCCTTAAAATCCTTTGAAATCCCTCAATTCTTGTGAGTATATTCTTTGATATCAATTTCAAAATATTTTCAAATCTCTTGAAATTACACGAAATCTAATGATATTCTTTGAGATCCCTTAATATATTTGAAGTCCTACATAATCCTTTGAAATCCTGGGAAATTTATTAAAACGCCTTACTATAAGAGCCTTTGAAGTCCCTTGAAATGATTGAAATCCCCAGAAAACTCATAAAATCCGTTAAGATCACTTGAGAATCTCTTGGAATCTTTTAAATATCCTGTAACCTTATCGGTCCTATAAAACCCTTCCAAATCTTCAAAATTCTGAGAAACTCTTTAAAGCCGCATAAAATTTTGGTAAATACCTAAAAATGCTTGGAAATTCCTTGAAATTTTTTTAATATCTTGCAAATTTCTTGGAATTTTTTTAAATACACTAAAATTTTTATGATCCTTCGAAATCCCTTGAAATCCCTTGAGACTTTTGGAATATATTGAAAATTCCTTGGAATCTATTAGAATATCCTAAAATCCTTAATATTCTCTAAAATATTTGGAAATCCCTTGAAATCCCTTGAGACTTTCGAAATATATTAAAAATTCCTTGAAATTTATGAGAGTATCCTAAAATCCCCAACATTCTCTAAAGTCTTTGGAAATATCTTGAAATATTTGAACATTTCTCCAAATCCTTGAAATCTTTGGAAATCCCTCAAATCTTGTGAGTATATTCTTTGAAATCCATTAAAAAATATTTCAAAAATCTCTTGAAATTGCATGAAATCTAATAATATTCTCTGAGATCCCTTAAAGTATTCGAGGTCCTACTAAATCCCTTGAAATCCTGGGAAATTCATTAAAACGCCTTACTATGAGAGCCTTTGAAGTCCCTTAAAATTATTGAAAACCTTGGACATCTTATAAAATGCATTAAAATCCCATTGTGTCTTTTAAAATATCCCAAAGTCTTATAGGCCCTATAAAATCCTTCGAAATCTTCCGAAATGCAGGGAAATTCTTAAAATTCGCATGACATTTCTTCGAGTACCTAAAAATCCATGAAAATTCCTTGATACTTTTTAATATCTTAACAAATCTTTGAAATATTCTAGAAAAACTTGAAATATTTCAAATCCTTTGAAATCTTTTGAAATCGCTTGATATTTTTTACAGCTCTTGGAAATTCTTTGGAATCTTTTAAAATAATCTAACATTTTTCAAATCCTTTGAAATTTCTTCAAATTCTGAAAATTGATTGAAAATCCCTTTCAATATGTTAAAATATTCTAAAATCTTTAAAATTCCTAGAGAAAACTTTGAAAATACTTTAGAATATTTAGATTCTTCCAAATTTTCCGAAATTGTGAGAATTTCTATAAAACTGCATGGAATTCTTTTTAATACCTAAAAATCCTTGGAAGCTCATTGACATTTTTTTAATAGTATCTTGAAAATTCCTTAGAATCTTTCAAAATATCCTAAATTATTTCAAATCCTTTGAAATCTTCTGAAACCCCTTGACATTTTTAAAAATTTTTGAAACTTTCCTGGAATCTTGTAAAATATCCCGAAATCTTTAAAATCCTTTGCAGTTTCTCAAAATCCTTTAAAATCCTTGAAATCTATTGAAAATTTCTTGAAATTTTTTTAAATATCTTAAAATCTTCAAAATTCCTTAAAATCTTTGACAATACCTTGGAATATTTGAAATGTTCTTAAAATATTCGAAAACCTTTGAAATCCCTCAATTCTTCTAAATAAATTCTTTGAAATCCATTCAAATAGTATAAATCCCTTGAAATCCCGTGAAGTCACATGAAATCTGATAATATTCTTTGAAAACCCTTGTAATATTTGAAGTCCTATGAAATCCTCTGAGATCCTGGAAAATTTATTATTATACCTCAATAGCCTTCAAAATCGCTTAAAATTATTGAAATCCTCGGCAATCTTATAAAGTCCCTTAAAATCCGTTGAAATTCCTTAAAAATCCTTTCGACTATTTGGGAATCCTCTTAAATCCCTTGAAAGCTGCTTAAATATCCTAATATCTTATAAATAATATATAATCCTTCCAAACCTCCCGAAAGTGAAGGAAATTCTTCAAAACAGCATGAAATCTTTGAAATCCTTTGGAATCCCCTGATGCATTTAAAAATTTCTCCAAATCTTTGAAGTCTTACGAAATCTCTATATTATTTTGTAATTCTTTAAAATGTACCTATAGAAACATTATAAAATGCTCAGAAATTTTATAAATATATTTACGTCCCTCAAAAATACCTTTTAATACCATGAAAAATTCTTTGAAAACTTCAAAAATACCCTTATACCTTCTAAATTCTATGAAATCCTTCAAAATTCTTACAAAGTTTAGGAAATTCTTCGTCATACCATAACAACATTTTATTCCCTTAAAACTTCCTGAAATCTTTGAAGTTTGAAACAATATTAAATCCCATAATTAGTTCTTGTGAAATTCCTTGAACTGCCTTAAAATGTCCAAAATATTTTTAAATTCCTTAAAACGTTTGAATAAGCTAAAAACATTCCTTGAAATAATTTAAATCCTTTAATATCCCTTGAAGGCTGTTGAAATTGTTTTAAATACCTGGAAATCTCTTAAATCTTTTGAAATCTTTTGAATTTCAAAAAAATGCATAGAACCGCTTTTAGGGTCGGTCTCAAAACTATTACCGGGCCATTTGGTGAATCCCAATCCACTTCTGTATATATACTTTCATTAGAAATAGGATGTGTACACTTGTAAGCTTTAAAAAGTTAAAAAAAAAACAGTTTCCGTGATAAATTTGAAATTCAAGGGTCAGCTAGGGAACTGCTCGTTTCGAGTTAGGAACGCAAAGCGAATAAGGCAAGTTTTCCCTGTATTCCTCTCGCGAGAGCAGGAGCAAATCTACGGACTTGTGTTTATCTTGTGAATACGAAGCACGCTCGCGCGCAACGGGCATTGTATTATAATTTACTTACCGATGTTATAATTACAATTTCGAGCAAGTGGCCGGCAGTCCGCGGGCCCAACTCTCGGAGTTGCGACCCTATGAGCTGCACAGAGCAAAGCCGCATGTGGATTCACCTCCGCTCACTTCATTGCTGTGTTTACTCTGCCCGGTCCAGTATTAACCTTGCATGCCAGCAAAGCACAAGTATCAAATGCAACGAATTTTAGCAAATCAACACTATTATTATTCATTATTAATGTGCTCTCCCCTTATTCACTCAACTTCTACCTTAACCTTGCCATTTTCGCAATCACTTCATTCTTTCTCATTCGCTCCTCTTTTTTTCCTCCCTTGAAACCTTTACCACGTTGTCTTTCCAGCTTCCTTTATATTCAACTCCTCTCATACATCATTTCCATACATGCTCTTATATTTCCTCTATCCAATCACATATTGCACTTTCTGTTCTCCCTCTTTTCCCTACACTATTATTATTCATTATTAATTTGCTCTCTCCTCATTCTTTCATCTTCAGCTCAACCTTTCCATTTTCACAATCACTTCATTCCTTCTCATTCGCTCCTCCTTTTCCTCTCTTAAAACCTTTACCACATTGTCTTCCCAGCCTCCTTTATCTTCATTTCGTCTCATAGATCCTTTCCATACATGCTCCCATATTTCATCTCTCCACTCACATTTTGTGCACTTTCATTCCTCCCTCTTTTCCCTCCACTTTTGTCATTCATTATTAATGTGCTCTCCCCTTATTCACTCAACTCCCACCTCAACCTTACCATTTTCTCAATCACTTCATTCTTTCTCATTCGCCCCTCTTTTTTCCTCCCTTAAAACCTTTACCACGTTGTCTTTCCAGCTTCCTTTATATTCAACTCCTCTCATACATCATTTTCATACATGCTCTTATATTTCCTCTATCCATTCACATATTGTGCACTTTCTGTTCTCCCTCTTTTCCTGCACTATTATTATTCATTATTAATTTGCTCTCTCCTCATTCTTTCATCTTCTACCCCAACCTTGCCATTTTCACAATCACTTCATTCCTTTTCATTCGCTCCTCCTTTTCCTTCCTTAAAACCTTTACCACGTTGTCTTTCCAGCCCCCTTTATCTTCAATTCGTCTCATAGATCCTTTCCATGCATGTTCTCGTATTTCCTCTTCCCATTCGCATATTATGCACCTTCTATTCTCCCTCTTTCCCCAATACATTCCTTCCCTGTCCTCGTTTCACAATATAAATTATAAATCTTGTTTTTCTTGTCCATGTTCTCTCTTCCTATCCCTTTTCTAAATACTTTAGTAGTGCTCAATACTACTAATAAATACTATCTATCTAAATACTTCGTTTCTAAGTACTTTCATACTACTTCCTTCTTCATTTTCTTATAAAATTTATTATATTTCGATTCACCAATCATCCCTCATCTTTCTATTAAATGTCTTTCCCTGTCTTTTTTCTCCAATTCTTCATAGTTTACTCCAGTCCCATCTCCTATATCTCTATTCGTTAAAAAGGCTCTTCTTTCCTCTTCCCACTTTGTTACTTCCATTGCCCTCCCTCTTCTTTCTTCTATCTCCCTCAAATACTTTTTCGCTAACTCCACTCACTTTTCCTCCCTTAGCTTCCCTTAAAATTTCCATGCACTCTTTCCTGCTCTAGTACTTCATTCATCCCTTTATGCTTTTTTTCCTACCATATATCCAGGTGTCCTTCAGTCTACTCCATATATCCACCTTATATATCTACCACATCCCCCTTCTCCAATCTTTTTTGAACCTTCCTTTTCCTATTCCTCATATCTGTTTCATTACCCGCACCGCTTTTTTATTTTTACATTTGTATGAGCAGATCTCCATTTTGAAAGATATATCCCAAATATTCGAACTCCTTTACTTCTTGTAACTTTACTCTCTTCCATCTCACAGTCCATTCCTTTTTTCTCCCCCCCCCCTCTCTTCCTAAACCTCATTATCTTTGTCTTTTCTATATTTAGCTTAAACTTCTCCCCATCTAAGTATTTCTCTCTAGTACTTAATTTATCCCTTCGTGCTTCTTCTCTCACCATATAACCAGCTTTCCGCCAGTCTACCAGTGTCCACCTTATATATCATTATATATAAGGTAACCATATTGTAACCTCTCAATCTCTTCCCTTTTCTCCATTCCCATATCTCTGCCCCATATCCTCATACTAGTCATACTAGCATATCAAACAACCACATCCTTCTTCTCCAATTTTTTTTTACCACTCTTTTTCCTATATCCTATATCTATTTCATTACCCCTGCCGCTTTTTTACTCTTTCTCTTTTATGAACAGATCTCCGTTCTGAAAGGTATATCCCAAATATTCACACTTCTTTACTTTTCCTAACTTGAATCCCTTCCAACTCCCAGTCCATTTTTTTTTCATCCCCCTCTTTTCCTTAACCTCATTACCTTTGTCTTTTCTATATTTAGCTTCAACTTTTTCCCACCTAAGTATTTCTCTCTGGTACTTAATTTATCCCTTCATGGTTCTTCTCTCACCATATATCCAGGTTTCCTTTAGTCTACCAGTGTCCACATTATATATCATTCTTGCACCCTCTCGACCTGTTCCCCTTCCTTCCATCTCCGTATATCTGCACCATATCCTCATACTAGCCATACTAGTATATCAAACAACCTTATTCTCCTTCTCTAATCTTTTTTTAACCTTCTTTTCCTATTCTCCATATCTGCTTCATTACTCCTGCCGCATTCTTTATTCTTTCTCTCATATGAGCAGATCTCCATTTTCCAAAATATATCCCACATATTATCTCCTATTCCATTATTTGTTCCATCCCCCTCTTTTCCTGAACCTCATTATTTTTGTCTCTTCTGTATTTAGCTTCAACTTTTTCCCATCTAAGTTTCTCTCTCTAGTGCTTAATTTATTCCTTCATACTTCTTTTCTCACCATATATCTAGATTTCCTTTAGTTTAACAGTGTCTACCTTATGTATCATTCTTGTAACCTCTCAACCTCTTCCGTTTCCTTCCATCTCCATATTATTATACTGGTCATACTAGCATATCAAACAATCACATCCTCCTTCTCCAATATTTCTTAAACCCTCTTTTTCCTTTTCCCTATATCTGTTTTATTACCCCTGCCGCTTTTATATTCCTTCTCTTGTATGAGCAGATCTCCATTTTTCAAGATATATCCCAAATATTAAAACTCCTCTACATCTTCTACCCTTACTGCCTTCCGTCTTCCAATCAATTTCTTTTCTCTCCCCTCTTTTCCTAAACCTCATCATCTTTGTCTTTTCTATATTCAGCTTAAACTTTTTTTCACCTAAGTATTTCTCTCTAGTACTTATTTTTTCCTTTCTTTCCATCCCCATATCTCTCTCCCATATCCTCATACTGGCCTGACTAGCCTATCAAACAACCACATCCTCCTTCTCCAATCTTTTATGAGCCCTCTTTTGCCTATTCCACATTTCTGTTTCATTACTCTTGCCGCTTTTTTTATTCTTTCGCTTATATGAGCAGATCTCCATTTTTCAAGATATATCTCAAATATTTAAACTCCTTTACTTCTAACTTTTATCCCTTCCAACTCCCAGTTCATCCTTTTTTTCTTTCCCCTCCTTCCCTTAACCTGATTACCTTTGTCTTTTCTATATTTAGCTTCAACTTTTTCCCATCTGAGTATTTCTCTCTAGTACTTAATTTATCTCTTCGTGCTTCTTCTCTCACCATACATTCAGGTTTCCTTCAGTCTAGCAGTGTTCACCTTATATATCGTTCTTTTAACCTTTTAACCACTTCCCTTTCCTTCTAGCGTATCAAACAAGCACATCCTCCTTGTCCAATCTTTTTCGAACTCTCTTTTTCCTACTTCCCATATCTGTTTCATTACCCTTGCCGCTTTTTTATTTTTTCGCTTATATGAGCTGATCTCCATTTTGCAAGATATATCCCAAATATTTAAACTCCTTTACTTCTAACTTTAATCCCTTCTAACTCTCAGTCCATTCTTTTCTTCTCCCCTTTCTTTCCCAAAATCTTATTATCTTTGACTTTTCTATATTTAGCTTCAACTTTTTCTTATCCCTTCCCACCCCTTCGTGCTTCTTCTTCCACCATATATCCATGTTTCATTCAGTCTACCAGTGTCCAACCTCTTCCCTTTCCTTCCATCCCCATATCTTTGCCATATGTCGTCGTTCTGGCCTCACAAGTGTATCAAACAACCACATTCTCCTTCTCCAATCTTTTTCGAACCTTTTTTTCTATTCCCCATATTTGTTTCATTACCCCTTCCGCTTTTTTTATTCATTCACTTATATGAGTAGATCTCCATTTTGCAAGATATTTCCCAAATATTCAAACTCCTTTACTTCTTCTGACTTTAATCCCTTCCAACTCCCAGTCCATTCTTTTTTTCTCCCCCCTCATTTCCTAAACCTTATTATCTTCATGTTCATATCCTCATACTGGCCATATAAGCGTATCAAACAACCACATTCTCCTTCTCCAATGTTTTTCGAACCTTTTTTTTCTATCCCCCATATTTGTTTCATTATCCCTTCCGCTTTTTTTATTCATTTACTTATATGAGTAGATCTCCATTTTGCAAGATATTTCCCAAATATTCAAACTCCTTTACTTCTTCTAACTTTAATCCCTTCCAACTCCCAATCCATTCTTTTTTCTCCCCCCCCTTTTCCAAAAACTTATTATCTTCATGCCCATATCCCCATATTGGCCATACTAGAGTATCAAACAATCGCATTCTCCTTCTCCAATCTTTTTTAAACCTTCTCTTTCCTATTCACCATATCTGTTTCATTATCCCTGCCACTATTTTCCTCTTTCTCTTATATGAGCAGATCTTCATTTTGCAAGATATATCCCAAATATTTAAATTCCTTTACTTCTTCTAACTTCAATCTCACAATTGCCTCTATATCGTCCACATATGCGTTTTAATAATAATTACAGTAGGTTTTATTTTAAGGCAGTTTTTTTGCAGCTTAAAAATGATTGAATTTCAATGAACACAGGCGCCTTCTAATTATTAAATAATTCTAGAACACCTCATCATCTTGGATTTTTCAATTAAGGTCTCATTTTCTAAATATTACTTGAAAATGTAAATTCATTTGAATTTCAAAAACAAGTTACAGAACAAGAGATTAATTTTAAAGTCTAAAATGCTTCAAGTCTTCTGGAATAAATTGTTCAGAATGAGCCCTCATTCAATAAAATCCGATCGTTTTAGGGATTACACATGGAAAAGACTTCTTTAAACTTTAACCTACAGTAATTATTATTAAAAATGACATTTTTTAGGTTTTCAATTTTTCTTCCTCGAATGTAAACATTTTTCTCTTGGAATAATAATATGTTTTGATTAAGGGAACTAGCATTTTTCAAACTAGCATTTAAGGGCGCCGTCGCATGTGATGGGTCAAAAAAATCGATTTTTTTCACAAATCGCTTCCTAAACATATTCAGAATTTGTGTGTGAAAGGATTTTTGGCAATTCGGATTCGTTAAGAAGTGGCGGATATAGATAGTAGAAGACGCATTTTTTTCAAAACGCCCTTTTTCACAATGTTCAACACGATATCTCAAAAACTAATTGACCGATTGCGCTCAAATTTTTATGGTTTACTAAGGACATCGATAGTTCCAACCCATACGAAAATCATTGTGATATCTATAATTTTTTTTTAATTAAAGAAATAACAACAAAAAATATGATGAAAATCGTGTTTTTACCTTCAACAGTTCAATAAAAAAAAAATATTCATAATTTGGACTCAGTTTTGGTCCCGGCTGTAGCCACAGATCTACCGATTAAAACGCTGGTTGATTTTTTTAATTTCAGATCAACAGAACAGCTGGAGTCGTGTTGACCATCTAACAACTTTTTTTTAACACGGATGTCAATCCAGATGTGTACAGTCGATTTGACAGTACATTTTAACGTAAAAAAATTCATAATATCTCTTGAATAGTTCATAAATATACTAGAAAAAACCAGACAATTTTGCCTTTATTATTAGTCACAAAAAATTTAGTGTAAAGATAAATGCTTTTTTTATATTAAAAAAAGTTTAAACCGTTGTCCTGGTGGGGTATTAGGTGGCCCCAAGATGATCAAAACTATTAATTAACGTTAATTTCCTTAAAAATAATAAATGTTTGGCAGGAAATACAACTGCAGCTGAGGAAAAAAACTTGACACAATTAGACCAAAAACGCTATCCCTAATCGTGAAAAAGTACCCTTCATAAGTCTTAAAATATCATATTTCCATTTTTACTTTCCTATATCGCATCAAGACGTATTGGTACTGAAAGATCCAAAGAATAGAATGTTAAATTTGAAAAAGCACAGTATGAAATTCCAGGTACCATTAGTTTTAATTCCTGCAAAACACTTATTAATTTCACGGCAATTAAGATCAATTAATAGTGTCAATCATCTTACGGCCACCTAATGTCCCAGGACCACGGTTTGATTTTTTTTTAAATAAAACTAAAACTAAAACTGAAATTCAAAATTAGTTTGGATCAAACTCAGTAAAATTTGTCTAGATTAAGTCAAATTGTTTCAAATATAAGCAGGTTTGAGCGCGGCTGGGAAACTTTTGGAAAATATAAACAATTGCAAGATAAACAATTGCAAACAAAGCAAATTGCAAGCAAACAAAAATAAACAATGTTAGTACTCTTACCCAATACATATTCTACGGGAAAAAAGTTTGCTTCAGAGGGAAAAATATTAAAAACCTGTAAAATGTCTTTTTTAATAAAAATTATTGTAGCTCAAAATTTAAAGCATTTTTTCCCATGTGTAATCTCTGGAAATGATCGGATTTTAATGAATGGGGTTAATTCTGTTCATTGAACAACTCTCGAGGACTCCTTCATTGTAGACTTCAGAATTAATGTCTTCTTCTATAATTTGTTTCTAAAATTTAATTTAATTTTTACGCTTCCAAGTAATAGTTAGAAAATGAGTGCCTCATTTCACAATCTAGGATGGTGAAGTCTTCTAGAATTGTTCAATAAGTAGAATGAGCCCTCATTCATTGAGATTCTATCAATTTTTGAGATTGAGCATGCAAAAAACTGCCTCAAAATATGACCTACTGTATTTTTTATTAAAAATGAAATAAGTCGCGACATTAACCAATTGTTATCTGTAAACTAATTCAAATACTAATGAATCCAACAGACTGTACACAGCAGATACACATAAAGAAAAAAACAAAGAAGTTTTATCCGTTCTGAAAAATTAATTTGAGTAATGAATTTATGAATTACATTACAAACAAAAGTCTTTAATGTCTTCACTGATACATGCCCTTCAGGAGAACCCAAAATTAATTTCAATGCATTTTGGAAGAAGCAGCAATACGTTTCTTAGAAAAAATTGGTTTGTGTCAAAATTATTTGTATAATAATAATTATTCAACTTTTCGCGTTTTTCTCTTTAATTTTACTGAAAAATCCTATCCTAATTCCTATCCATTCTTCATAAGCAATAGCTCATGTTTTTATTTGAAGATTCTATGCAGCCCTGTTTTCTTAATTGTATTAAAAATAATCTGTTCAAAATCTATAAGTTGTAAAAAATTTGTTTACTCAACATATCCTAAATAAATTACTTCTGATAAAATTCAACGAACGGAGTTGTATAGAATGTTTCAATGAAAAAAGTGAGCTATTATATTTATATTGAACAAAAATTAAGATTGTTTAGTAAGAGTAACGAGAAAACAGTAAGCTTCAAGTAACTGTTATTGCACAAATAATTTTTTGAAAATATTTTCTAAGAAATTTATTGCTGCCTCTTCCAATATATATTGAAATTACTTTTGGCTTTATTTTTCTTGCTTTCGTAAACAGCTCTTTAGATTAATTTTGTATCAATTATTCGAGCATCCTTAAAAAATTTTAAATTGCTCACTTACTAACAGAACTTTAAATAATTGAAAATTCGGAATAATTGAAGAAATTCGAGTATTTGTGTGGAATTAAATTGTGTATCTCATATAATTAAAATGATTTGACAACTAATTTCACTTTTCCTTAATTGGGCTGCCCAGTTGGGCCCCAATTGGTGCTCAAATATAAATTAGGCTAAGTTGGGCCGATTTCCAGACGGGTTTGATTCAGTGGCCCATTCGTCACTGCTTCACTTTGAGAGAGCTCAATTTGTAGCTTGATTTTGAACCAATTCATTCAGACACTTCCGTTTTGCAAAATAGAAAAAGGTAATAATCCAAAGCCACAAACACATTTGTAAAAATTACTAGCTTTCTCAAATTTGTGGACAATGTTCAAATAAAATAGATATATTTTTGTAAATTGAATTAATCAGTAATAACCTCAAATAAAGAATTCTAAGTTTTCATAGGCAGCCCTGCAGATTGCAACAAATCTTTGCTCAATCTTTCTTTTAAAATTTCTTAAAGATCGAAATAAAATCTACTTTCTTATAAAACTTTTTTGTGTACTAGAAAAGAGCATCCTAAAAGTTGTACAAAACAAAAAGAAAAAAAGAGGGTGAAAAAAATAGTTATCCAAAACCATCCTCACACTCTTTCTTTTCTTCGTCTTTTTTATACTACTGGGGGCTAACATGTTTCGAAGCCAATTTGGACTTCCTCATCAGGGATAATTTATAAGAAAACAACAGGAACAAAAATGAAGTATGGTTAGATTAGAAAATCATTATTACTTAAAAATAACACAAAGATAATTGATAGCAATTATTTTTTTGGTACATATTTCATTCATTGATTGACAATTGATTTTTGACATAGGCCAACTATTCTGAATAAATCTCAAAGTCAGATTATTTTATTCTTTAACTGGAAATTGATTTAAACATATTCAAAATTATGACACAAAACTAAAGTCACTGTATCCAATTAATGATTCCATCTCAAATTCTGTTATATCCCGAAAGATCTCTTTCTAAATTAATAGCTTTGTTAACTTCTCTCTCTCTATACATAGCATTTCCATGAAATCTTCCTTTTTTTATTTCTCTCAAGAAACAAAATTTTAGCATCATCCCAATTAAAATCATGCCCATGTATAAGTCTATGTTTTTTAAGGAGAGAGTAATATCTTGCACTGCCATGAAAATTATTTTTATGATCATCTTTTCTTGTTCTAAGTGACCTCTTTGTTTGCCCTATATACAGGTAAACAGCATCACATTTTCTACATTTAAATTTGTAAATTACACAGTGTTTTTTCCAGTTTCTCATGTTTGTCTTTGCCCAATTTTACAATCAAGTTGCTCTTCGGAGGAACTCTATATATCGTATGTTAGTCCAATTTTCATAACACTGATTTCAAGATTCTTGAGATTATTTCAAAATAAGGTAGGACAACCATATTGAATTTATTGTAATCTTGTACATTGTTTCTGTTCTGATTATTGCCTTTACTCTTAATTCGAACAAATCTGTTATGCATATGTTTGTCAATAAAAGTAATGGTTGAAGAAAAGAATCTGTTTGCATAATTCAATATTCTTTACATGGAATATTGGATAGGATAATTTAAGACCTCTATCAATTGAATTCTTTACAACTCCTATTTTGTTTTGAATAGAATGATGAGAATTAAAATCAAGTGTCCTTCCTAAACAAATAGTTTTTCTGCGCTAATCAGTAATAATATAATTTTCGTCAGTTTTTATTGAAATTAGATCAAGAAAATTCGATATACCTTCTGTTTCAATTTTAACAGTAAACTGTAATCTTGGATGTATACTATTAAATACATTAAATAGGGTATCTACATTTTGTGCATATAAAGAAAATACAGAATCATCAACATATCTTGCATAAAAGTCCAATTCAAAATTGATTGTGTTAAGAACTTAATTTTCCAAATCTTCCATCACAATTTCAGCAATAATTGGTTACAAGACAGAGCCTATCGGAGTTCCAAATTTTTGTTTGTAGAAAGTACCGTTAAATTTAAAATAAACAGAATTGAAAACATATCCAATAATATCAAGAAATTGTTTTTTCGCAATCTTAGTATTAAGTTTGATCGTATCCCACATATTTTCAATAGCAAGTTCAACTCTTTCATATGGAATATTAGGAGACATGGCTATTACATCAAGGGAAACAAAAATTTGATTCTTTGGTATTTTAACATTTTCAATTAATTTTAGAAAAGTAACACCGTTTTAAATTGGTCTTGCTGAAAGGGTAACTGATTCTTTGATAATTTTGCCAAGAAGTTCTTCTATCTCTCTATAATTTTAAATGTATCTTTTTGTATCATTCTTTTAGGATCATCTGGAACAATTGCAAAACTATCATTATCATTCAAAATATGCCTCATTTTTTAACTTTAAACATCTTTTAATACTGCAATCGTGATACTCCCTTTATCATCCTAAGTAATCAGTAATTCAGGATGACATTAGAAAGAAAGTTTTGTTCGAAATAAACCTTCGTTTAATTATTTTTCTAATAAGGTTTTTGGAATACCATTATTCAAAAAATCATTTGAATAACCCATAAATCTTGCTCTAAAATCTTGTACTTTGTTTTCTGGTAATTTTGAAATATTAGCTCCAATGTCTTTAATGATTTCAAGGCATTGAATATACTTTTTTTACTATATTTGTTACTAAAGCTACCAACTAACCTTAAAATTTTAATGAATTTTTGTGGAATCTCTACGTTTGAAATATTTAAAAACCATACTTAGAGTCAATTTTTGTATATCACCATGGATATTGAGAAGGTTCGCAAATTTTCGTTCATGTTTTTTATTGTTATTAAAGGCTTTTTTATTTAATTCGATTTCTCTTGCAAGGCATTCTTTGATGATGTAAACCGGTACTTGTTCATTCACATTATCAAGAGTCTTCTTTACGTTCTCATTTAAGTTGTGTATTTCTGCATGGCAATCTTTTATAACCAGATTCAAAATAGATTTTCTAAATATCCTAGTGGTCTCATCAAAGGTCTCTTTGTTTCTTTTATTATTAAAATCAAAGAAAACTTTCTTGTTAATATCAAATATCTTTTTTCGAAAAACCCCATGAATCTTGCATCTTATCAAAAAATCTTTCTGTTATGCAGCAAATCGTTTTCTACTAATTGAATAAAATTCTTTGATATTTTTGACCGGTCCTCCAGTAACCTTCATATCAGATTTAAATGGATCGTGGTCGGAATTCGTAAAAAGTGGAACTGGATTTTCGAAGTTCAGAGGATTCAAAGAAACGAATTACACCTACGGTCACGGCGAATATTGCAGAGGTGAGTTATGATAATTTCTGGCGGACAACGATCAACGACGCCGAGCAATCAAACATGGCGCCCGGACAGCAATCGAGCGTCTCGAAGTCCGCCAACGCCGTCGGCGTAATAATATCGTCTGCACGAGTCGCGGAATAAACCTCGATTACCTCAGCTCTATAGCCTCAGGCTCAACTTGAAGAAGATTTGTACCAACTTCTGCGTAACCCCAAACAGCTCGTGAAGGATTCACATGAGAAAATAGTTTTGCTGCAGAATCATGTGCATCTGAGCAATCTATGTGGTTTGCATTTAATATGGCCGTGAGGTTAGGAAGCAATCAGAAACATTAGTTTCGTGTTCATTATGGTTATAAAGCTAGTTTTAATCATTTTCATTAATCTATAATCTACTAGAAATTGGAATGGAGAATATAGCTTCCTAGTTTGTGTCGGTAATGAGTGGGTTCTCAAAGAATGTGGTGCAGAAGAAACATTGTTTGATAAGAGTGAAAGAAAGTTGCGGAGATAATTTGGTTATTTTGAGAGAATGAATGAAGGACTTTTAACGAAGCAAGTATATTAAGGTGAATTGAATGGTAGCGCACCCAGAAGTAGACCAAAGAATGATCAGTTGGAATGTGTGAATGAGGCTCTAAATCGAAAAAGTGTCTCTGAAATGCGTTTCAAAAAATACGAGATTTTCTTGGCTGTCTCGGTTCAGACAATCGTAGTCAGTAGACGGCGCGTCTTCAAACAGCGTGCATCTCACTTGTATAGTTTTGTCTCCGTATTTAAAAAAAATGTAAAGAATTTGCTATAAAATCAGTTTTCCCAATCTTTCGAAATAATTAAATTTTATAATAAAAATAACGATTTTGAACAAAGTTGTTGTGCTTGGCTTCAAATAGTGTTTATTTGATTTTTTGAACAAGATATTGGATTACAATCCCTGGATTTTGGCCGCAAGAAGTTATGAAGGAAAGAAAAAATATATATAAATAAATTTTGTTATAACTTAATTTCCGAATTTTGTTAGTATGAACAATTGGACAATTATTGCTGAAATTGTGATGAAAAATTTGGAAAATGAAGTAACCAACAAAACTAATTTCAAATTGAACTTTTATGCAAGATATGTTGATGATTCTATACCTTTTTTACATGCACAAAATTTAGATACCCTGCTTAATGTATTTAATAATATACATCCAGGATTACAGTTCACTATTCAAATCGAAACAGAAGGTAGATTGAATTTCCTTGATTTGACCTTAATGAAAACTGATGAAAATTATATTATTACTGATTGGCACAGAGAAACTATTTGTTCAGGAAGGACATCAAATTTTAATTCTAATTATTCCATTCAAAACAAAATATGAGTTGCAAAGAATTTAATTGATAGAGCTCTTAAATTATCTCATCCAAAAGTCCATGAGAAGAATATTGAATTATGCAAACAGATTCTTTTTCTCAACCATTATCCTAATAGTTTTATTGACTAACATATGCATAACAGAATTGTTCAAAGTAAGAGTAAGGGCAATAATCAAAACAAAAGTAATGTACAAGATTACAATAGATTCAATACGGTTGTCCTACCTTATTTTGGTAAAATCTGAAGTACTAATACTAAAGAGCCGAAAAGGCGGGTAGTTTCGAAGGCTATTTTTGAGTTGTGAACTTTTTGGGTCTTCTTTTTTCAGTACACCAAAAATTTTCATAAGAAAGTGGATTCTTTTTTGATCTTTAAGAAATGAAAATAAATACCCCGAAACTGTTTGCTGATAGTATAATATTAATGAAAACATTAGGAGCCCTTCATGAAAATACATTACCAATTTCAAGGGGGGGGGGGGGTACGCCAAACATTACAATTGGTAACAGGCCACGAGTCTAGATAACGTGTTATACGTTTTCTGGTGATAAATTTTAACAAAGTTTGAGAATTTTGCACAAGATGGCCCTGCAACGGTACAGTTTAATAATAACTTAATAAGTTTGGACGTCAATTTCATATTTCAGAATTGACACTCTTTCCCCTATTCTCCTCTCTACCCCTTCTTTAAAAAATTCTTCCTTTTTCCCTGTTTTCAAGAAACAACCCCTTTTTCCCCTTTCGTCGCTCAAATGACAACTGAATTAATAGAACCCAATAGAAAAAAATCCAACTATTTTTGATTGAAAGTTTTTTTTTTGGTTGAAATGTCTAATATTATATTTTTGGCTCGGAATTCATATCGTTTGGTAAAAAGCTCTACTGTTTGGTTGCAAATTTAATTATTTTGTTGAAAATGCATCTATTTTGTTAAAAAATTATCTTTTTTGATCAAATGTTCAACCACATACTTGGTTTAAAAGTTGAACTACTTTGTAAAAAATCATTTTTTTGGTTTAAGATTCATCTCCTTGGTTCAAAATTCAACTATTATGTTGAAAATTCGTTTTATTTTTGGTTGAAAATCAATTTTTCTTGGTTAAGAATTCAACTATTTTGTCAAAACTTCGTATTTTTAGTTGAATTTAACTGCTTTTGATTTCAAATTAAAATCCTTTTTGGCTGAAATATCAACTATTACATGTTACGTTGAGAATTCATCTTTTTTTATTGAAAAATCAACTACTTGGCTTAAAGCTATACTACTTTGTAAAAAAATAATTTTTTAATAGGAGATTCATCATTTTAGTTTAAAATTCAACTGTTTGGTAGAAAATTAATTTTTTGTTGAAAATTCATATTCTTGGTTTAAATTAAAATCCAACAATTATTATGACAAATTTAATTATTTGGTTAAAAATTAAACTACTCGTATGTTTAATTTTTTTTGTAATTTTTGTAATTTGTAAATTTAACTTTTTGGTAGCAAATTAACTTTTTCGTTGAAAAATCATATTTTTGGCTTGAAAATTCAACTCTTGTAGATAATTTGTCTTTTTGGCTACAAAATTCAACAATTGTGTTAAAAATTCATGTATTTTGTCGAAAATTCTTCTTTTTTGGTAGAACATTAATCTTCTTGGTAGAAAATTCATTTCTTTGGTTGTTAATTAACTATTTGATTATAAATTTATCAATAGTTGAAAATTCATCTTTCTTGATTAAAAATTAACTTTGTTGTTGAAGCATCAACTTTTTTAATTTGAAAATCAACTGTTTTTTCGACTTTCAGTTTGAAACCTGAACTCTTTTGTTGAAATCTCTCTTTTTTGGGTAGAAAATCAGTCTTGTCAGCCGAAAACTCATCTATTTGGTTGAGGATTGAACTAGTTTGTTTAAAATTCGTCTTTTTTCGCTGAATTCAGCTGGTTGAAAATTCATCTTCGAGGAACAAAAATTCAGCTATTTTGCTGAAAGTTTAATTCTTTTGTGGAAAATTTAACTATTCTGTTAAAGTCATCTTTTTTGTTTGGAAATTCAACTTTTTTGTTGAAAATTCGTCCTTCAGGATTGAAAGTTCATCTTTCATGGTAAAAAGGTTATCTTTCTTAGTAGGATAGATTTCTGGTTTGCGGATGGTAAAACGGAATTTTCTGTTAGAACTGATCAAGATGACTAAAATGAGAATCTCAAATAAAAATTGCATATTCATGAAGAATTGTTAGAAAATTATAATCATTGGCATAATCTTATTCGATCTTCATGAATAAAGTATTTAATTAAAGAGCATTTTTATTAATATAAATGCAACTCTTTCATTTGGAGAATTGTTGCTTCATTTCGTTGAAAGATGTTTGTCAATTCATTGTGACTTAATTATGATCCGTATGTAAATGATGTAAATTTCATAACATAATTTAGAATTCGGAAGTGTATGAATAAAATGTATCATTAAATGTTGTTGAAGAAATTGCTTCAAGTCTCTTTCATTTGTTGATAATGCATTTAATTCTAAAGTGATCATGATAGTTTGCAGTCAATATTTTTCAGGAACTTTCTCGTAACCTTTGAGTTACGCCACTTTGCATGACTAATGAGAAATATTAACAATGCTACAGACAGGTACAGAATAACAACTACCATGAGTTGTAATAAAAATAAATTTTAAGAAAAAGTCGCTAAGAAAGTGTATAATTTATTATCTTTATACTCGATATCTACGTGAATGACATTTGCAATGAGATGGTAGATAATTTTCTCTTGATGTGGAATGTGATTACAGATGCTTAATATAATTTGCACGATTTTCATCAGAAAGTCCAAATAATATTTTATCAAAATGTGGATAATAAAGTATAAAAATTACTATATCTCGAAAACACGTAATGGGGCCATCCATAAAGTACGTTACCAATTTCGTGCAAAAAACTACGGTCGAAACGTGAAGGGGGGGGGGGGGGGTAACTTTACGAGTTTAGATAATGTTTAATACGTATTCTGATGATAAATTTTAACAAAGTTTGCAAATTTATAGAACTCAATATAAAAATTCAACTACTTGTTTGAAAGTTGAACTACTTTGTAAAAATTCTTTTTTTTTTGGTTCAATATTCCTTTTTTCCCAGTTTTCAAGAAAGTTCCCATTTTTCCCGTTTTTTTTTTTGCTTGAAAGCAAACTGAATTTATAGAACTCAATACAAGAATTCATCTATTTTTGGTTAAAAGATTTTTTTTTTTTAAATGTCGAGTGTTATATTTTTGGTTCGGAATTCATCTCGCTCGTTTAAAAACTCTACTGTTTGGTTGAAAATTTAATTATTTTTTTGAAAATGAAACTTCTTTGTTAAATAGTCATCTTACTTGGCCAAAAATTCAACTATGTAGTTGGAAATTCATGTATTTTGTTGATAATTTATCTTTTTTGATAGAATAATAATCTTCTTGATTAAAAAATCATCCTTTCGTTTGAACATTCAACTATTGGGTTGAAAGTTGAACTCTTTTGTTAGAAATTTAGTTTTTCTTCTGAAGATTTATCATTTTAATTGGAAGTTAATCTCTTCGATTGAAAATTTAACTATTTCCTTAAATAATTATCTTTTTTTGTTGAGAATTAATTTCTTAAACTGAAAATGTAACTATTCCATTTTTTGTTGAAAACTGATCAATTTTATCGAAAATTGATCATTTTAATTGAAAATTGATTTTTTCGGTTGAAAATTAATCTATTTGAAGAAAAACTCATGTATTTTGTTAAAAATTCGTCTTTTTGTCATAAATTTGATCTCCTTGGTTAAAATTTCATATTTTTTGGTTGAAAATGCAACTGTTTGGTTGATAATAATTCTGTTTTGATTGTAGATTCAACAATTGTTTTACTGAGTCTTCTGTGGTTGAATTCGACTATTTTTTAATTGAAATTAAAAACTTTTTTGGTTGCAATATCAAATATTTCATGTTTCGTTGAGAATTCATGTCTTTTAGTTGGAAAATCAACTACTTGGTTTAAAGTTGAACTACTTTGTTAAAAATTCATTTTGTTAAAGATTCACATCTTTGATTGAAAATTTAACTATTTTGTTTGAAATTTGTTATTTATTCGATGAGTTATTAATTATTTTATCTCAAAATTCAACCACATATATATTCCACTTTTCTCGAAAACTTATTCTTTATAAGTTGAAAATTCAACTATTTGGATAAAAATTCATGTATTTTGTTGAAAATTCGTCCTTTGGTAGGATATTAATCTTCTTGGTTCAAAATTCAGCTATTTGGTTAAGAATTCAACTAATTTGTTGAAAGCTCAATTATTTTGTTGAGAAATCAACTATTTTGTTAGTTATCATTTCTGGTCAAAAATTCAACTGTTCTGTTAAAAATTCGTCCTTTTAGATTGAAGATCAATCATTTATCGTAGAAAAGTCATCTTTCTTATTTGAGAATTCATTTTTCTTGGATGAAACCTAACTTTTTTGTGGAGTATTCAACTGTCCTCAAACAAATTCGGCTTTTTGTTTTGAAAATTTAACTGTTTGGTTGAAAGATCAACTATTTTGTCGGGAATTTGTCTTCTTAAATTGAAAATTGATCTTTTATGGTAGAAAAGTCATTCTTCTTGGTTGAAAATTCATTTTTCTTGATTGAAACTAAACTCTTTTGTTGAGAATTCAACTGTCTTTGAAAACTTTGTCTTTTTGAGTTGAAAATTTATTTATTTATTTAAAAGTTCAACTATTTTGTTGGAAATTCGTCTTTTTATATTGAAAATTAATCTTTTCTGGTAGAAAAGTCATTTTTCTTGGTTGAAAATGAACGTTTCCGTTTGAAAATTCAACTGTCTTCTATAAAATTCGTCTTTTTGCTTAAAGATTCAACAATTTGGTTGAAAATGAAACTGTATTTCATTGAATTTTGATCCTTTTTGTTTGAAAACTTCATCATTTGGTTGAAAATGCATCTTTGTAGGTTGAAAACTCAATTACTTGCTTAAAAATTCAACTGATTTATTATAACTTTTTTATTTTGTTGAAAATTCAACTATTTTATTGAAGTCATGTTTTTTGGTCGAAAATTCAACTGTTTTGTTAAAAAATTGTCCTTTTGGATTGAAAATTATTCTTTGATGGTAGAAAAGTCATTTTTCTTGGTTGAAAATAAACTTTTTGGTTGAAAAATTCAACTGTCTTCTAAAAAAATTCGTCGTTTTGGTTGACGATGGAATTGTTTCTAGTTGAATTTTAATCTTTTCCGTTTGAAAATTCGACCATTTGGTTGAAAATGCATCTTTGCCGGTTGAAAATTCTACCACTTGAATCAAAACTCAACTGTTTTGTTGAAAATTTGTTATTATTTTGTTGAATATTCGACTATTTTGTTAAATTCATGTTTTTTTAGTCTTTTTAATTCAACGGTCTTCAAAAATTTTTTTTTGTCTTGAAAATTGTACTATTTGGTTAAAAGTTCAAGTATTTTGTTGGAAAATCGTCCTTTGATGTTGAAAATAAATCTTTTATGTTCGAAAAGTCATCTTTCTTGGTTGAGAATAAACGTTTCCGTTTGATAATTCAACTGTCTTCTAAAACATTCATCTTTTTGGCTTAAAGATTCAACAATTTGGTTGAAAATGAAACTATCTTTTATTGAGTTTTTATCTTCTTTGTTTGAAAATCCGATCAATTTGGTTAAAAGTTCAATTATTATGTTCAAAATTCTACGATCATTAACGAGGGGGGATGGGATGTCAAAAATAGCCCAAAATTGTTAACATAGTTTGTCACTTGACGTTTATTACATTTATTAATTATCAGCGCTTAATTATTGATTAATGCATAAAAAAATGGTTTATCATATTTAAAAAAATATAAATTATCAAATGTATCTTTGTCTTTTTGTGCAAATTAAAATACAATCTTAGACATTCATATAGTATCCCGGGAATTTTCCAAGAATTTTTAAGTATAATTATTATTAATTTTATTGCATGATTCATAATATATTCCAGACAATATGTCCAGAATGGGAGAGCTGATAAAATATACTAAGAATACTGAGTCTGGACATTTTCAACCGAAGTACATTTCAGAGCTACCAAAGAATATTTCGTAGAATCTTTAATACTTTTCATTGATGGAATATTCCGAGAAAATTCTCGGCACTTTATGCATTATGCAATTAATATGACCTACCAAATGCAATTTGTCAAAGAAGGTTTTTTGTACAAGAAAAATTTAACTCACATTTTTTTTTTGTAAAAGAATGGAATATCTGAAGCATTTCAGATTCCATAAAATATCTACTTAAGCCTTTAATAATAGATGAAATTTTAATAATAAACTCATTAAAATTGAACAAACTTTCACTAAATACTAAAAAAAAAAAGAAGCAAATGGTGCTGAATTAAAAATCAGGGATGTGTTGCTAGATCGCATGTCATACAGGAAATCTAGAAAAAATTTATTTTATTATACTTTTATTACAATTCTTTTTTTTCACTTTTGCTAGTTTTAAGTCCAGTTTTTTGTTTGAAAAGAAAACCGTAAGCTTATTTTTCGACTTGAAACCGGCTCTCTCGGGCTTAAAGCATAACCGAGTCTCTTAATTCAAAACTTTTTTATCTGTGATACTTCGTATCAAATATATTTAAACAAAAATTTTATAATAATTGCAGATGAAAATTCGTTACGCCCCAGGAAGATACAAATAATAGTTTAAATTCAGTTTGCTATGAAAGCGATTTATAGGTCTAAATTCATCTTTGTGACTGAATTTAAACTAATAGTATTTCTTTTTCTTTCGTATTAAATTAGTTAACACTTAGATTTTGTGATAACTGAATATGATTGCCTTCTGAATTGATTTTGTGAGAGCTGAATTCGAGAAAAAATACTTACTTAATTTAAGCAAAAATATTTTCTGTCAACCACCCTAGACATACTTGCAGCATGCAGCATTCATAATCCTACACAGTGAAAAAATTTTTGAATTAAAAAACACGGTCTTGCTTAAAGACCAATAGGTCTTTTTTTCAGCCGAAAAATAGGCTTACGGTCTTCTTTCAAGACAAAAAATGGGCTTAAATCTAGCTTCAAGATTAAAAACGGGCTTGAGAAGGGATGTAACAAAAAACAAGCTGTAATTAAAACAAGACTTTTTTCTATGTATTTTCCTATAGATCTCGAAATTTACTGAAGGATATCTATTTAATTTAAATACATTTAAAAAATTTGATGAAGTTAGCAATTCTTTAAAAATGTGTTATTGGTTTGGATTATTACCTTTTTCTTCTTGAAAAATGAAATAATCTGAATAGATTGGTTCTA
>JAUMHM010000088.1:12060392-12107570 GCA_032362435.1 Melikaiella ostensackeni
TTTTTCCTATAAATTACCCCTGATGAGGAAGTCTAAATTGGCTTCGAAACATGTTGGTTCCCCAGTAATATAAAAAAGGCGGAGAAAAGAAAGAGTGTAAGGATCGTTTTGGTTGAATCTTTCTTTTTTCTCCCCCTTTTTTATTTCTATTGTGTACATTTATTGTACATCTGTCTCTAATGAGCCAAAAAGACAGGTAGTTTCGAAGTCTATTTTAGAATTGTGAACTTTTTTGGTGTTCTTTTTCAGTACACTACAAATTTTCGAAAGAAAATAGATTTTATTTCGATCTTTAAGAAATTTTAAAAGAGAGACATTAAACAAAGATTGGTTCCAATTTTGCAGGATTGCCTATGAATACTTAAGTTTTTTTTTTAATTGAGGTTGTTAATGATTAACTCAATTGACCAAAAGATATATATTTTACTTAAATACTTTTTTTTAACAAATTTTGAGAACGTTAGTGATTTTTTAGAAATGTGTTATTGTTTTGAATTATTACCTTTTTCTTTTAGAAAAATGGAATAATCTGAAGAGATTGGTTCTAAATCAACCCATGAAATTACTATCAATCATATTTCTTTTTATTTTCAGGTGATAATAATAATTTCCGATAAATTTATCAATTGAAACATGTTGTTTTTTCTAGAAAAATGGAATAATCTGAAGAGATTGGTTCTAAATCAACCCATGAAATTACTATCAATCAATGTTTTTCCTATAAATTACCCCTGATGAGGAAGTCTAAATTGGCTTCGAAACATGTTGGTTCCCCAGTAATATAAAAAATATGGAGAAAAGAAAGAGTGTGAGGATCGTTTTGGTTGAATCTTTCATTTTTCTCTCCCTTTTTTCTTTCTATTGTGTACATTTATTGTACACCTGTCTCTAATGAGCCGAAAAGACAGGTAGTCCCAAAGTCTATTTTTGAATTGTGAACTTTTTTGGTGTTGATTTTCAGTACACAACAAATTTTCATAAGAAAATAGATTTTATTTCGATCTTTAAGAAATTTAAAGAAAGAGACATTAAATAAAGATTGGTTCCAATTTGCAGGATTGCCTATGAATACTTAAGATTTCTTTTAATTGAGGTTGTTAATGATTAACTCAACTTACCAAAAGATATAGTATATATTTTACTTAAATACTTTTTTCAAACAAATTTTGAGAACGTTAGTAATTTTTGAGAAATGCGTTATTGATTTGGATTATTACCGTTTTTTCTTTTAGAAAAATGGAATAATCTGAATAGATTGGTTCTAAACCAACCCAAGAAATTACTATGAATCATATCTGTTTTTTATTTTCAGGTAATAATAATAATTTCTAATCAATTTATCAATTTATACCTGTTATTTTTTTAGAAAAATGGAATAATCTGAAGAGATTGGTTCTAAATCAACCCATGAAATTACTTTCAATCAATGTTTTCCTATAAATTACCCTTTGATGAGGAAGTCTGAATTGGCTTCGAAACATGTTGGTTCCCCAGTAATATAAAAAATACGGAGAAAAGAAAGAGTGTGAGGATCGTTTTGGTTGAATCTTTCTTTTTTTCTCTCCCTTTTTTCTTTCTATTGTGTACATTTATTGTACATCTGTCTCTAATGAGCCGAAAAAACAGGTAGTCTCAAAGTCTATTTTCGAATTGTGAACTTTTTTGGTATAGTTTTTCAGCACACAACAAATTTTCATAAGAAAATAGATTTTATTTCGATCTTTAATGAAATTAAGACTCTTTTACAATCTATGGGAAAATCATTCGGAACCATATTTCAAGCTCACTCATGGAATTCGCGATATCACAAGCGACACGCAGTGACGGGCAATGCTCTCTCTTTCTCTCTCTCTTGTTCAAGAGAGATGGCTTCGCGAGAGTGATCGGGACTAAAAAAGAGCGAAACAACCTCCAGGAAAGAAGGTAGTCGAGCCAATGGAACCGATGGAACCAATGCGCGTGTAGCCAGTTTATTCCCACTGGCCAATCGTGTTAAATCGTTTCAGCCTCCTCTCCTCGCTCGTCGAGTATCGAAGCTCGGAGAGAGCGAGCCAAACAAAACAAAGACAGGAATAAGAAGGACGAAGCAGAAACAAGAGGAAGAGCAAAAAGGAGAAGATGAAGAAAAAGAACAAGAGAAGCAAAAAAAGAAAAAAAGGCATCGAAGAAAACCGAGGAGGCAATTTTATCACGAGAACCAGTCGAGGTGGAAGGGTGAGGGAGAAGTAGGGGCGGGTGGGGGTGGTATGAAAGAATTCGTTCTATATGTATACATGTACGTACTCGCGGTATTGCGCCGTCTCCGTCTTATCGATAATTGGAAAAAAGGAAAAAGTGGTACCAACGACGTCAGGGCGACCGTTTCACCCTCTCTTACCTCAACACCCCTCTTTTCCACCCTTCAGAGTTCCACCCCCTCTGAATTTTTCCCCAACTCAACCACCCCTCGTTCCGCCAATCCATCTTTTTCCTCTTTGCTCACCTCCTCCTTTCCTGCAGTTCTCTTCTTTCCACCATCCATCTATCTGTCCATCCACCTTTTTTTTCTTTTTGCTCTCTCGCTCTCAATTTATCCTCCCCTCCCTCCTATACCCCCTCTGTGCACCTATCCAGGGCGATGAAGTGTTCCATGAGTCGAAGGTAGAGAAAAGCTGAAGTGAACGAGGTAGGTTGGAGGAAGAGGAGGGCAGATCTGTGGGGGAGGGGGGGGGAATCGAAAGAGAGGGGGGCAGGCCGAAGTAATGGAAGCTGGAGTAGATATTGTATGGCATTACCAGCGAACTTCCGCGGCGGAACATTGCGATATTGGTTTTGCTGAGAGCTTGGATGCCCTTTTGCGCTGCTGTGAACTGAGGATGTCTTTGAAGATTTGAGGAAAAAATATGTTCTGGTTTCATATTTTGAAATTAGTATTTTAATAATGAGAAGATAGAAAAAAAGTACAATATTTGGATATTGTGTTTCTAAGAAATCTTAGCAATTCAGGACTTGTGAGAATCTTCAAATACGTAGCCATCTAGCGGCCGACTTGTGACTACACTACATTTAGGTTGCTACCGTTTCTTTCAAACTTTTGGGCTTCAATTGTATGATTTTGTATTAATTTAAAATTCCTTTTGAAAATTATTAATTGAATAATTATTTATTTAATTTAATAAATAAACAGCAAATCGACTATAGTAGCTGCTCGGTATTTATGTGTACTAATGCGTTTAACCAGTGTCGAGTCGCAGGTTTGAATCGAAAAACCGGCTGTACTCGGGAAGATAGTTTTCTGCAGTTTTCCAATCCACTGGCCAAACGTCCAGGTAAATGCAAATACTTCTAATGAAGTTAGATGCAGCCGCGGGTTATCACTGGATGTGATTAAATTCGTATGTAGAGTGACTCTAAGCCCACCTTAGTAAAGTAAAATTTTCACAGGCCCTTACCCAGTGGAGTAAAATTATCCGGCGATAAAGATACTTATGCTAGGCGGTCTCTGTTCTACCAGGGTTTTTTAAATAAGGGCAGAGTACTGGGTTCGAAGTGCTCCATCGAACTAAGAAAAGTATAAAATAAGTATCTTTCTGGATGAAAAAGTTTACTAAAAAATAAAAAAGTATTAAAAAGGTAGCCGTTTTAAATCAGTCGAAAATTAGTTTTTTAAATGAGAAAATAGTGTAAAAAATACTTCCAACTAAAAAATGAAGGTATTTAAAAGTGAAATTTCTTTTATAATTTTCTGCATGTAAATAACTGCGCCGAAGACTGCATCTAAAAAGGAAATGATCAGAGTTGGGTTTTTTCTTAAATGTCATAAATTCCCTACTGAGATTCCACTGCATGAACATTAGTTTGTCAAAACTTTATTTTCCAATGACGGTTTTCAACAAAATACATGAATCTGCAAACAAATAGTCCAATTTTGAACTGAATAAGATAAATTTTCAAACGAAACAATTAATTTTCAACAAAGTAGTTCAACGTTCAACCAAGTAGTTAATTTTTAGACCAAAAAAGATTATAATTTTAAATAAAAAATAGTTTAGTTCAATCAAAAAAGACAAATTTCCAACAAAATATTTGAGTTTTTAGCCAACACAGATTCATTTTCAACCAAACAGTTGAATTTTTAACCAAAAAAGATGGTTACAAGAAATTTCCACCAAAAGAAATAAAGCTTCAAAATAAAAATACGAAGTTTAACAAAACAGTTGAATTTTCAATGTTTAGTTCAGTAAAAACCGATAAGGGTCCTGCCAGGTTCGAGTGAGGAATTCCATGCATCGTATAGATATAGCCAATCTATCTGTATCTAATGAGGCTTGGACTAAAATTTCTAGACTAGAAAAAACTGGTGTGGACCCCCTCAGGCTCTAGTGAACAATTTCTTGCTTTGCATAGGTAATGAAAATCTACCCAAATGAATGTTAAATTAAAATATACTGCACTTAGATCAGACATAAATCTTTAAATTTCTGATACATTAAGAAAACAATCAACAAATTTGCTACATTTATTTGATGAATTCTGGCAATATTTGAGAGTTCATTAACATCAAGCTCAAATTTATTGTTTGTGGAAGAATGCCTAATTTATTTTTTTGAAATGATTTTTCGCTAGGTAACAGAAATTATGAAAAGTTATCTAGAAAAATAAGACAAAAAAAAGTTTTTCATTTTTTCTATTTTCTCCCATTAAATTTTAAAATCGGAAAATCCATCCCTTTCTGTTAGTAATTTCGTATGTTCTAACAAGACATAAGGAAATAGTAAAAATTAATTTATTCACTGTACAGCAACTTTCACTGAGTTAAAATGTTTCTGAAAATAACCTTGTGATGTTTTTTGAATTTTGAATTTGGGAAAATAATTAAAAATGTTTAAATAAATATTTGATTTTAGAAGTTTTATGGTTTGGAATTTCTTGCGACAAAATACTAGGTTCAGTTATAAATTTGAGATTTCCTCATCTCCAGAACGATAAGTATTTAAAAATTAAACTACACTTATGTTTTGAGTTGCCGCCTGAATGCTGCGCGCCACAGGTGACGCACATCGACTGACGCCATAATAGAATTTTGCTGCCAGTCTGCCGCATGGTCACTTTTCCATAAAAGCTATAAATCTTTAACATTTGACTAATCATTTGTTGAAGTTTCGAGTGTGGATACATATCGCGAGTATAAAAATTATATTATGAGTGTGTAAAAGTGAAGGAATCTAATTTTTGAACGCTGAAGAATAGTAGTAGAATTGTGCAGTGAGTTCTGAATCCTAACCTCTAATCGTGAATTTTCTGTAGAAAATATAGTACAAAAGTAAATTTCTAAACAGCAGTTAGTAGAACTTGACGTTCTTTAAGTGTCCAAATATATAAAAAAGTGGTTGTTTTAAATAATGTTCGAATGTTATAGATTCAGACATGATGTGGAAATTCTATGTATAATTTAAAGAGCATTTTATCGTACTGCATAAGGCAGATGTCCCTATTACGGCATAATTTCCTATTATGGCGCTATATTCGTGTAAGCAAATAACAAAATACGTAGTGATCGTTAATAAAAGCTGTTTCTGATTGTTCTAAAGTAATTCAGGTATTTAACTTTTTACATGCAGATCAAAATAATAACGAAATTTGGAAATTAAAAAACGAAATGCATGCCGGTGTCTCTATCGTTTGGTGTTTTGCGCAATTCCGCCACCATCACGCTGACAGATGCATCCGAAACAGTTCATAATTATTCATGTCCTCAAGTATGGTGCTATTTAACAAAACTCATTCGAATATTCAAAATAAACATTTTTCGCACAAGAAGCAATAAGAGCTGTAATTTTCTGTCGCTTGCGATTGCTAATAATATGAGTCCGCAAATCTTTGTTCTAAAGATACTCTGAAAAAGCTTTCAGTAAAACATGAAACATGCGTCGGAATGCATCTGTCAAAAATTTAGGTTACTGATAAGGACATGAAGATTTTTTGTACGTATCAATGCGCGTTGGTATTTTTACGGTTTTTTAAAAAATTTTTCCAATAACGTGACCCACAGTTTTTATAAACAAAAATAGTCCTGAATAAACAGTTTTTTGTAATGATAACGCTCAATTTTTTCTAAATTGCCTTTTTTTACATTTTTACGACTTTATTTTAATTTTCTGCCAAGTTTTTCTTTTCATTACCCACGAAGAACAAATTTCTCGACTAAATTAAGATTCATCCAAAAGATGAGTAAAAAATTGTTATGGAGATTCCAATTCAGTTGTGTTATACAATTATATAAAATAATAATAATCATCGAGAAATTTAGAAAATTGTGTCAAAAAAATTCAAATTCGAAACAAAACAAAAATTTCAATTGAAAAAATATAGACAAATAGCATCGATGTTCCTAACATTGATTTAATATGGACACACCAAATCTCATAGAGCCGTATTATGTACATCGACACAGTGCCCGTTTTTCACGATTATTTTTGATTGGAGCAACACAAAGTACCATTTCTGGATAGAATATGAATCTTGGATGATGAAACTATACCGCGGTATCAATATTTTTATGATTTTCGTAATTTACACTTATTTTATTCTCCATTTATTACGACGGCACCATAAAGTTCTCCATAATAGGGACATCTACCTTACTATTTGGAATTGTTTGCAGACCCAATTATACTAGATTTACTTATACTGGATCGGACTCACATAATTTTAGACAATTTCTGATAATATGTCAATCCAATCTGGTTTAAGTGAGCAAATACCCCCATAGGAGCCTATGTATGAGAAAACATCAGTAAACGAAAAACACCAAACAACACCATACACCTAATTTTGTTCCTACTACAGCATCATCGCAAGAGGTTTCAAACATCGTATTGAATTCTAAACATCTTTAACTCATCGGGCACTTTTGTCTTGGTCCGTGGATGATGATGGGATATCGGTTTCACCCGAGAAAAAAACAAAACAAATAATAATAAATGAACAGCAACATATGAATAAATAATTGAAAAGACGAATCTTGATTAATGGAAGCTGCTTTACCTTAACGAGGAAGTGATGCCACAAAGTGAATAATTAAATAACCAATAATGAAGATAGTAACCAACAGTCCTGCCCGCTTTGGACTAAATAATCAAGATTACATGGCATTTCTTGCATGAAATTTGCAACAATGTAGCCGCTGTGCAAGCATAAAAGAATTTAAATATAGGAAAAACTAAGCCATATATGCATTTAAATCAGAGGAAACAGAGAGTGGTTTTTCGCTATTGCATTCTAAAAGAGCCTATTTGAGAAAAGTGAGAGTCACTCATAGAAATGGATACCCATTGCGTAATAAGTGTGTAATGGTAAGAAGCCGACAAAGTCAACAATCTCTTACTACAGTGCCAAAGGCATCGAATCATACATCATACAACAGTAAAGAGTAAAACTTGAGTCTCTCGAACTACAATTCAAATAGCCTATTTTCTATTGTGTTCCATTGTTATCTCGAGAGTCATTTAATTGCCAATATCCTTACAATACTATTGAAAGGCTAGTACTAGACTTTATCCATTTCCGGTAATGAAGACACATACAATTGTTCAATTTACAATTATACATTTTCCTTTAAAATATTTGTTTTATAAAAGGACAAAAATTAGATCAAAGTTTCTTAGAGGTAGATATAAAATCTTCTTTATTATGAAAATTTTTTGTGTACTAAAAGAGAACACCCAAAAAGTTCATGTGACAACAACACTGTATAAACAAACGTTCCATAGAATGTTATGAAATAAATATATTCAAGAACGCGTCAAGTGTTTTCCATATGTTTTTACACAAAAACACCTAATAAAGTGACCAAATGAAACATTTAGTGTTTCCTATAAGAAATAAAAAATACTATTTTTGCACGTCAGGGCCCTTTTTATATGCGTCACTCATGCTGAACAAAATGCCACTGGGGCCTCTACTTTTGGAAAATAAATGCTACTGTTGCCTAAATTCTTAGATGTGAATTATCCCCTAGGCATATCAGTACTCTTGACTGTTATGTACATAAAATTATTCGTACTTTCCTGTGCAATGTGCTGTTATAATCCACCATCCTGGAAAAAAACTCATCGGAAATTTTTATAATGTCACTGGAAATTTTTGTCAACAAAACAGAAAATTAAACTCTCCTCCTTGAACTGAATGAAAAGCTTAAATAGTATTCATTTTTATTAAGCAAGTTCTCTGTCTGAGCTGTTAAATCCTATTTCGAGTAAACTATTCAACAATTGCTACTTACTGAATTCTTGAATAGTTTGCCACGCAGCGGGAAACCGAACCTCATGCGATTTGAAATTTAAAGATAAGTACTTTTGAATTTTCCAAACATTAAATATACAATACACGAAGGGAAATATTGCAGACCTCTACAAGAAGAAGAATTGAATTTCAGCAAGTTGAAGTTGGCGAATTATAAATACCGGAAGCATCTTGATAATATTTGCGGAAATGGTCAAAACAATGTCGAGTGTCAAACAAAATTGGATATTTCAAGTATTTTCTTCAGTTTAGAAAAAACATATAGACATACAAACGCTCTTATTAAAATTTACAAAGAAAACGACCCGGTTGGTCAAAAAGCTGTTGATTCATGCCTCGATGGAGTTGATTTTTTTCAACAGTGCTGCAACTGTACGTTTTTCTCACCGCATCTACGAAAAAATGGTCGTTGTTGAAAGAAAAATCGAAGAGTAACAATAAAAAACTCCAACTGCATAGACTCTCGGATACAAGGTGGAATGCTCACGCACAATCAACATCAGCTATAAAAGCGGATTAGGATGAAATCATCAGTACGTCAGAAATTCGAATTCATGTTTAAGTTGATTCTATGGCATGAAATTCTCAGCGAGTTTGATAAAACATCGAAATGTCTCCAAGGTGAGCAGATGTTCGAGAATTCTTTGTGTCCTTCGGTGAAGTTGGTCGAAGTGTTATGACGAGATGTTAGCAATAGCAGCTTCGAATAAATTTTGTTTGTAAAATCTGCCATGTTTCAATTAGATACGTAATTTAATTTGAATTTAAATAATTTTCATGCAACATAGACATTTTGCTTGATGTAATGTAATCAAGCATTTCAGAAAACAATTTGTCATAGAGACTTAAGGAAAGAAAAGGGTATGTTGTTGGCAAAACAAACGTTGGTATTATCATTAAACGACCTATTGAAGAAAAGCTGTGAAACATAACTCTTCTTTGGCAGATTTTGTAGAACACATGCGTGGAGAATTTGTCGATTTCGAGTCTAGAACCATCTTGAAGAAACAAATTCAGTTTCAACACACGTGAAAAATCATTTCTGAAATGATATTTATATTATTAAATAGTAAATTGTACCTACTTACTTTTTATTTTTCAGAATATCCGATTGACACAAAATTACACAAGCCAAGCATAAAATGGCGCGTGCGACTGCTGACAGCTGATCGACTATAGAACGGTAGGAGGAAGATATGTTTGCGCATCGGAGTTTGCGCAGTACGTTTGGACTGCAGCAGCCAATAGATGTTTGACGGACACTTTGAAACACTAAAATATTGAATCTTTTGTCCGCGTTGTCTAAGATATGATATTTGTATTTGGATAGGATTGTATTCAGCCTATCATATAATTATAATGATTGGTTAATTAATTTCAATTTTTTCAACTGGGCAACCCAGTTTGGCCCAAATTGGTGCTTAATTATAAACTGGGCTAAGTTTGGCCGATTTCTACACGGGCTCCTTGATTCTTTCCACTTCTCTTGTAATTATGAATAATCTTCATGATGATAATTTAGAAAAGAAGCTGAAATTTCTTTGTATAGGGGAAATTATTTAAATTCAAATATCACAACTGGCCTCTACATTAGAAGATCTTTTGACATCAAGCGAAGCTATTTCGCTCTCCTCAAACTTTGAAACTCTAAGTCCAGTATGAAAAAGGATTTTAATTGCCCGTGTCCTACTTCACTTGAACGGGTGATTTCCTTCTTCTTTAGAAACAAAGAAAAAAACGAAACGGTAATGACTCTGAGTCAACAACCTGCAGGCAATCAGTCCATTGTTTCCTTCGTCGTGTGGAACAGAAGAACGATAAATTTCGAACGGAAACGACAGGCTGTTTCGGATTGTCGTTGACTTTTCATGGAAGCGATATAGCGCGTCGTGGACGTGCTCTCGATAATTCTCCAGCATATGGGCATTACCTCAAAAGTGTCATTTTTTGTCGAAAAAAAAACGGTCTAAATGAATTCAGCCTGTGTGGAAAAATCTTCTGTCGCAAGTCAAGTTTCAGACTTATTGTAGACATCTATTCATTTGTTCAAGACTTGGAAAAATATTTTTTGATCATGATGTGATTGACAGATGTTTGCGTTCCCTCACTGCGGATGATTCTGCGTTGCTCACAAGGCGAAAGATCTCGTAAGCAACGCAAAATCATCGGTAGTAGCGAGGCCAACATCTGTGATATGAAAAAATGTTTTCGATATCATCATTCGGTGATGATTTGAAAATTGAAGGGACTTAGAATGCTAAAAGTTTATGTTTGTTTTATTAACTATCAAATCCCTCAAGAAGGCTCAAATTCAAACAGAATTGAAGACATGAGAATGACAACTCGATAAGTAGAAGTTTTTCGAAATTATATTCAATCATACTGTGGCTTCCACCTGTGCACCAAGTATACATGTGGATCATTTTATGTCAGAACCAAGTATTTGTAAGAAACAAACCTTTTCCTATGCGTGAGTTAATCAATTTATCCCTATCACCTTTCATTTTTGAGTCTCCGAAATGACTCAGTACCCTGTCAGTACCTTCGCGTTGCACACAAACCCAACGATTCATGTCTCCGAGTAAAATGATTCTTTCGCCAGGATATCAGGTTCGAATTTAATGAGTTCCAGAAGGTATCTTTTACATCCATGCTGTCACCATCAACTGGAGCGTAGCACGCTATAATAAATAGCCTTCTGCTTGCCAATTTCATTCTAATCCATAACAGTCTAAGAGATACAGATTCATACTTTTTGACATGCTGCTAAACACTAAACTTCTGCCATTCAAAGGAAAGTATGAAAACAAATGTTAACGATTGGCAGAAAAAATTGCTTCCTAAGAAAGAATGAAATGATTAATAGACTTCTGGTTCGTTTAACGTTCAAAATACAGCTTTGAAGAGCTTAGAACACGGAGTGTTGATCGAGTCTCTAGCAAAGGAGAGCTTTTAGAGCTTAAAACGCTCGGCTCGACATACGAGCTACAGGCTGCAGGCAAATACAAAGCGAAAGATCACCGAATAGGGATCCATCCGTTCTCTGCTACCTGCCTATCCAACCGAGTATGTCTGTTCGACTGTACGCTTTCCTGTCATTACTGCATTCCCCGTGTCCCTCGTACCGTGCACCAAATACTCGGGTGCATACTCATTTCGATCCAACTAACAAATACGATGCTCTTTCTTACTTCGTTACTCTCTTCAACCCATCAACCCTCGCCATAATTTCTTTCTCTCTCCTTCCGCGATTGAATTCATCTAACTCAAAACCACTATCGTCACAAGTAATTGTGCTTTTTTTTGATCAATCGAGATCTCGAATAAATTCTCAAGCTTTTTCATTTTTTAACCATTCCTTTTTCAACAGAGAGCATTATTGGCAAGGTTAAATAACGAGATGTTATATTCATCGAGAAGATAATTTTTCATTTGAAATCGACTGTGGAAACATCTGGCGCTGATCAGGATCCAGACTAGACCATCTGAACTTATCATTAAGGTGGTCCTTATTTAGATGGTGAAAATTTCTTTTGGGAATTCGTTTGGTCCCACTCGCGATTATGCTGCGAATGCCCAAAAATGGAATTCCTTAAAAATTTAACCCAATTAGTTAAAATTTACAGAGAGGTATTCATTACTGAACTGGTGTTGTAAAAAAAAATCGAGATTGAATTTACATTACTGATTCAAGTATAATCGCGGTATTAACTTCTTTAGGCAACTAAAGACATTACATTTCGTCAAAGGCTTGACTTTTCTACAGCACAGTATAGAGTCCAGTCCGGAACCGGAATCAGTCCTATACTCACAACAGTGAAGGCAGATTTAGGTTCATAAAATTAAAAGTGACTATATATCGACACGTCAACATCCGTCACTCTGTGTCCTTGTAAATTCTTTTCGGCCGATCATTCTTTATTGTTGCGAGTATAGGACTGATTCCTGTTCTGGACTAGACTCTATACAATGCGCTAGCGGAGTCAAGCTTCCAACGGAATGCAATGTCTTTAGTTGATTGAAGAAGTTGATACATGTATTTGCTGAATTAACATTTATTTGCTGAAACAAAAAAGGTCGAAGCAGATGAGAAAACGGCATCATGCAATGCAAGCTTCGTTTTCCGTATTTTCTGCATCTATTCCTAAAATTTTCTAATCATTACATGATTCTGGCACTGAATATCCAACTCTTCAATCCTATTTTTCTCCGAGTTGATCCATCGCCCCAGGCACTTGAAGTTTCCCATAAGATGGGTGAAATTGTGCAAAAACGTTTAATTTACGTAACTCTTTCAGTTTCTATATTTGAATCAACCGTCCAGATAAGACGATAATCTCTATGTAATGCTGGGAATATCTTAATTTGGAAAAACTTGAAATTTTCAAAAATGGTGGACTCAACAATTTGGGTCAATAATTGCATTTTCTATATTCATTAGCAGAGAGCGAACGAGCCCAGTCTGAAGTCGCGCACCGAGCCCAGGCTACGCTCCCTCGTTGCGGTGAGTCACCACATGGGTGAGGGGGGGGGAGCACGCGCGAACATTTGAATGTCAGTGACTGATTAGCGAACAGCACTGAGTGCGTGCGCATGTTCGCTTGCTCGGTTCAGGGGCTCTCTGCAACGAGAAAGCCGAGTCGAGGCTCGGTGCGCAACTTCAGACTGGGCTTGTCCGCTCTCTGTTTATTAGCTAAGAATAATTAAGCATTGTAAAAAATTCAAAACATTTGAATTCAAATTCAGAATTTGAAAAATCCAAGATGGCGGACAATTAAATATTCCAAAAAAGCGCATTTTTGCAGTTTTCAATTAAATATTTTCAAATTTTCGTATAAAAGAAGTGTGGCTTTTGAAGGCATCCGATGATCCCAGAAGTCCCAAAAGTTTGAAAGAAATCCAAGATGGCGGTAAATTGAAGTTCCAAAAATAGCCACTTTTTGCAGTTTTCAATGAAATATTGTCAAATTTTTCTAGAAAACAAAGTGTGGCTTTAAAAAGTATGCAATGTTCCCAAAAGCCTAAAATTGTTTAGAACTCCAAGACGGCGGTAAATTGAAAATTCCAAAAATAGCTTATTTTTGCACTTTTGAATGAAATATTTTTAAATTTTGTTATGAAAAAAAGTGTGGCTTTAGAAAACATTCGAACATCTCAGAACTCCAAATTTTAAAAAATATAAGATGGCGGCCAAATAAATATTCCAAAAATGCTCATTTTTGCATTTTGAATGAAATATTTTCAAATTTTGCAATAAAAAGAAGTATGGGTTTAGAAAACATTCGATGATCCCAGGGCTCCAAATTTTTGAAAAAATCTAAGATGGCGGCCAATTAAATATTTCAAAATAGCTCATTCCTGCAGTTTTCAATGAAATGCTCCGAGAAATAAAAAATTTGAAACAATCAAAAGGTGGTGGCAAGTCGATTTTTCCTACTTCGTTTCACTCTTACACTGTAATCGTAACCGTCTTAAGATTCGCCAGAAAATAAAATTCATCTTGAATCATTTTTTGTTGATATGAGACCTTTAACATTTTGGAAAAAGTCCAAGATAGTGGCCAGAGAACTTTGCAAAAATCAATCAGTACCTAAATTTTTGAGTGAAATCTGTTTAATTTTGTTGATAAATGAAGTTTCTCAGTTTTGTTGCAAGCTAATTACTCTAATTTTTTAATATCACATGCATGGGAAAAGGAATTTAAATGGGATCCTGTATTGATTCTGCGGTGTCATATCTCCACCTCGAGATAAGGTTGCTTCTTTCACGTTTTGCAAGCATCCAAAGTATTTTTTTTAAATTTTATGTGCGATAAATTAATTTGTTTCAAATTTCACTTTCGTGTAATTCATTCTAAATTCAATTCTTTGACTAGCTTTTTTTGGGATTTTTGAAAATTTGTTCTTCCTAACCACTGAAAATGAATTATTACACAACAAGCATATTCAGAATGAATTCCGAAAAAATAATTTTGAAGTTCTAATATCAACATAAAATGTTTTAAAATAAACTTCATTTTTTGGCGAATTTTGGGATGATTTCGCTGAAAAGTATAAGGGTAAAATAATTTTGAGACCTCGAATAGCCGACATCTTGGATTTTTTCAAAGGTTTGAATTTTCCTGTCTATCATTCACTTTACAATAATTCAATCCACTTTTGGGGTTTCGCAGCCCCGGGCAGAAACATTTATAGTTTCGGTCGGGTGTCCGTCCGTCGTATAAGAAAGGGGCAGTGGTGGGAAATGATGGGATGTGAGGGAAAGTGAGGGAAGGGGAAGTAGGGTTTAGTGAGGGGAAGTGTGGAAAGTGGGATGGTGGGAAATGGCGGTGAGGGGAGGGAAGTGAGGGGTGGGGAGGGAGAAATAGGGAGAAATGAGGGGCACCGAGGAGATGGGGAATAAAGGGGGGATTGAGAAGATGTAACGGGAAATGAGGTTGATGAGGGTAAGTTACGAGGAGGGAGGGGAAATAAGGAGAAGTCCGCATAGAGACGATCTTGTGGACGATTGATTTGAATACAAACTGAAAAAGTTATGTAAATCAAACATTTCCACGTTAATCTTATGGAAAACTCAGAGCATCTAAGCCGATGGGTAAATATTACCGATTTACCTAAAATTTGAAGGATATTCTATTTTTGGGCATTCGCACCGGAATCGCGAGTGCGAGCAAAAGATTTCAAAAAAAAGTAAATAAGGACCGTCCTATTGACCATCTGAACCAAAACTATAATTTCTTCATTTTTCATTCTTTTAATACTGTTTAATGATACTTTTTGAATGCAATCACCTGTGGCTTATCATATTGGTTCTAATTCGCCTAGGTCACAAATTCCTTCATGAAATCAGTTAGTGCCGGCTTGTCTAAAAGAGCAATTTATTTTTTTACGAAGTTTAGGACGATTTCGCTGAAAAGTTTCGGTCGAGTGTCCGGTATAAAAAAGGGGAAGTGATGGTACCTGAGAAGGTATGGGAAATAGGGGAAGTGTGGGGAGGTGGATGATGGGCAATGCTGGTGAGGGAAGGGAAATGAGGTGTTGGAAAGTGATTGGTGGGAAGGGAGAAGTTAGGAGAAATGAGGGGTAGGGTGAAATGAGGAGCAGCGAGGAAATGGGGAAAGAGGGGGGATTGAGGGGAAGTAACGAAAATTGATTCGAATACAAACAGAAAAAGTGACGTGAATCGAACGTTTTTGCAGAATTTTCCATGTTAATCTTATGGAAAACTTAGAGTGCCTGGGCCGTTGGGTAAATATTAACCGACCTGCCTAAAATTTTGAGGACGTTCTATTTTTGGACATTCGCACCAGAATCGCGAGTGCGAGCAACAGATTTCCAAAAAAAGTGAATAAAGACCGCCCTATTGACCATCTGAACCGACCATCTGAACCAAAACATTTCTTTCTTTGTTATTCTTTTGAGACTATTTAATGACACTTTCTCTTTGGATGCAATCACTTGTGGTTTATCATATTGGTTCCAATTCGCCTAGTTCACAATTCCTTCATAAAATCAATTAGTGCCGGCTCATCTATAAGAGCAATCTGAGATTTTATATACAAAGGTGAGCGACGTACTCTCGTCATTAAGAGCCGACTGTGAGTGTCGGGCTGATTAATAGAGGATGGCACGAGATAATCGAAAGGAAGTAACAAAATGAAAATAAGGTACATATATAAAAAAAGATCGTCCTGCGAAAAGACGATGCGATGGCATCTTATTGCCATCACGAGGGCGACTTTACTTCATGGCCGTCTACCCTCGGGAAATTACAGGATAGTTATATTCGATGCTCGTGATAATTTGTGTTTTCTCGGCCTGTAAAGCTCGGTTTTTCGTTACGCGTAGCTGACGCCGTCGAAGGATAACTCGACGAGTGAATAAAAAAGGGTCGAGGGGCAGCCTAGCGCCGGAAACTATTAAGATAATTCGGTATACACCTATGTGCGTGTTATAACTTGCTTTTCCTTCGGTGTACAACACTTTGTTTAATCTCTAATTAATTCACTGAATCTCCCATTACTCGGTCGTCAGGCGCGTTTCCCATTTAATTATCCAAATATAATTGACGCTCCGCACCTTTGGGTTTTGCGTTCGAGTTGTTTAAGTTTTTCTGTTTAAGGCCCATATCATACAATTTGCAAAGAAATGATCCTTACTATTCCTCTCGGTACTGCTTGTCTTAATGACTGGTTAATTTATGTCCCAGGCTCAGCCAACCCGCAAAAGTATATCAGCTTTATGTGGAAACATAATAATTGTATGTTTTCAATTTATATGGTCTGCGGAATGTTTATAAATTATTTATAACATCGATAAAATCTGTTGATATTCCACTTTTTCTAGTAGAATTATGTATTTATTCCTGCGTCCTCGTAGAGGAAGCTTTGTAACGATGAATATTTTCAAACTTCATTCCATTTTCTCAGACTCTTCCTTTGCAATGAAAAATCCTCTTTTTTGTCCTCTCAGACTCCTTCTACAATCCAAACTCCTCTTCTCAACCCCATCTGAATCCCTTCGATATGAAAAATCCCTTTTTCCAACCATTCAAACTCCTTTTACAATACAAAATCCACTTCTTTATCTTCTCAGACTCCCTTCACAATCCAAAAATCCTCTTTTTCATTCCCTTAGACTCATTTTACAATCTAAGATCCTCTTTTGCATACCCTGTGACTCGTTTTACAGTCTAAATTCCCTTTTTCTATGCCCTCAGACTCCTTTCACAATCCAAAATCCCCTATTCTATTTCCTCAGACTCCTTTTGCATTCTAGAATTTTCTATCGTCTCAGGCTCCCTCAAACTCCTTCTTCGATCTTAAATCCCCTTTTGCAACCCTCAAGACACCTTTTACAATCAAAAGTCCCCTTGCTATATTCTGAGACTCTTTTTAAAGCGTAGAATCCTCTTAATAATCTCTTTAGACTCCTTTTACTATCAAAAATACGCTTTTTCCATCCCCTCAGACTCTTTTCACAATCCAAAATCCCCTTTTTTCCCCCTCAGACACCTTTTTCAAACCAAAATCCCTCTTTTCATCCTCTCAAACTCCTTTTACAATCTATAATCCTCTTTTTCATCCCCTCAGATTCCTTTTGCGAGAAAAATTCCCCTTTTTATCCCCTTAGACTTCTTTCACCATCTAAACTCCTCTTTTCCATCCCCTCAGACTCATTTTACAATCTGAAACACCCTTTTCTGTCTCGTTAGACTCCCTTTGTAAGAAAAAATCCCCTTTTTGAACCCTTCAGTCTCATTTTACAATCATAAGTCCCCTTTTCATCCTTTCAGACTTCTTTTACAACGTCAATTTTTTTTTCCATCCCTTCAGACTCCTTTTACTATCAAAAATACCCCTTTGTATCTTATCAGACTCCTTTCACAATCCAAATTCCGCTTTCTCTACCTCTGAGACACATTTTTCAATTCAAAATCTCCTTCTTCATCCCCACCAGACACCTTTTACAATCTAAAATCCCCCTTTTCAACCTCCAGACTCCTTTTACTATCAAAAATACTCCTTTTTCATCCACTCAAGCTCCTTTTGCAACCCCAAATCACTTTTTCTTCCCTCAGACATTTTTTTCAATCTAAAATCCTCTTCTTTATCCCCTCAGACTCCTTTTACAATCCAAAATCCGCTTCCCAACCCTCAGACGCCATTTGCAAGAAAAAAAACCCTCTTTCATCCCCTCAGATTCCTTTTTCAATCCAAAATCCCTCTTTTCATCCTCTCAAACTCCTTTTACAATCTAAAATCCTCTTATCCATCCCCTCAGATTTCTTTTGCAAGAAAAATTTACGTTTGTTATCCCCTTAGACTTCTTTCACCATCTAAACTCCTCTTTTTCATCCCTTCAGACTCATTTTACAATACAAAATACCCTTTTTATGCCATCAGACTCCCTTTGCAAGAAAAAATCTACCTTTCCAACCTTTGAGACTCATTTTACAATCATAAATCCCTTTTTCATCCTGTCAGACTCTTTTTACAATGTAAAATCCTCCTTTCTATCCCTTCAGACTCCTTTTACTATCAAGAATACCCCTTTTGCATCTTCTCAGACTCGTTTCACAATCCAAAATCCCCTTTTTCTACCCCTCAGACACCTTTTTCAATTCAAAATCCCCTTCTTTATCCCCTCAGACACCTTTTACAATCTAAAATCCCCTTTTTCAACCCTTCAGACTCCTTTTACTATGAAAAATACTCCTTTTTCATCCACTCAAGCTCCTTTTGCAATCCAAAATCATTTTTTCTTCCCTCAGACATTTTTTTCAATCTAAAATCCTCTTCTTTATCCCCTCAGACTCCTTTTACAATTCAAAATCCACTTTCCAACCCTCAGACGCCATTTGCAAGAAAAAAACCCTTTTTCATCCCCTCAGATTCCTTTTTCAATCCAAAATCCCTCTTTTCATCCTCTCAAACTCCTTTTAAAATCTAAAATCCTCTTATCCATCCCCTCAGATTTCTTTTGCAAGAAAAATTTACCTTTGTTATCCCCTTAGACTTCTTTCACCATCTAAACTCCTCTTTTTCATCCCTTCAGACTCGTTTTACAATACAAAATACCCTTTTTTATGCCATCAGACTCCCTTTGCAAGAAAAAATCTCCCTTTCCAACCTTTGAGACTCATTTCACAATCATAAATCCCTTTTTCATCCTGTCAGACTCTTTTTACAATGTAAAATCCTCCTTTCCATCCCTTCAGTTTCCTTTTACTATCAAAAATACCCCTTATTTATCTTCTTAGACTCCTGTCACAATCCAAAATCCCCTTTTTCTTCCCCTCAGACACCTTTTTCAATCTAAAATTGCCTTCTTCATTCCCTTAGACTGCTTTTACAATCAAAGATTCCTTTTTCTATACTCTCAGACTCCTTTCACAGTCCAAAATACCCTTTTTCGACTCACGAGCTTTATTTACAATCCAAAATCTTTTCTATTCCCTGAGACTCATTTTTCAAATCAAAATCTTCTACACAACTCACTTGACTCAATAATTTCTTTAAAGGATTAATTATCCGGGAATTGTTTGTAATATTTAAACCTTTGTAAGATCTTGGAAATAAATGAGGATATTAAAGTTAAAAATTAAAAATTTATCATATTCACTATCAAGAAAACAACTTGGAAAATTATTGCTTTTACTATTAATATAAATTTTATAAGTAATAAATGAGTATTGAATAGATTATCATTTTTAGATATTGCGTTCCGTTTCAATAAAGAAGTTTATCATAGAAGTCTTTCATCATGGTTACAGAAAATAGATCAGCCTGATTCTTGTCAAGGTTTTACTTCTTCAAAATAATATATAAACAATAAATACAAAACCATCTTCTATGAGGAAGTACAGCGTTCATGAAATAGTGACAATTAAAAATTCACCATATAATGAACGCACCCAAACTACTTTGCAAGCGGTTTTATTATATTTTATTAAGGAAGATTTCTCCTGTATTCTTTTTCAGGGTAGATTATAATTGGTACGCCATTGTTTCCAGCTAATAAAGAAAAAGAAATCCTAGAAACCAGTGGACAGTGAATCGTGATTCGTTTCCTAGTCGAAGTCGATATCACGGTACCTTCGTCAGATTGAAACAGTGGATTTAATGAGATGTATACTCTCACATAAAAAGGGAACGAACGGTCGAGTACACGCGAGTACGTGTGCCGATAACTGAATGTCGAGTCTATATACGAGCAAGTAAAGTGAATAAGCCAGTCTGTCGTATTGTAATTGCGTGCTGCAAGCAGCTGAGTACTCCATGCGTGAACGATTTTGCTGCGCTCGTCCGAAACTCCGAACGATCCTAATCACTCTGATCGTTCACTCTTATAAACTTCAAACTTGAATAGAAAACATTTTTATATTGAAAAAATCGTAACCAAAACAATCATTAAACAAAAATTGGATATGATTATGCTCCTCGGGCTTTCTCTCCAATATGTTCTCGATGTGTTCTCGATAATAGTCCGTGTTGCACACTCGAGGCCTGACATCGTTCCCCGTGACTTCGAGCAACGAACTATGTTCGTGATCGAATTTTCAGCTGCGGCCGACAGCTACTTTACTATCAAGGAGAAGGAAAAGGGGGAGAGATTTCGAGTCCTCATAAGGGAGTTTTTGGCCTTAGGCATACGATGACTCTAATTTTCAAATTCTATACATAGGAGATCTGATCAACAGATATCTATTGTATCGAACTTATTTTTCGTTTCACACGAAATTCGTTTTGAAAAAACATGTGTTTTGAAAAAAACGTTTCTTTAAAAAAGATCACCTTATTTTTACTTAAAATGAAAGGTTTTATGGGTAGGAATAGATTTTTTTATATTAGGGTAAATGTCCCAATTACTGCGGGTGTCCCAATTCCTGCGATACTCATATAACACTAATTTACAAATTTTTGGTTCATCGCATGTACCTAAAAGAAAAAGTGTTCTCTAGACAAATTCTTGGTCGCTAAAAAAGAAAATGACACTCATTTATTCTTCCAAAGAAGCGTTTTCAAGATATTTGCAAAAAACATGTTTTTTGGCTCTTTTTTCAATTACTCTTTTTTACTTTCATCGCCTGTGACCCAAACAATTTTAATCCAATTGACACAGACAGTATATTGTCGGAAAGAGGAAGATCATACCTTTCGAACGAAACACAGTTTATGTTAATTAGATCAACCGTTATCAAGATTTATGCCAGTAACTGAAAAAACACGCCTTTTGTAAATATCTCGAAAACGCTTCTTTAGAAAAATAAATTAACGTCATTTTTTTTCAGTGACCCAAAATTAGTCTATAAAAAACCTTTTTTCTCCTGGTACATTTTTCGTTTAAACTAGTGTAATGCTTCATACTGAAAGCAGAATAAACGGAAGATAAGAAAATGTAAATAATTGATAAATTTAAGTACATTTATTTTCCTTTTTAATTTTCCTTGTTGCCATATTGGATCCACTTTTTTTTCTGTTGTCACCTTATTGTACTTGTCATTTTGAATATTTCAGATTAGGCAGTGTTTCATATTCTGAACTTTATAATTTATAATATTCTACTTGAAACCCAGTGAAGCATGGCTGAAATTTTAATTGGTAGTCCCTGATTTTTCAGTGATTTTTTTCTGATTGAGCTTAGAATAAAAAAGAATATTACTTTTGAATAATAAATATTAGATAACAATAAATTGTGTCACAAACAATACTTTCATGTATTCTAAACATTGCAAATATAAAAAGTCATTCAGAAAACATTTAAATAAGTATAAATTGTTAAAAACAAAAATGACCATGTTTTTGGCTGCCTTGATCACACGTGTAGCTTGAATGGCCATCTAAATTAAAAATTTAAAACTGTCTTATTTTCCATTAAATTTTGTTACTAATGTCGTTAGATGATTCCCGATAAAAATTTGTGCACAAGAATATTACATTCTTCCATTTAGAAATGTTCTAATAATATAAAATACGCGTCAAATAGTACGATTACAATAAGGTTTAGTAATGTACGATACAATTTCATAAGTAAACATTCTATAGCTCTGTACTCAATACATCAATTATAATAATTAAATTAAATAATATTTCCAATAATAAATAGTATTTTTTGAATATTGAGATGTAAAAATGATATTCAAATTTATCAATTCAACTTCCCATCGACGCCATGTGACGGCGCGCAAAAGCATGATTTGCCAGCCGTTGTTCGGCTGTTTTATCCACAAAACCTATTGGCCGTCTTAAACAAGTGTCAATACTTGCATATTTTGTTTATTTTTAATTATGCAGTTAGAATTCGACAAAAGTTAAACACTGACATAACAGCTCAGTGTGTGAATTATAAATAGCCACAAACAACAATCAACATAAAACAATCTAAAATACTTAATATTATGCCTAAAGTCCAATAAAAAATGTTAACTCAAGTAGGTTTAAAATTATTATCATGCTCTGTGATTGCACTTCTAATATTTGAGATTCGAAATTACCTACCTAAAAGGTGAATTCAATGAACAAATATATCAACACTAAAAATCGATATTAATTTTGCTTTCCTTATGAATTATTAAAGATGTCCATATTATAGCTCTGGCCGTTTTAAACCCACATCCACTACTATTTGAATTTGGACAATTTGAAACGTTTAAGTTAAAACTTGCTCACTCAAGTAGTGTTGTTTGAAAAGTAAGTTACTGAAATTTCCTTAACACTTACTGATACTTTAGTAACATTTTCTACTGGGAAAGTAATAAAAATGATTGGAAATTGGAAACGCATTGATTAAAAATTTGAGTCGCAATAGCTCATTAAAAGACGCACACCTCTTCACTTCGAGTGGTTAGATAAAATTCATAATGAACCTTTGATAAACCGGACAGATAAAACCGACCATTGCCGTAAATAGGAGCACAATGAGGTAAGAGGAAGGTCGAAAACGAGCACCTACCATATGCATATATGCCGGTACACGTGTAGGTACATCGAGAATGGCGTGATATCGTTATTACCTTCATGCCACAGTGGCTTCCAATGAATTCTCCCCTTGGTTAATAAATTTCACGGTTTCGATCTTCGCGCCAATATTGAATTCGATCAGCTACCAGCTCGATTCGCTCCAGTTGCCATGACAGTTCGGCCGAGGAGTTCATGTGATACGCCAACAAGAGCCGCCTAACGACTTTTTAACGATCCTCAGCCAAGAACATTGCTGAACTGTGCACTTCGATTCTTCGCCTCGCAATATTTCAAAAATGTTTACTAATTTGCCGTTAAATGTTCACTAATTAGCTTGAATGCCTAACTAAATAGTCGAGTTCTTCCGGGGAGAATTGAGGCGAGTTGATTGTGAAAATAATAAATTTATTTTTCGGTTTGCGTGGCAAGCAAGCTGCTTGAACCAGATACAAAAGTATAGAACATGAACCAAGCATGCTACTAACTGAGCAACGCAAGAGCATCGGTAGTGGGGACTTTAACATATGTGAAATAAGCAAATTTCCCCAACGCTGTCCATGCCTGGCTTACACTTTAGATTTCAATTGTGAACTTCAAAGACTACTTTCCCTTTTTTATGGTATTTCAAATTCTAAAGAGAAAAAATTGGAAAGTCATCCATTTTAACAAAATAACTTTCCTTGCCCTAGACCTAGAGTCGTAAACAATAAAATGCGTGCTGAATTGAGTCATTAAGCCTTGAATTAAATGCAATTATCGACTTGTTGAACGTTATTTCATCTGGATCAAAACATTTTCATTCAAGTTTACTAAAACCGAGTCTTGTGGATCAAGAACGTTATATGCATAAATGCAAATCAGGTTGATCAAGATCTACCTTCATTTTCTGCGGAAAGGTGCATTCCGTTACGAGCCTACCGATTCGATCCATCGATCGACAGATCCACCGGTGCGATTATGGTCGTGCACGAGGTGGCAGCACCTGTAGCTGGGTCCTCTTTCACACAATGAAATGTTGTGTGAAAATTGCAGGTATGGGAACTAATACATGTAAGGGCTCGTCACGCGTCTCTGAACAATGGCATTAATAGGCCCTGGCGAGTTATTAATTGACGTTGCCCGCCGGATATGACTGTCTATAGCTTCGTACTCGCCGATCCTAATATCTACGGTGGTAATGTCGACCACCTTGGATTTCGAGTAAGACTCTTTAAGTCCTTCCAGTGTCTCTTGAGACACCTGGTACGTGCGAGACTAGAGCCCCCATCACTTTATTTTTTACTCAAATGGTATACTTACATGGGAATTGTTTTTTTATGAAGCAATTTATAGGAAGAGAATAATTATGTTTCCGACTCTGTCAGTCATTGGATCATCATTGAATATGGTCTATTTTCGAGCTAGTCATAATTATTGGGTTTTATTATATGAGTGGTATTTTTACGTGGGGTTCGGTGGCGTTATTCAGAGAATTTAGTATTTGTAATTAAGCTTTTATTGCAATTCATTGTGTAGACTATATTATGTATATAATTAATAATTCTGTAATGTAATGTAGCAAATGTGTAATGTAGCAAAGAAAAATTACTGCAGACATTTGTGTTTCCGCCAAAACTGTTCATTTCATAATTACTCTTCTGACACGTATTTTAAAACAGAAGTTGAACTACAGAACTATTTTTCCAATCAAAAAAAGCCATTTCATGTAGAAAAATAATAAAATATCAACAAACATTGTTGTTATTTGTAATATCCACCGTGCCACACACCATCGTGTAACATTTTGTAACTTCTTATACCTTATGTGTCCTAGCATTAATATTATCTCTAGAGTAAATGCAGCTCAAAGGCTGCCAAATACGCCTTATCTAGTATGGCGACTCCGATGCAAGTAAAACCGAGCCAAGTACAGCTTAACTTCGATTATCGAACAGCAAGCCTCAAACAATTCCATGTGTCCAAGTAGATACATTCATTTTTTTTCTGAGCTTATGAAATCACCTTTTACCAAAATCAAATATCACCGAGAAAAAAATTCTGATAATTTCACAGGATTTTTTGTGAATTTAAAAGAAGTATGCCCAGGCGAATAAATTATGCATAGTGAAAAAATTATGTATAACTTTCATTTATTTAATACAATATTTGGATTAAACAAATGAAAATTATACGCAATTTTGTCCACTATGCATAACTTTTCTGTCTGGATGACGACAGGTTTTCCTGTTAACTCTACTGAAAATTTCTGTAAGTTATGCAGGACGTTCTTAAATTCATACAGGATTTTCTATGAAATCTAAAAAAATCCGTAAAGAGAATAAGTTAAACCCTCATAATTTCAATAAGTAAAATTACTGATGTGACTGTCAGTAAACTTCATTGAAATTTCAGTAACCAGTGAAATATGACTGATTCTCATTTAGGGAGTATAAAAATTTGTTGGCGTTAAGTAATTTATGTAGCCTAATTTTTCACCGGGTTGCATGTAGAATGTTATGAATGATAATGTTTAAAAAATTAAACAATACTCAATTGAAAATATTAAACATTCGATATGTTCTGCAAACAATCAAAATTTCAGACTGAAGGAATAAAAAATATAATAAATTTAAATCGAAAGTAGGTATTCTTTTTTTTAATTCTAAAATTAAAGGTGTTCAAGTTCAAAAAATTGAATTTTACATTATTTGTTTAAAGAAAAACTCATCTCTTTAATAGAAACCATCACTTTTTTTTAATCACCAACTCTCCTATTTAGTAGTTTATCGATTTCTGCAAAAATTTAGATTTATAAACAAACTGATTTTTTATCCAATTTTTTAAAATTTTTATAATGACATGTGCAATAAAATGACAACAGAAAATAAAGAACATAGTTGATCCAAAATGGAAACAAATAAAATCAAAAAATTAAGTATTTTTGTTACAGAAAGCATACATTCACTCATATTTTTAATAAAACCCATTACCTTTTCTTAATCACTAATTCTACTATTTTTGACTTGATTGATTTCTACAAAATTTGAAATTTATGTAAAAATGGTAAACAAAATAAGTCTTTTTCAAATCCAGTTTTTTTTAAATATTCACAATGACAAGTGCAATAAGATGGCAACAGTAAGTAAAAAGATAACGGATCCAAAATATGGAAGCAAAGAAAATTAAAAAATTAAGTATTTTTTTACAGAGAGTATACATACATTTATCTCTTTAATAAAACCCATTACTTTTTCCTAATTACTAGCTCTACTATTTTTGAGTTTTTCGATTTCTACAAAAATTGAAATTTATGCAAAAATGATAAACAAAATGAGTCTTTTTCAAATCCAATTTTTTTAAATATTCACAATGACAAGTGCAATAAGAAGGCAATAAATAGTAAAAACATAATGGATCCAAAATGTGGAAGTAAGGTATTTTTTTACAGAGAGTATACGAGTACATACACTCATCTCTTCAATAAAACCCATTACTTTTTCTTAATCACTAGCTCTGCTATTTTTGAGTTTTTCGATTTCTACAAAAATTAAAGTTTATGCAAAAATGATAAACAAAATTATGGTTTTTAATTCTAATTTTTCTAAATATTCATAATGACAAGTGCAATGAGATGACAACAGAAAGTAAAAAACATAGTAAATGCAATATGGCTACAAGGAAAATTAAAAAATGCAAAATGAGTACAGAAAATAAAATATGCTGTAAAACCGAGTTGATGGTTAGTAGAGCTATTTTAAATTGTTATTTCTTAGAAATAAAAGACCCGCAGAAAATCATGTAATGATAATTTTGTAAAAATTCGTTCCAGGTCGAATAGTAAGAGAATATTTTTAAAAAATCTATTCCCTTCTATAAAATCCATATATTCGAGTAAAAATTAAGTGATCTTTTAAAAAAAAACATCAAAATAACGTAATGTCCTAGCATAGTGGTCGAACGGAATGTCTTAAAGAATTCCATGTCTCCAAGTAGATGCATTCATTTTCATTCCTGGTCTCGTAAAATTATTTTTTATCAAAATAAGATATCACTGAGAAAACAATTCTGGTAATTTTACGGAATATCTTGTGAACTTAGAAGAAGTGTGACGACAGGTTCTTCTGTTGACTATACTGGAATTTCCTGTAAATCATGCAAAACTTTCTTATATCTATACAGGACAGGTAAAAAAAAGTTAAGCTCTCTAAATTTTAATGAGTAAAATTTCACTGATGTGAGTTTTAATAAATGTCATTAAAATTTCAATAACCAGTGAAACGTGACTGATTCTCATTAAGAGAGTAAAGAAATTTGTTGGCCTTATATTCATTCAAATTAATTTTTCTGTAGAAGATATAATTACTTCTTCACTTGGATTATCTTTGGCCTTGAATTCAACTATGTCTTTCAAGACAGAGAATCAAGGTTTGAAATAAATCTATATAAGCTTATTCCTTCTCTTGATTTGAGTCAGTGGAATAAGTGATAATTGAGGAATACGCGGCCTTGAATGCATAAGTCTACTTTTCGTTTTTCGACAAATTTAGGCAAATTCTGCATCTCAGAAACAACTTTATGAAATTTTGGAAACGTTAATGTGCTCGAAAAGAAGTTTAACTCTTTTCCAGCACATTAACGTTTCCCAAATTTCATAAAGATGTTTTTGAGATGCGAAATTCGCCTAAATTTCAGAAAAACAAAAAAATGGACTCATGCATTTATGGAAGTTTATTCATCAATTAGTAACATAGTTTCTACTATTTGAATGAGAGAAAAATTGCTGAAGTTCTAATCAGCTTTACTGATATTTAAGTAGCTTTTTCTGCTGAAAAACCATTATACGTGACTGAAATATCGCTTTCATGACCAGTGTCGAAACGGATGTAGTTTCGAAAACGTGGTACGTCCGATTTTTTTGAAGCTACAGTACATATCCTTTCACATTTTGATACGCTGATTACAAATTTGATTTTTATGGTCAGAACCATAAAAAAACTCATAGAATCATGGTTTTCGCCATTTATTTCCGTGAATAATTGAAATTTCAAAAAATATTTCAGACAAAAGTTGTAGATCTCATCAAAATACATATTTTACGTTTCATTAATTTTCACTATAAAGATGATAGTTTTCCAGAAAAAGATAGACAAAATTTTGGAGTTGTAACAAGGTCGGGTATGATACGGGTTGGGTCTTTCTTCAGCGTTCGCTTTTTCGGATGCGTCTTCTGTATTGTCGAGCATTCGGGGGGCAGGCAGACACCCCTGTAACTAGTCACAAAAAATTGTAGGTCATACCGTTACCCCTTTCCAATATCTCGTGGGGGGAGAAAAGTCACCTCTGTGACTGGTCACAGAAATAATTTAAGTCACACCGCTACCCCTTTCCAGCGTCTAGTGGGAAGCGGGAAGGCATCCCTGTGACTGGTCACAGAAATACTTTGAGAAACATGAAATCTTTGTGATTTTCTATATTCAACTACGAATATCTCGAAAACTATCACTCGTAGGCTAAACATGTATGAAATTGAAAATACGTATTTTTGTAGAATCTACAACTTTTGTCTGGAATATCTTACAAAATTGTTCGCATTTACTGAGATAAATGTGACAAACAATGTTTTCTTTTGATTTTCAATGGTTTTCGTCATGAAGATTAAATTTCCTTCAATTTTCACTAACATATTTGTAATAGGCGCGTCAGAATACATAAGTATACATAGTTTCAAAAAAATCGGAGGTCTGACGTCTTTGAAACTCTATCTGTCGAAGCTAAATAACAAATCAATAACTTCTTTGAAACTAAAATCTAATTTTTTTCTCTTCTAACCGAACAAATGCGATAGGACAGATATCTATCAATACAAGAATAAAGCTTTCAAATAAAATCGAGAGAATCGCCAAAAACGACCCCAGACTTGTTTCCTATGACTCAAGATCATAAAATCCTCTTTTTCCGTTCGCACCCGGCTTTCTTTTACCTTTGATCCCTCGAAGGAACCAATAAATCTGGATCGGATCGAGCAGATCATGCGTGGCTACTAAGAGCACTAAGGCGCTTATAAGCCAATCTCTCGCCCCCTCACCCCTCTTTATTCTCGAGTGTCGTCTCTCTCATATATAGATTCCCATCGAAGTTCCCGCCGCAACAAAACTCAAATCTAACTTATTTACATATCTGGCGATGGTGGCAGGAATTACCATATTCCACGTACCTATAACGTGGAATATACGTGCCAACGCATGCGAGGCAAAGAGTATACGGACCTACGACGAGTGGGGGATGAAGAGACCAAGAAGGAGGACAAAAAGGGGGGTTTTGAGCTTGATAAAAACGAAAAACCTACCTGCGAAGGAGATCGCATGACACATACAAATACTGGCGATGATGGCTCTTAAGTTGGTGATGGTAGAATTTGCGATGAGGACCATGGTGGGGATCTTTTATTCATTTATTGGGCCAGGTGAAGGGACAGGCCAAGGTCGCTTCTGTCTTTCGATCGCCCTGCGAAAAGGGTTGCGGATCGATGAGCACGGATTAGCATTACTCGCTTGGTTTTTAATGTCTGCATATCTTACCAATTCGGGGGTTTGTACTTCCAACGAGAATCACACGGTATCAACGCCAAAGGACAGGAACAGCGGCTGCGATTTATGGGACCTCCACTCTGTGGGAATTCATTCACGAATTAGTAATCAGACATTCGAGTCATCATGAAAAATCGATATTTTCCGGGTTTAGTCGCGCACTTTTGGCTTCTGAATCTCATTCCAGGATTCAAATTTATCAGTTACCACCATCCACCTAAAAAAATTTGATTTAAACTAATATTTTTCGGTATGTGTCAGAGATTTATTTGGGTATTTTATTGAACTGATAAACGTTGGAATAACTCTGATTGTAGAAGCACACAAACACGCAGTCAATAATTTAGAAACAGATTGGCACACAAACAACGAAATTAAGGAATTTATTACTTGGTTAAATAAATCACTATCATTTTAAGATTGATAAATAACAAATTTTATGGATTAAAAGTTTCAATCTAATAGTAATAAGGCCAGATGCGGAGAAAGCGTCGTGACTCTTAAAAAAACAATGGCTGATCATTCAACTATATATAGTCACTTTCCCTCAACACCTGTTTTCGTAAACAGTATTCCAAATGCTTAATCGACCCCAAGGTTTACTTTAAAATCCTCGAATTCTACATACATATCGCGAAACCGGTTCGAAGAAACGTCTATCAAAGTCACGTATTCGAGCACTTTGTCAGATACGCACGTAACTCGTTTACAAATTAACCTGCGATCCGCTAACGAGTTTTTTGGTATTCTTTAAGAATTGAAATAGGAATAGATAAAAATTAGGAAAGGAGTTTAGAGAAGATGGTTCATCAAAAAAATGGTGATGACGTTTAAAAATGGGAGTTAGAGAAAATCCTGTAAGATTTGAGGACGTTCAGCATGACTTAGAGAAAATTCCATCAGCATGTCAACAGAAGAACCTATACCGTATCAAAAAAGCTATACTTCTTCTTTATTCATAATGCGTCCCCTTAGGGTTTACATGACTTCCGTTTCTTACAGTTTACCACTATATACATACTTTATATTATCTTATAAATTATTTACAATTGTTCACATAAATTCTTATAACTGAATCGTTATTTCTATTCCTTATGATAGCGCAATTTTTTGACGTACAGGCGAATGAGTGAGCGAGTGAACAAAAGCTTTACGTTTTTAAGCAAGTTCCATTTTCTCTTTCTTTCACTTCTCTTCTACCTCAACCTTGTCATTTTGACAATCACTTTTACATTCTTTCTCATTCGCTCCTCTAGCCACCTCCAATTCCCTTATCTAATCCTTCCTCCCGTATTTCTTTACCACATTCTCTTCTCAGCTTCCTTTATCTTCATTTCCTCTCATACATCCTTCTCACACGTACTACCATGTTTCCTCTTCCCATTCACATATTCTGCACTTTCTGTTCTGTTCACCATCGGTACCACTACCTCTTCTTTACATAACTCTGACCATCCCTCCCCTCTCCATTTCCTATTGCATTTTATCCATGCATATTCCTTTAGTTCTTTCCCAACATATATCCAGACTTCATTTGGAAATTTATCTAAGCCTGGAGCCTTCCCATCTTCGATTATTCCTAACCCTTGACTATTTCTTTCCTTATTCCTGTTCCTCGTGTCTTTCCTTTACCTCTTTTCCTCCCTTCCTAACTTTCTTCTCTACCCCTCCTAGCAAATCCATAAAATATTTTTTCTATTCTATCATCTCAATATCTTGATATACTCTTTTCCTTATTTCTCTCTCTCTATTAACTACTTCCCAAACCTCTTCTTCCGTCCTGGCTTTTTCCGCTTCTTCTTCAAACCTCTTATTTTCCTCCTCTTTTTTTTTATCACACATCTTGATATATTTCCTCCTTCTTTTCCTACATTTTTCCACTACTTTTCCCCTTTCTCCATTTTCTCAACTCCTTTTTCACTTCCTTCTTCTTCATTTACATTCCTCATCCCATCCATTTCCACCCCCTCCTTCGCTACTTCGTTTTTTGCCTGTGCTCTCTAATACATCTTCCATTTCTCCTATCATTATTTCCATCTCTTCGTTTACGTTTCCCCTCCCATTTTTATATTCTTTATCATTTTCTTAAATTTACCTTTTCCTTCTATTAAATAACCTTTCCTTCTGTTCTTTTTACATTTATTTCCTTTTTATCCTTATTTTAATCACTCTCTTCACCCTCTAATGACAGAATTATGGGCAAGTGATCCGAATCTATATAATCTCCTGCCTCTAGTTTCTTACCTTCTTTCTTACCTCTTCGTCCACCATAAAATAGTTGATCGCCGTTTTCTTTTCTCCTCCTGATCGTGTATATTCCCCTTCCTGATCCCTCTCTATAATCCCGTTCAAGATAAGCCATTCCATCTCCTCCAGACTCTTCAACAATTCTTCTCTTCCCCATTCAGTGACTTTTCTTTTGATATTCTTTCTCGCTCTCCTCTCCATTTCCTTCCTCCTCTATCTCCTGTGTTCACATTAATATCTCCTCCTATTATAAGCTTAATCCCTTCTTCATTTTCTTTCATTACTTTTTTATCTCTTCAGGTTTCTTCTGCATATCTTCGTTTACACATGCCCCCATTATCTTCCACCTCTCTTCTCCCATCTTTACCTCTTCTACTATTAATCCCTCTTTTAATTCTTTCATCTCATTCCTATCCTTCCCTGTTATATATTCTTTTTATATTCTCGTCACCATTCCTCGCATTGCTCTGCCTTTTTTGTTCTTCCTCGTCCCTCCCCCTGTAGGAAGTCGTAACAAAATGGTTTTGACCCCCCCCCCTTCCCCACTTATGATACGTATAATTTTAAAAATATTTTTAGTCATGTCTTATTAGATACAATTTAATGACACCTGAATTTCCAAGTAATTAGAAGTTATTAAAATCACTTTTAGTCACTTTTTCAAGATAAAGTCACTATAGTTTCTTTTTTAAATAAGATCATTTTATTCACTTTTCTGTCAATAAATTAAAATAGGAACTCAAGAGCTTACCACTATTGAATTCAAGTCTATACTTATTCCTGAATTTTCTTAAATTCTTTTGCATTTTTTTCGAATTCACTCTGAATTTTTTGTAATTCCCTGAAAATTCACTAAATTCAATGGATCTTTTATGGATTTTCAATTTTTTTTAATTCAACACCTGAAGACTTATGAATTCTCCTTGAATTCCTGTGAACTTTAACGGATTCGAATTCACTAATTCTGTTCCCTCCCATTTATGTGAATTCAATCAAATTTTTTGGCTTTAAAAAATGTTGTTTCATTCACTCAAATTATTTTTAATTCATATTGAATTCGTGTGAATTTCATCGAATTCGTCTAAATTAACTCCAATTTTACTGAAATAAATGGAATATTTTGTATTTTTTCAATTCATTTAAATTCATTTGGAATTCACCCTGAATCCTCATTAAATAATCCTAAATTCTTTCAAATTCTATTGAATTCTTCCGAATTCATTTGACTTTTTTAAAATTCTCCCTGAATTTCTATCAATTCCATCACATTCTTCAATGGAATTGTTTTGGATTCAAAAAATTTTGTTCTTTTTACTTGAATTATTTTTAATTCATCTTGAATTCGTATGAATTTCATCGAATTCGTCTAAATTAACTCCAATTTTACTGAAATAAATGTAATATGTAATATTTTCAGGTATTTCATCAAGCTCTTTTGAATTCCTTCAATTTTTCTAAACTCTTTCCAAATTTAATAAATTCAATCAATTTTTTAAATACTTTTGAACCGTGTTCAATTACTTGAATTTTTTAAAAATTCGCCTTGAATTGTTTTAAATTCATTCTGAATTCTCGAATATTTATCTTGATTTCGTTCAAATTCACCTGGAATTCTCATAAATTCCATCGAATTCTTTTGAATTCTTTTGAAGTCAACCGAACATTGCTCATATTATTAATACACATTAGTCACTTTTAGTCAATTTATGTCATATTTTTGGTTAGAAACTAGTCACATTTAATCACCTTTTCGGTTTTACCATAATCTTGGATACCCGAATTTCTGATAGATTTCTTAAAAATATAACGTAACAGTATCTATTTACCCCCCCCCCCCCCCATGTAACAGATCGTAACATTTTTTCGAAAAAATTCGTCTTTTTGGTAGAAATATAATCTTCTTGGTTCAAAATTCAACTGTTTGGTTAGAAACTTATGTATTTTGTTGAAAATTCGTCTTTTATGGTAGAAAATTAATCGTTTTAGTTAAAAATGCAACTGTTTGGTTGTAAATTAATCTCTTGCAGGTATAGATTCAACCATTTTTTTGAAAATTCGTCTTTTTTGAATGATTGTAACTGTTTTATGTTTTTGCTTGAAAATTCAAGTACCTGGTTGAAAGTTGAACCAATTTGTTAAAAATTGATTTTTTTGGTCGAAGATTAATCGCTTTAGTTGAAAGTTCATTTCTTTGGTTGAAAATTTAATTATTTTGTTGAGAATCCCTTTTTCGAAAACTTATCTTTTTTACTAAAAATTTAACTATTTAATTAAAGATGCAAGTATTTTGTTACCTTCTTGAATTTTTTTTTTGTCGAAGATTCAACATTTTAGTTGAAAGTTTATTTCTTTGGTTGACAATTCAATTATTTTGTTGAAAAACCCTTTTTTTGAACATTTATCTTTGTTAGTAGAAATTTAACTATTTAATTAAAGATTCAAGTATTTTGTTGAAATGTCTTTTTGGCAGAAATATAATCTGCTTGGTTGGAAATTCAACTATTTGGTTTAAAATTCATGTACTTTGTTGAAAATTTATCTTTTTGGTAGAAAATTAATCCTTTTAGTTGAGAATTCAATCATTTGGTTAAAAATTCATATGTTTTGTTTAAAATTGGTATTTTCAATGGAAAATTAATCTTCTTGGTTGAAACTTCGTCTTCTACGTTTGAAAATTAGAGTATTTGTTTTAAAATTAAATTATCTTGTTTAAAAATCATCCTTTTCGATTGAAAATTAATCTGTTAACTGAAAATTCAACTATTTCATTTAAGTTTGATTTTTTGAGTTGAGTATTCAGCTATTATGTTGAAAATTTATGTATGAGTATTTTGTTGCAATCTCATCTCTTTTGGTTGATAGTGTAACTATTTTGTTGAAAATCAATTTTTTTGGTAGAAAATTCATCATTTAGTTCGAAAATTCAACTACTTGGTTCAAAATTTAATTATTTTGTTGATACTTCAACAATTATATTAGAAAGTCATACTTTTTTTGGTTAAGAATTCAACTGTGTTGTAGAAAATTCGTCTTTATGGCCTAAAAATTGAACATGTTTTATGAAATTTTTCTTCCATATTGGCTGAGAATCCTTTCTCCGTTGAAAATTCAACTCTTTTGTTGAAAATTCGTCTTTTTGATTTGAAAGTTCATGTTTTACGTTGAAAATTTAATAATTTTATAGAAAATTCGTTTTTTTTGTATAAAATTAATTTTCGTGGTTGAAAATTCATATTGTTTTTTTTAATTCAACTTTTTGGTTCAAAATTAATCCTTTTGGGTGATAATTAAACTATTTGGTTGAAAATTCATCTATTTGGATGAAAATTCATCTCTTTTTTTAAAAATGCAAGACTTTTACTTGAAATTTTAGGAATTTGAAGCGTTTCAAGTTAAATTTCTAAAATAATGTTGAAAAACTTATAATTCAACAAATTATGCGTTTTCTTCAAGAAAAAATTCACTTTTGGTCTAACAGATCGAATTTCTGCTGGACTTTCCTCTAAGTTGTGATATCTTTCATTTTTTTAATGACAATTTTCCTTACATAAGATCTTCTAATCCCCCCCCCCCCCCAAAAAAAAAGAACTAGAAAATGACCCCTTAAATAGATTCTTTCTGCTCAGCCTAAGAGGCCCCTCGCAGGAGGAGGCCCCCCGCAATGCGGGATTTCGCTGTACAGTAGTTACGTCACTGTTCCCCTTACAACAATTGTTTAAGGAATTCTCGACTTTGATCCAGCACGTGGTATGTGTAATTGTTCTTGCGCACTTATTAGATCGAAAACTTTTTATAACCTTCGTAATTGCTCTTTAAAGTCCTTGAAGAGGCACTGGTACCACTCCAAAACGTCGACGGTATGTAATGAATCATAAGTAAACGTTTTGATCGTCAAGCCATAAAAGTTACTTAACATAGTTCAAACACCGGTCTCCTAAGGTTCTTTAAAAATAAGCTTTATTCAATATATTTTCAAAGCTTTCAAATTTGAATTTCGTAGAAATAAAGCTTTGGTCTTTTTCTTCCCCACGAAAGTATTCAAATACAAAATTTGTATACTACCCTCCTCAGGATTTTTGAGTTCTTATCCCGAATTCAGGTGATTAATAAAATTAGAATAATACGACTGTTTAACTAATGAATACACTTTCAATTTTTGTTGTTTGCAAATGGTAAAAAGAAACAAAAAGCACACTTTTGTATCCCAATCGAATATTAAAATTCTTTTGATATAGATGATTGCTAATAACACTAGTTTACAAATTTTTCGTTCATCGTGTGTACCTGAAAGAAAAAGTGTTGATCCAACTAACATGAACTGTATATCATTCGAAAGTTATGTTCTTCTTCTTTCCTACGATATACTGCCATAGGCGATGAAATTTGAAAAAAAGTGACAACTGAAAGTGAGTGATTATCAAATAAGGTCGGAAAATGCACTTTTTTCGAATTTCATCGCCTATAACCCAATGAATTTTAATCGGATTGATACAAACAGCACATCGTCGAAAAGAAGAACATACCTTTCGAATGATATACATTTCATGTTAGTTGAATCAACCGTTCTCTAGATAACTGAAAAAAGAGCCACAAAACACGTTTTTTGCAAATATCTCGAAAACGCTTCTTTGGAACAATAAATGAATATCATTTTCTTTTTCAGCGACCGAAAATTAGTCTAGAAAACACTACTTCTTTCAGGTACACATGATGAACCAAAAATTTGTAAACTAGTGTAATATATCATTTATGTTTGAAATAATGTAAATTGTATGGTTCCCAGAAGATATGCATAACTCTTTAGTGTTCGAAATAGCTCACATGTGAATATAATTTTGTTTCCAAAGTCGATATGTCCCACACAAAAGGAAAGGAGAACACTAGTATTGTTCAGAGTCAGAGGAATAACACCCTCGCTTGTTGGTTGGGGTCGATGATAGAAATCAAGTTGAAAAAGTCGTCGGACAGGTAGGACTTTCGGGTCCATTGTCAGAAAAAGTATATATAATATATCCACCTAGATCGGAAGAAATGCGTGGCGCGTTTCAAGCGGAAAGCGATGTCCATTCAAGAAACGTCTTCTACGGGGTGTCATGGAATTGGAAACGTGAGACGATGGAGCATTCAACAAAAGGCGACAGGTAGAAACACTCCCGAAAATCCATAATGGGAAGTGGCTGCACACGTACGTGCAGAAAAAAGAACCTTGTGTTTGACTGAAAACCAGGTTAAATCTACTGAACTTCCAGGTACTCATATGGACAATTAGCCAGTTCAGTAAATTTTACAAAAAAAGGTAACTAAATCTAATCATCATTAGTGGTTATCAGCAACAATTCTGAAGTGGTATTAACTGGCGGATCAGTACTTTTTACCGATCTAGTCGCTATTATGCACTATTCCTCACTGCTGCAATTACGAATCATCATGTAACTTTGACGGATCATATAAACAACTCTAACTCACTTTAATGGTATAAAGTATAGACTATAGTTTACACGCGGCACTTTGCATTGTGAAAAAATATTGCTAAAAAATAATAATTATTTAAACAAACTTGGTAGGGACATAGAACCCACCAAAGTATACAGATTCTGTGAGCTTGGAAGATACTAATTAAAAAGTGAAGGAATATGCTATAATCGAATTTAAAAAAAAAAATGCTTAACTTTTAGTCGTCTGCAGGCTATTTCACGATTTTACATAATAATCAGAATGAAATAAATTCCCAAATGCATATGTTGAGAAAAGAAGAATTATAAACGTGATTTTTGAAATGCAGACCAAGATATTGCTTACACGCTTTTCTGAAATTAACTCTAACTCTTTTTAGAAACATGTCATCATATTCCAGAAGTTGCTTTAATGAATTTGAAATACATTGATTTATAATGAAAACTTTTCATTTTTTCAGTCATTTTCACTCATTTTTTAACAGTTTCTAACATGCAGACGCACCTGCAGTCAAAACCAATCGATCGATTTCTGTGAAGCTTCGCACAAATATAGTAAATGAGATGTATATATATGCCGCTTTTCAGGAGAAAGTGATCCAGAAATATATCATGGAGTTAAATTTAAATTTATCCAAAAATTTACTATTCTTAACATGCAGACATAACAACAGCCAAAACCAATTAATCGATTTCGATTAAACTTTGCATAAATATAGTAAACGAAATCCAAGCCAGAACCAAAAGAGTTATGATCGGTTTGTGTTGTACACTGAGGAGGGCACCAATCTCCTGCAGTTTGGTCTCTAAAATGAAAAAAACCATTCTACGCTCCAAACATCTGACAAGATATCTCAACCGTGATTAAAAACTTAATAAATTTTCATGAATTTTCGCAAATTTCCGTGAATTTCCACAAATTTTCGGAACTTTCCGCAAATTTTCACAAAGTTTCAAAAGTTTTCGTAAACTTCCATACATTTTCGAAAGTTTCCGCAAATTTCCACAAACTTTCAAAACTTTCCATAAGTTTTCATAAATTTCAGAAAGTTTCCGCCTTTCTCAGGTGAAAGTCATAAATCAGCGTACCGTGAAGTCAGATTAGAATTTATCAAAAAATTCATCATTTTAAACATGCAAGCACCGACAGCCAAAACTAATCGATCGATTTATCGCTTCTTACAAAACTATCGTTGACTAAATAATATACCGCTTTATATAGTATACCATCTTCGTTTAAAAAATATTAATAATTGAAAATTGTGTTCATTTATATTTAACCGAAAACTCTTACCCAGAACCGTTGTAAAATCTTGGAAATTAATAAGCATATTGAAATTGAAATTTTTAAATTTGCCATCTCTTCTTGCTTTAAAAACCTATAATTTATAACGTATCTATTTAAATGTGCCCTAAGGAAGATCTTAACAATCATTTTGAATTCATGAATCTTCATTTCTATTATATACATGTTAAAATAAATTTTAAAAAAAGATCATAATCATTCTTGGTTATTTCAGAAGTCGCTTATGATGTTGATTATCTATTCATATTGCTGATTTAATATTGCTGATTGGTCAAATCTTCAGGTAATCAAAGTTGTGAAATGAAAAATAAGGCCAAATACGCATAGTCTAAAATTTGTAAGTAGAAGTGTTTTTTAATAAAAAGAATAAGTTCAATGAATTAACTTATTAAACAATTTTTGTGTTTGATAAAAAATAAATCGATAGTTTAGAGGAATAAAAAAAATTGGCTGGCCTCTCATATAATGATTTCTTATTATTATTATTTTACTAATTCATTGAATTAATTTCTTTCCTTAATGAGCACTTCTATTTATAAATTTTCTACTATTCGCTCTTGGTTTCATTTTTTGATTTCACAACTTTGATTACCTTTAACATTAATAAATAAAATATTAATATTCATGTATTTGGCGGAATTTTTTCACACGCAGTGTTTTTGGTGGGATTATTCTTAGATATATTTTCGGATATATTTATAATAAATCGGTATTTGTATGTTTCAACACTTATATTTCAATGGAAATTATGCACGCAACGGGGGGATTCGAACGCATAAACCTAAATACGCGAGTCGATGATCTTTACCACTATACTATTACACAAGTTACGATCTGTAAGATAATCCCGAAATGCATTCATAACCGAGGTTGCGACCGTCCGTACAAACTGCAAACAAAACACACCCTGAAATCACATCTGAATCACGTTCGAAGAAAGCTTTATCTCGTTAATGATTTTTGAATTCTGCAAAGTTTCTCAAAAGATTATTGTTTATGGATTATCTTATTATACAACACACTCTCGCGCCTGCCTCATTACGGTCGCGACACACGTAATACGACCCTCAGAACGACAGTAACCTTTGTTCGAAGTTGACCGTCTACCTGAGCTCCGTCGGAATTACGTTGAGTGTGAAAGTAGAACAGCGCGTTAACGTGAAGTTTCTTGTGAAACTTGGAAACCCACTGTAGAAACGTTAAATTTGTTAAAGAAAGTTTATGGTGATGAGTGTCTATCTCTCGTACTCTAGTATCCGATTGGTTTGAACAATTGAAGACGGGAGGGAAGTAATTAAAGATGATCCGCGTCCCGTCCGTCCTCACATATCAAAAACCGACGGTAAGACGGTAAATGGCTATTTTTCTTTCAAAAATATCAAATATGGAAAGCATTCATTTTCAACGGAAATTGGTATATATCTTCCTAACTTCTTGAAAATACCAGAAAAAACACACGCGCGAAACGGGCGATTCTTCTTTTTTGTTAGTATCACGCAATTTTTAGATTAAAATATAAAATTGATACCTTCACTTCAAATTAAAATTTTTCACAATGGTAAATAAATAAATGTTGAAGCTAATAAATAAACATAAGAAATGGACTTTCTCAAACCAACTCTTGAATTTATTTTTAATTAAATACAAAAAAGGCCCTTCGCCCGATCCAACTCTTGAACTTGTTAATAAATAAACATAAACTAACGCCTTTCCCGATCTCACTCGTGAATTTCTTAATAAAAAAACATTAAAAACCGCCTTTCCTGATCCAACTTTTGAGATTGTTGATAAATTAACAGAAAAAACTCCTTTCTCGACTTGACTCTTAAAATTATTTCTAATTAAGTACAAAATAAGCGCTTCCCCTGATGCAACTAGTGAATTTGTTAATGAATAAACAGAAAAAATTTCCTGTCCCGATTCAGCTCTTTGATTTATTTTCAATTAAACACAAAATAAACCCTTCCCCCGATCCAACTCTTGAACTTTTTAATAAATAAACAGAAATTAACACCTTTTCTGAGCCAACTGTTGAATTTGTTAATGACTAAAAAAACTCGCCTTTCCGGATCCATTTCTTGAATTTTTCAATAAATAAATAGAAAATAGTGCTTTTCGCGATTCAACTTATGAAATTTTCAATAAATAAATAAATATAAAACTTCGCTTTTTCCGATTGAACTCTTAAACTTATTAAAAAATAAAAATAAAAAAACCGCTTTTCCTGATTCAGCTTTCGAAATTGTTAATAAATAATCAGAAGAAGCTCCTTTCCTGTTTTAACCCTTAAATTTATTTCTAATGAAACACAAAATAAGCCCTTCAACAGATTCAAGTTTTGAATTTGTTGATAATTAAACAGAAAAAACTCCTTTCCCGATCGAACCCATAAACTGATTTTTAAATAAACACGAAATAAACCCTTCACCTGATCGAACTCTTGAATTTGTTAATAAATAAATAGAAATTAAAACCTTTCCGGATCTTACTCGTGAATTTGTTGATAAATAAACAGAAAAAATTCTTGTCTCGATCCAGCCCTTGAATTTATTTTTAATAAAACACAAAATAATCCCCTTCTCCCGATCCAACTCTTGAACTTTTAAATACATAAACAGAAATTAACAACTTTTCTGATCCAACCTTTGAATTTGTTAATAAATAAAAATTCAAAATTGCCTCTCCGGATCCATCTCTCGAATTCATTTCTAATTAAATACGAAATAAGCCCTTCCTCCGATCCAACTCCTGAATTTTTTAATAAATAAATAGTAATTGGTGCCTTTCGCGATTAAATGTTTGAATTTTTCAATAAATAAACATAAAATCCCGCTTTTTCCGATCCAACTCTTGAACTTTTTAAATAATAAGAATAAAAAAAGCGTTTTTCCTGGTTCAGCTTTTGAAATTGTTAATAAATAATCAGCAAAAGCTTCTTTCCGGTTTAAACCCTTAAATTTATTTCTAATTAAACACAAAATAAGCCCTATCCCTGATCCAAGTATTGAATTTGTTAACAAATAAACAGAAAGAATTTCCTTTCCAGATCCTACCCTTAAATTTCTTTTTAATCAAACACAAAATAAGTCCCTCTTCCGATCCAACTCTTGAACTTGTTTAAGAATGTACATGAAAAAATCAATCTCCCAATCCAACTCTTGAATTGGTTAATAAATAAATAGAAAAAACAATTGTTTAATTCTGTGCATGGAAAGAAATCGTAAGTCTTCATCGAATACCGTATAACTAATTCTATAATCGCAGGAGATTTTTTCTAACGAAACGAATATTTTCTAATTCAATAAAAGTTTTTTCAAAAAAATTTACATCTACAATATCTTTTTAATTACATCAATATAACTTCGATTCAGTAATTTTTGATTAATAAAAAATTAGTAACGACATTTACTAAAATGTAGAACATAAGATTCTTGAGGAAAAATTATTATTTTCAATTTATCAATTTAATGAAAACCAATAAAGATATTTCAAGTAAAATGAAATTTGTTCCCTTGGACACATGGAATTGTTTAAGGTTTCTCATTCAATCACCAAAGTTAAGCAGCACATGGCTCGGGCTCACTCGGATGGGAGCCATTATACTTGAGAGGGCGGGGTGTGATTTATCGAATTTCTAGCTGCTTTTACTCTCAAACTAAAAATCGATTAATCATTTGTTTCTCTCGGTCACTAGCATCCTCTGTGAGATCAATTTTGACTACTTCTTTGACAATGTTGACTATTAGGTTTTTTATTTTGTTTAAGATGTAGTGACCTCTTGCATAATATGCGTTTCTTGTGAAAAAATGAGGAAAATGTATTAAGTTTTTTCTTTCATTTTACTGAATTTTATTGGATTCGAGAAGCTTCAATTCCGAAAATCGTTGATATGAAAAAATCAGATTCCCAAATTTTCCATTAGAAATTATTCAATTTTGAATGAATTGATTTTAAACGATTATTTTGGAAACCATACCATTTGAAACGTTTGAATTTAAAATTGTCCAGTTTCAACACTTTTAGTAGTTTCATATCAGGTTCTAACCATTCTTTACGAAATTCAAAAGACATTGTAGATAAAATTTTTAATGTTATGGAAATTTTTAAAAAGAATTTAGTTGAAACCATTGTTTATGTAATTAGAAAGACATTGTTCATCAAATTTGCAATGCTCACGAAAAAAATTACTGCTAAATTTACAGGATTTTCAGTTAAAATAAGGACAGCATAGCTTTCCTTTAAAGCTTACCCAATTTTCTGCAGAGTTTAAAGAATTTTCAATAATCTAACAAATTTTCGGATATTTTCGGAAAAATTTGCAGACTTTTTTGTTAGAGTTTACAGTCGAAAGGTGTTAGCTTGACAGAAAAGTTCAGTAAATTTCATAGAAAATATCCATGTTGATGTAATTGAAAAGACATTGTAGATGAAATTTCTAATATAGTAGAAACTTAAAAAAAATTTACATCTACAATGTCTTTTTAATTACATTAACAATGATTTCAACTTAATTCTTGTTAAAAATTTCGACAAAATAAACAATTTTACCTAAAATGTCTCTCTAATTACATGAACAATGGTTTCAACTAAAATCTTCTTACAAATTTGCACAATATTAAAAAATAGGTTGTAACGATTAAATTCGGAATATTTTATGAACACATTTACAATTTTGAGGGGGTATTTTATTGTTTTTGTGCAAGTACCTCCAATATCGACTCCAGATGCAGCAGGTTCGTGATTTTTTTTTTGTACCCATATTAATATATCAAAGAAATTTAAATTTTTTAATAATCCTGAAATCTCTTTTCCCATGGCGTAAAAAAGCCGACCATTTTGAATCTTTATTCTCTACATTTCTTATTCCACTTTTTCGATTTTAATTTTTGATTTTTAAGCACATAAGGTAAACGTCCCAGTAATCGTGACGCCAATTTTCTTACTTTTTTCACCTAATTTGAATCAATAAAAATTCCATTCGATACCATAAAATGCTGAAATTTAATGAGTTTCATCATTAAATGTTACTTTTAACATATTTTGCAACAATATATTCAAATTATAACCAAGTTTCACGATTATTGGAATCATCATGCTTACCGAATTTTCAAAATAGTTTACAGAATTTTCAGTAATTTTACAAATTTAAAGACTTTCTTATCAGAGTTTACAGTTTGAAGACGCCAACTTGACAGAAAATTTCAGTCAATGTTACAGAAAATATCCGTAAATTTATGAAATTACTGAAAATTATGTAAACTTTGCAGAAAATTCGATAATCTTCATAGAAAAGCTGTGCTGTACCTATTTTAACTGAAAATCCTTTAAGTTTAGCAGAATTTTGTTCTGCATAATGTAGAAATTTTTAAAAGAACTTTGCTGAAACCATTTTGTTGATGTTATTAAAAAGACTTTGTAGATGTAATTAAAAAGATATAGTAGATAAAATTGTTTTTTCTGTGCGAGCATCTCCAATATCGACTTCAGATGCAGAAGGCTTGTGATTTTTTTTTGTTCTCATATTGATATCTGAAAAAAAAATTATAATCCTCAACTTTATTTACCACACTGAGGAAAAAATGCTATTGAATCTCTTCTCTTCTTCTTCATATGTTTATACACTTTCCTTTTACGGACTTAAGGATCTTTAGAGAACCATTACATATTTTCTTATCCACAATCCTTATATAATACCTTATCAATAAGAACGGACGAGCCCAGTCTGAAGTTGCACACCGAGCCTAGGCTCGAATCCCTCGTTCGGAGAGCCCCTGAACCGTGCAAGCGAAGATGCGCGCGCACTCAGTGCTGTCCGCTAATCACACCACTGACATTCAAATGCTCACGCGCACTCTCCCACCACTTTCCCCTAGGCGGCGGTTCTCCGCAACGAGGGAGCCGAGCCTGGACTCTGTGCGCAACTTCAGACTGGGCTCTCACCCCCTCTCCCATTCTGAATCTCACCATTCTGTTCCATTTGCTTTGCTTTTTGATCCTTTTTAGGTATTCTGGTTCCCCTCTCACTTAACCATCCTATACCAGCTGCTGTACCTTGACTCCGATATTTTTCCCATCTTTTTCTCTCCTTGCCTTACCTTCATCTCTTCCTCTATTCTCTGCCATTCTCTACCCCTCACTTGCATACTACATTCAACCGTTATTTCGTATCTCTCTTTCTCCCATTTCGAATTTTCCATGTTACCCCTCCTCTCTTTATCCATTATTACCCGTGCACACGCTTGAGGAATCCTGCTTTCCACCCGTCTTCTTAGTTTTTCTTCAAAATTCTATAATCTTTTCATTTGTCTGACTACCATTTCCTCTCGTCCTATTACTTCCCTCTGCATATAATCTGGGCAGCACCAACTCACCCCCATGACCTATCTTAGAAATCTCTCATGCAAAAATTCCACCATTTTATGCTCTTTTCATCCCCAAATTTCCACTCCATAGCTTAGCACTGAACACACTAACATGTTGAATATTCAAACTCTCATCCTCCAGTCGTCCTTGAACCTTCTCTTTCCTATACTCCACACTTGTCCCATTACTTTCCTCGCACACTTCAACCTCTTTCTCACTTGCAGCTTTTTTCCTTCTCCTGTTTCGAACCATAATCCTGGGTAGCAGAACTCCTCCACCAACTCCACTATCTCGCTATTTATCTTCCATTCAAAATCTTTTTCTCTCACATACTCTTAAAATATTTTCACCATCAGACTCATCCCTCTTTCATCATCCGCCACTAGAACTACAACTGCGTATGCTAGTGAATAAAGTTTGTTTTTCCCAATATTGTCTCCCCATTTCCTTTCCTCTCCATCCTCTCCTCCAAGTCTGCTAATATGATACTAAACAGAAAGTGGCTCAACGGGCACCCTTGCTTAAATTCCCTTCCTGTCTAGAATTCCTTTCCTTTCTGTTTTCCTATCTTCACCCTCATCTTAGTCTCCACAATCAGCTCTTCTATCCTCTCTATCATTGACCACACTTCGTCTCTCCAAACCTTATTTCAAATCCTCCACATGTTTTCTTTCACCCCTTCTTCACCATATTTCAGTGCTTCATTCTCCAAGCCATCCTCACCTGTTGCCTTGTTTCTTTTCAGCTTTAAAATTACCTCATTCATCTCTTCTCTACTAATTTCGTCTTCGCTGTTCTCGTCCCCCTCTACCGCCCTTCTTCCTTCACCTTTCAATCTATTTTCCGCGCCACCAAACAGATTCTTGAAATACTACGTCCACTCTTGCATTCCGATTTTCTCACTTATACCCTTCCTTCCTCCTCTTTCCCTGTTTATCACTTCCCATTGCCTCTTCTCCTTGACCGCTTGCTCGACCCCTTCTATGGACCTTTCCTTCTCCCTTTGTCTTTTTTCACTTAACATTCTTTCGTGATCTCTTTTTCTCCTGTTAAGTTCCTCTTTCTCCATTACCCCTTTTTTACATTTTCTTACACTGTCCTTCATCCTGTCTTTACATTCCCTACGTTCATCGTCCCACCAACCTCTTCTACTTCCCTATTTCTCTTCGGTCTCACCTCCTCTCTTACCTTATGGATCACACTTCAAGTTTCTCCGGCAGCATGTCTACTCCTTCCTCTTCTGAACTCCCTACCTCCTCGTTTTTCACTTTTTCTCTAAATTCTCGTAACTTCCCCCCCCCCCCAGCTGACCATTATCACTTTCCTTTCCCCTTCTCCTTCCTTCCTCCCCCTACGGCAAAATGGTATTGAATCAAAAGTACGCACTTGCGCGCTGATTCAAATAAATGTACTATCAAATTCATAACATCAATGTTGATCCGAAATAAATAATTATTCTTTGTTTTTCAAATTAAACTGATTTATAAGAATAAATTTATAAAGGTGATAGTAATTAATGGCCTTTGGCCTTTGTAAAATTCATATAGCATATTCAGGGCCGTAGTGACGGCGGGGCAAGCGTGGCGGCACCACGGGACCCCCGGCTGCGAAGTGCCTCAGAACGGAATAATTTTTTTCCGAAAAAATTTTTTTGTGCAAAATAATTTTTTCCGGTAAAAGATCACAATAAATTGAAATATTACTAACTTGTGATGATGGTTTTGATCTGATCGATGTTAAAATATTCTAGTCCTTCAAGGTCTTTTTGTTTGTCCTATATATACTCGTCCGCAGTTTATACAGGTTATTCTGTATAAAACATTTGTTTTTTAATACTTTAGTGCAGGATCTTTTGGTATATGTAGTAAAGATTGTTGTAATTTATTTTTTATGGATAAAATCGTATGAATGTATAATTTTTTACAAATTTTTTAAAATGGGTCGTACACTTCTTTGACAAATGGTACTACTAGTATTCTTTTTAAATCAATTCCTTTCTTTCTGTTTAGTCGTAAGATGTTAGTGTTGTATATTTTCAACCTTTGATCTATAGTGTTTTTAATAAAGTGGTACGGGTAGTTATTATTCAATAAATTTTGTGTAACTATGGCAATATTTTTAGGATGGAATTCAGGTTCTGAAAGTTTTATAGCTCTAACATTGAGAAAATTATTCCTTTTTTATGGTTTAAATGGTGATTAGATAAATAATTTAATGTTTGGCTAGTTGTAGATGGTTTTTGATACCAATCTGTTTCGATGAACGCTTTTCGAAAAATTAGAGTTATATCTAAAAAGTTAATTTGTTTGTTTTTTGGAGTTTCTGGAGTAAATTTTAAAGATCTACCGATTTTGTTGAATTCATTCAGAATAGTAAGTACTTTTTTTTTGTCACGCAGTATCGAATCATGGACGTATCGATAATAATAAAAAAGAACCTTCAAGTTTTTGTTTTTTAGGATTTTTTCTTCTATATTTTGCATTACTAATTCGGCTGCCA
>JAUMHM010000088.1:12109557-12123352 GCA_032362435.1 Melikaiella ostensackeni
ATATTCATGACATGCTCCATTATTTGTTATAGTCCTGATGAGGCTGTGGTTCCACAGCGAAATGCATCGACTGTACTTCAGTTCTAAAATATACCATATGAATTTTACAAAGCCCAAAGGCCATCAGTTACTATCACTTTTATAAATAATTATTGTTTCATTGAACATTCATTTCAATCTATAGTATGTACTTTTTTGAACGAGCGCGAAAGTACGTTTTTATATTCAATGGCATTTTATTTCTCAGTGCATGAAATAAAAAAAAACCGACAATTTTTAATCACCATTCTCTACATTTTTTATTCCACTTTTTCGATATTACTGTTTCATTTTTAAGCAGCTATAACATTCATAACATAAAATAATTTCGGAATGAAATAAAAATACTTTAATTTAATCATATGAATTCATTTTCTCTGAAGCAAAAAGAATCGAATGCAAAAAAGATTACACATGCTCGAAATAAAAATTGAATCGCTGGACGTGCATTACAGATAAATTAAGAGCGATAAGCGTGGGGACATAATGCTGACAAAGGTTGAATAGGAGTGATCGAAGCACTCGAACATCAGGCACCACTTGAAGTGACACCTTGAAATCCCTGGAAAAAAATACATTAGACTTTCCCGAGAGGGAAAAAATGGTATTCATCGTATCAGGATATAAAGGAATTAGTAGCATTTTGGCCCTTAATATATTATTATTCCTTTTTGGAGGGCTGGCGCTCGCCCTTCGGCTCATCGTCTGCACTTTTATCCTTTCAATAGATATGGACGGTAGTGACAGAGAAAGGAGTATTACGTAGTATAGGAGTATAAGTTCTTCTTTTCAGTTCCCTGTTGGGTCGCCTGCGCAAATGCATGAACGATGCAAATTTCTTCGTATGCAAATGACCGGGAGCTATGCAAATGCTTGGAACATGTGTTCGTCTTCGAACCCTTCTTCTATAACCTCCCCATTTGAGACCCCCACCTTTCCACCCTCCGCCCTTTCGAAGATGATCGGAATGCGCCTAGTTTGCATATCTTGGATATTTCCTCTCATTGTATTGGGACCATTGCCCCGTGGGTTCACGCGTCCGGATGCATGGGACGATCCTTCCGATCGTGGATGCAAGCCATTAATCTGAATCTCCTTTCAATCCAAAGACGGATTGACAGATAGCTTTGAGTGTTCCCAGGATACCAGGCGAGTAGCCGTTTTAAGGGAATGCTTTTTTATTCCCTTTCTGGAAGTAAACATTCCGACTCCTGTTTCGATTATTCCCTTTGTTACTCCTCCAACTCCTTTACTTTCAATGGCTACTGGACCTTCCGGAAAAGAAGGCATTTTTCGGAATCTCCAATTTATAACACATGCCCTAATTTTTATTCTTCCGAATTAGGATTGCTCATAATTTTTGTTTATCCTAATTTCCATTTTTCGTGAGATTCATGTTACGGAATTAACATTTGCCAGAATGTCCATTTCTCAAAATTTTCATATCACCTAATTTATATGGTGAAGAACGGCCATTTGGCATAATCTTCATTTTTCAAATTACCATTTGTCCCAAGTTTTATTTTTCCAAATTGCCATTTGTCCTAACTTCTATTTTTTGTGATCACCATTTGCAATTATCAAAGGGCATAATTTCCATCTTTTTTAAGTTTCTTCATTCCGAATTGTCATTTGTCATAACATTCATTTTGCGGAATTACCATTTGCCATAATGTCCTTTTGTTATAATTGTTTTTCCAAATTACCATTTGTCCTAACTTTTTTTTTCGAAATACCTTTCGCCCTAATTTTAAATTTTCCGAATTATTAACGGGCATAATCATTATTTTCCCGAATTCCCATTGGTCATATTTCTTACTTTTCCGAATTGCCATTTGTCATAACCTTCATCTGACTGAGTTACCATTTACTGTAGTGTCCTTTAGCTATAATTTTTTTCCAAATTACCATTTGTCCTAACTTTTTTTAAAATAACTTTTGCCCTGATTTTGAATTTTCCGAATTATTTACGGGCATAATCACTATTTTTCCGAACTGCCATTTGTCATAACCTTCATTTTTCCTTTTTCCGAAATACCTTCTGCCCTAAATTTAATTTTTCCGAATTGCCACTGGTCATAATTTTACTTTTTCGAATTGCCATTTGTCAGATTTGACTGAATTATCATTTCCCATAATGTCCTTTTGTCATAATATTTTTTTTAAACTACTATTTTTCCTAATTTTTTTTTAATGCTTTTTGCCCCAATTTTAAATTTTCCGAATTGTTTACGGGCATAATCACTATTTTTCCGAATTGCCATTCGTCATTAGCTTCATTCGACTGACTTACCATTTGCCGTAATGTCCTTCTGTTATAATTTTTCTTTCAAAATTACCATTTGTCCCAAATTTTCTTTTTCCAAAATACCTTGTGCCCTAATTTTAATCTTTCCGAATTGCCATTTGTCATGACTTTAATTTGACTGAATTACCATTTCCCATAATGCCCTCTTGTCATAATTTTTTTCCAATTTACCATTTGTCCTAACTTTTGTTTTTCGAAATATCTTTCGCCCTGATTTTAAATTTTCCGAATTATTAACGGACGTAATCACTATTTTTCCGACTTTCCATTCGTCATGTTTTTTACTTTGCCGAATTGCCATTTGTCATAACCTTCATTTGACTGAATTATCATTTACTGTAATGTCTTCTTGTCATAATTTTTTTTTTAAACTACCATTTGTCCTTACCTTTGTTTTTTAAACACCTTTTCCCCCAATTTTGAATTTTCCGAATAGTTTACGGGCATAATCACTATTTTTCCGAATTGCCATTAGTCATTAGCTTCATTTGACTGACTTACCATTTGCCGTAATGTCCTTTGTTATAATTTTTCTTTCCAAATTACCATTTGTCCTAACTTTTTTTCTTTCCAAAATTCCTTCTACCCTAATTTAAATTTTTTCGAATTTCCATTGGTCATAATTTTTTATTTTCCGAATTTCCATTTGTCATAATCTTCACTTGACTGAATTATCATTTTCTGTAATGTCTTTTTGTTATAATTTTTTTCTAAATGACCATTTGTCCCAACTTTCTTTTTTTAAATACTGTTTGCCATTATTTTTAATTTTCCGAATTGCCATTTGTCATAACTTTTGTTTCTCGAAATACCTTTTGCCCTAATTTTAAATTTTCCGAATTATTAACGGACATAATCACTATTTTTCCGAATTGCCATTTGTCATAGCTTTCATGTGACTGGATTACTATCTGCTGTAATATCCTTTTGTTAAAATTTTTTTCCAAATTACCATTCGTCCTAACTTTTTATTTAAATAACTTTTGTCCTAAATTTTCCGAATTATCAATGGGCATAATTACTATTTTTACGAATTGCCATCATATTATATCCATGAGTTAATGTATCGCCTTCTAGTTTTCATTTTTCCCAGTTACCACTTGCCGTAATTTACTTCTGTCATAATTTTCATATCAACTCTTTTGTATTTCGTGGAACACCCATTTGGCATAATTTTTATTTTTTGAATTACCATTTGACCTAGACTTTGTTCTTCCAAATCTTCATTTGCCTCAATTTTTATTATTCCGAGTCATAAATGGGCATATTTTTCACCCCGCATTGCCATTCGGTATTATTTTAGTTTGTCCTAATTACCATTAATCTGCCATAATGTGAATTTACCCGATCAATTCACTATGCGTTATGTGACAGAAATTTGATTTTACCTTAAGCACAAAAGGAAATTAAGTAAAATGTAATTTGGAGAGTAGAAAATAGGGCGAGCGGAAATTTGATAAAATGAAAATTATAACTAACGGTAATTCGTAAAAAGAGAAATTATAACCAATGCTCATTCGGAAAAATAAAACTCAGGGAAAATGGTACCGTAAAACTGGGCTAAGTAGGACGAAAAACGAAGAAAGCGGAGCACACGAAATCTTGCATTTAATGACTTATTACTGCTTTCTTTGAATAAAAAGCGTGTATAATTCAGTATAATGAAAATTATGATACATGGTAATTTGGAAAAATGAAACTGATGGCTAATGGTAATTCGGAATAATAAAAATTGAAGCATAGGATAATTTCGAAAAATGTAAATTTCGGCAAACTCTCATTTTATCAAATGATTTTCGGTTGAATACACAGTCGGAAAAGTAGAATTAGAAAAATGTTTATACGTCTCCTATAAATGATTGCTTTTATTGCTTTTAGAAGCCAACCATTCACGCGATACTCTTTCAGGACTTCTCAAAGTTCAGATCTATTCACCTTATCGAAAGCTTTTTCCAGATCAACAAATGTACAGAAAACTCTTTTGTTTACTCTCAAACTTTTTTCTATGATCTGTCTGAAGCTAAATATCTGATCCGCACATGATCTCCCAGGCATAAATCTACATTGGACTTTCCAGGTCCTTTCCCTAGTCATTCCCATGACCTTCCCAATAAGTGCTTCGGGAAATATTTTGCCCACGGTTCTTAGTAGGCTAATCGCTCTATAATTAGTACAGTCACCTTTACCACCATTTTCCTTGTATATTAGGACAATAATCGCCTTTTTCTAATCATTTGCAACTTCACCATTCACAGGACGCATGTTCATAAATTCCCTCAGCCACACAAACAAATATCTGTCACCGCTCTTTAAGCATTCCAGCGGTGATATCCACACCAGCAGCCTTAAATAAATTTTTATAATTGATTTTAGGGCAATTTGAATCATCCATTTTGGGAAAGGGTGGTCCAGTCGTGCACGAAGTTCATGCAGTCGAGTGGTCTATAAACCATGGTGTGAGTCACATTCCAACCGAGATTAATTCGGAGCAAAGAGGAATTTAGCACCTATCTCGCTGGCCATCGCTGTGGCTCACGTGTAGTGTATCAGCGGTGGTGTTACTTGGTCGCCGCGAAACCATTTTCCAGCAATTATTCAGCAACATTGTAAAACAATCACCAAGCCGCGCCCGTCTTCACGCAACTGGACTTCCGAGAGAAGCAACAGAACATCACTAAATCCTCAACTCGCTCCTTAATTAGATAATTTCATTGAAAGACCACAAGTATTTTAGTCACATCTTCAAAAATATTTTCAAATAAATAAATTCTAGATGAGTAATAATTCTTAGACATAATAAAGCTTCTTTTTCTTTATTTGTTTAGATTCTTTTCCTTTTACGAGTTTAAGAGTCTTTACAGAACCATTACATGTTTTATTATCACCAATCCATATCCATATATACACAATTTTTGTATTTCATATAGTATCTATTATCTAGAATAATAGAAAAGAAAAGCAAGGACAATATTTGTGATAATTGATGAAAATTGATTATACTAGCTTTTGGTTTTGTGGCTTCGGGGTCCATGAATGATGAAAAAGATTTAAATTTCAATCATACTGTAGCTCGATTCATTCTCCTGCTTCGAACCAAAATCCTAGGTAGCAGAACTCCTCGACCAACTCCACAAACACATCATCTTGGTCTTACTCACATGCACCCTTAAATATTTTCCTCTTACATACTCTTCGAACGCTCTCATCATCAAATTCACCCCTCTTTCATCATTTGCTACTAGAACTTGCTCCTTAATTATATATTTCAATCAAAGCACCATAAGCATTTTCGTGACATCTTTAAAAATAATTTCATTGAAATAAATTCTAGATAAGTAATAAATCTTAGAAATAATAAAACTTAATAAATTAAATATTGAATGAAATGAATTCTTTGATTTTTCAGCACGTATAAAGGATCATTTCAATAAAAAAGAGAACTATTCATCAAAAAAGAAACGGTTTGGTTTTGTTTTATGTTTGAGAAAGAATGACGGTCCAGGTACCATTCTGTATAAGAATCAATGCGCGGGGAATGATAATTATATTTCGCGAGGGGAGCAAGGATGCTAAGGAGCATGGTTTAGATTTGATACGCCCATAAACGTGTATGTGAACTGGTTTCAAACAATGACAATGACTACGAAAGCAAGCATTTCTTTGTTAGCATATATAGTTTACTGTAGCATGCATGTACGAGATTCCTTCGATCTGTACTCGATTATTTCGTAATTTCGATATGCTAATTAGCAAACCCGACCGTGTTGGGGTTTCAACGAGTCGGATTAGGGTTGTGTTTCTGACATTTTCTCACGTCCCTCCTATAATTTATTAACTTCGTTTATATCTCCTTTCATTATACATTCGATCGGTCTTGAAATTATTTCCGTTTGTCTTCATTCATACAGGTAGTTGAAAGTTAAATTAAACATAATGCTATTAGGGAAGCAGATTTGTTATGAGTGGAATACGTGCAGTAAAACGAAGACACTTATATATGTTTGTAAAGTTTTTTTTTCATGTTGTTCATGTTTTACTATAATTCTGGACAAGACTGAAGCAACGGGATGAAGTTTTTTTCAAAAAGCAGGTAATAATAGTCGGAGTGACATAGGCACATAAAGATTTGCGTGAATCAATCACAGCCAAGTAGAACCTTGAAAATGTTACATCGAAACTTGATTTTTGATTAACGTTTTTGTTTACGTATCACTATAAATTTGGACAGGATTAACGCAACGGAATGAATTTTTCTAAAGTGCACCTAATGATGGCCAGAGTAACATAGGTACGTGAAGATTCGAATCTCTCAATCACAGCCAAGTACAACTACGTAAATGTTACATCGAAAATTAATTTTTTGACCCGAATTGGATATCTCTGTCAATTATTGACTGACTTGCATGAAACCATTCAAAATCAGAGGAAAGCCAGTGAAAAATAAATTGGTTACATGAAACTCAAACACAAATCGCATATTATTTCTGAAAAGAATCGCAGTGGAATTCCGAAAAACGTATACATCCGATATTTGTAAAATCTTGTATGTTGACATATTTTGATGCGCTCGTTGCGAACATGGCCATGAAAATACCCGCAACCGTCATTCTCAAGGTGGAAACTTGAAAAAAAGTACGGGTTTTAAATAAAAATGCAGAAAGAAGAATTCTAGTCGCCCAGGAAGAAGCGTCTTTGTTCAAGGGGATATACTGGAAAAAAGGTGAGGTTGAGTAGGTTCACACCCTTATCCTCTTATCAGTTGCACTCTTTCATTATTTCCTTTCTACCTACCCCATTTCCAGGAGCTATTATTGAAAGATTGATTGAATTTATAAGTCAAAATTCAAAGAAAGAAATACCTTTTTTTTATTGTGAAGGTTTCTCATCGTTTTTTTTTGTTTCGTATATCGATGTATTTTGATACGCTGATTACGAATATAGCCATGGAAATACTTGAAAATGTCATTGTAAAGGTCGTAAGTTTTAAAATACTTTTCTTCATTTTTGATTCTACCGCCACACGTCCACATCTATCCCCAAATCGCATTCGACCCTACTTCCAGTATTTAAAAAAAACCATCTACTCAAAGTTGGCCATATCCAGACTCGGTAAAATCTACCTCTCGATTATATTTGATCCCATTTCCAGTATTTTATGAACCACCTGTTTATAGTTAGCTATACCCCAAATCAGAAAAATCTACCTCTTAATTAGATTTGACCCCATTTCCAGTATTTAAAAAATTACCCTTTTATAGTTGGTCATTCTCCAACTCGGCAAAATCCACCTCTCAATTATATTTGACCCCATTTCCAGTATTTAAAAAAAATCACCTGTTTATAGCTTACTATACCACAATTCAGCAAAATATATAATTATATTTGACCTCATTTCCTGTATTTCAAAAACCCACCCGTTAATAGTTGGCCATACCCTATCTCGGTAAGATATACCTCTCAAATATATTTGATCCCATTTCCAGTATTTTAAGAAACACCCGTTTATATTTAGCTGTATCCCAACTCGACAAAATATACCTCATAATTATATTTGATCCCATTTCCAGTATTGAAAAAAATGACCCTTTTACAGTTGGTCATACCGCAACTCATCTACATCCATCCCCGAATCTCATTTGTCCCTACTTCCAGTATTGAAAAGAAACCATCTGTTTATAGTTGGCCACACCCCGACTCGTTAAAACCTGCCTCTTAATTACATTTGATCTCATTTTTAGTATTTTAGAAAACACCCGTTTAAAGTTAGCTATACTCCAACTCGGAAAAGTCTACCTCTTAATTATATTTGACCCCATTTCCAGTATTTATAAAATTACCCTTTTATAGTTGGTCATGCCCCAACTCGGTAAAATCTCCTCTCAGCTATATCTGACCCCATTTCCAGGATTTAATAAATATCACCTGTTTACATTTGGCCATACCCCAAATTGGCAAAATATACCTCGCAATTGCATTAACCCTACTTCCAGTGTTTGAAAAAAAACCATCTGCTTAAAGTTGGCCATACCACGACACGGTAAAATCTACTTCTCAATTATATTTGATCCCATTTCCAGTATTTCAAAAACCACCCGTTTATAGTTAGCTATACCGCAAGTCGGAAAAATCTACCTCTTAATGAAATTTGAACCCATTTCCAGTATTTGAAAAATTACCCTTTCATAGTTGGTCATGCTCCAACTCGGCAAAATCCACCTCTCAGTTATATTTGACCCCATTTCCAGTATTTCAAAAAAACCACTCGTTTCAGTTTGGCCATATCCTAACTCGGTGAAATATACCTCCTAATTGTATTTGACCCAATTTCCAGTATTTTAAAAACCAATTGTAAGATATACCTTAACTCGGCAAAATATACCTCTCATTTGTGTTTGACCCCATTTCCAGTATTTAAGAAAAAACCACCAGTTTATACTTCGCTATACCCCAATTCGGCAATATATAATTATATTTGACCTCATTTCCTATATTTCAAAAAACCACCCGTTACTAGATGGCCTTACACTAACTCGGTAAAATATATCTCTCAACTGTATTTGACCCCATTTCCAATATTTGAAAAACCACCAGCTTATAGTTAGCTATACCCAACTCGACAAAATATACCTCATGATGATATTTGATCCGATTTCCAGTATTTAAAAAATTACCCTTTCATAGTTGGTCATGTCCTAACTCGGCAAAATCTACCTCTCAGCTATATCTGACCCCATTTCCAGTATTTAAGAAAAATCACCTGTTTACAGTTGGCCATACCTCAACTTGGAAAAATATACCTCGCAATTGTATTAACCCTACTTCCAGTATTTGAAAAAAAACCATCTGCTTAAAGTTGGCCATACACCGACTCGGTGAAATCTACCTCTCAATTATATTTGATCTCATTTCCAGTATTTTAAAAACCACCCATTTAAAGTTAGCTATACCGCAACTCGGAAAAATCTACCTCTTAATTAGATTTGAGCCCATTTCCAGTATTTGAAAAATTACCCTTTCATAGTTGGTCATGCGCCAACTCGGCAAAATCCACCTATCAGTTATATTGGAGCCCATTTCCAGTATTTTGAAAAAAAATCACCCGCTTATAGTTGGCTATACCCCAACTAGGCAAAATATAATTATTTTTGCCCCCATTTCCAGTATTTCAAGAAAACCACCCGTTTCAAGTTGGCCATATCCTAACTCGGTTAAATATACCTCTCAATTGTATTTGACCCCATTTTCAGAATTTTAAAAACCTCTCGTTTATTGTAACATATACCTTAACTCGGCAAAATATACCTCTCAGTTGTGTTTGACCCCATTTCCAGTATTTAAAAAAAAACACCAGTTTATAGTTTGCTATACCCCAATTCGGCAACATACATATAATTATATTTGACCTCATCCCTGTATTTTAAAAAACCGCCCGTTAATAGTTGGCCATACTCTATATCGGTAAGATATGTCTCTCAAATCTCATTTCCAGTATTTTAAAAACCACCCATTTAAAGTTAGCTATACCGCAGCTCGGAAAAATCTACCTCTTAATTAGATTTGAGCCCATTTCCAGTATTTGAAATATTACCCTTTCATAGTTGGTCATGCTCCAACTCGGCAAAATCCACCTCTCAGTTATATTGGACCCCATTTCCAATATTTTGAAAAAAAATCACCCGCTTATAGTTGGCTATACCCCAACTCGGCAAAATATAATTATTTTTGTCCCCATTTCCAGTATTTCAAGAAAACCACCCGTTTCAAGTTGGCCATATCCCAACTCGGTTAAATATACCTCTCAATTGTATTTGACCTCATTTTCAGTATTTTCAAAACCACTCGTTTATTGTAACATATACCTTAACTCGGCAAAATATACCTCTCAGTTGTGTTTGACCCCATTTCCAGTATTTGAAAAAAAACACCAGTTTATAGTTTGCTATACCCCAATTCGGCAACATATAATTATATTTGACCTCATCCCTGTATTTAAAAAAACCGCCCGTTAATAGTTGGCTATACTTTATATCGGTAAGATATGCCTCTCAAATCTGTTTGTTCCCATTTCCAGTATTTTAAAAAGCATCCGTTTATAGTTAGCTGTACCCCAACTCGACAAAATGTACCTCATAATTATATTTGACCCCATTTCCAGTGTTGAAAAAATGACCCTTTTATAGTTGGTCATACCGCAACTCATCTACGTCCATCCCCGAATCGCATTTGTCCCCACTTCCAGTATTTAAAAAAAGCCATCTGTTTATAGTTGGCTACACCCCGACTCGGTAAAATCTACCTCTCAATTATATTTGATCCCATTTTCAGTATTTAAAAAATTACCTTTTTACAGATGGTCATGCCTTAACTCGGCAAAATCTACCTCTAAGCTATATTTGACCTCATTTCCAGTATTTGAGAAAAATCACCCGTTTATAGTTGGCCATTCCCCAACTTGGCAAAATATACCTCTCAATTGTATTTGACCCCACTTCCAGTATTGAAAAAGAGCCACCCGTTTATAGTTGGCTATACCCCGACACGGAAAAATATAGCTATATTTAACCCCATTTCCAGTATTCAAAAAAACCACCCTCTCATAGTTGGCCATACCTCAACTCTGTCAAATATGCTTGTCATTTGTATTTGACCCTGTTCCGAGTATTTTCAAAACTACCCAAAACATTTCCAAATTAATAGTAGAGTCAATACAGGTAGGTGATACGAAATCCAAAATTTATACTTTGATTAATGACAATTTAAATATTTTAAAAGATTCTCGTTTCAAATTTTGCCAAAATTATACTCGGACTTTCTGCTTTTAATCCTGCCCTTTCTTAATAAACAAACATTTGCATAAAGCATTTTTTTATTTTTTATTTTATTTGGTAGTGTGTCAACAATTCCGGATTTTCCGCCAATGTGGAAAAAATATTAAAATCAAGACTTCAGGAAGTTATACTTTCGTAACTGTTAAAAAAAATCCACTGATTCTCAAAATATACCTTTGCTTTCACTTTTTTATCATTTATAATAATATTCATGAAAATAAATATTAAAAGTTTGAATGTGATATGAAGGTTCAGTGATATTTGAAAATTTACCTTTTTCGAATTGTATTTTATGTACTTATAAAAATGTCATTTAGCAATAATTTTTATGTACTTACATTTTCATTGCAAAAATGAGGTTCATCAACCTCTTTAACTAAAGTCGAAGTGTTGGCAGATTTTAGTATTTCCAAATGTAAAAATACAAAACAAAAAACAGTTACCACACTTACCCTGAGTTTGATTTTTAATTACGCTGTTATATTTCATCATTAAATGTAACAAAAATCTAAAATATTCCGAAAAACAACGGATATTCAATGAAAATATAATTTCTTTCTTCATTCCTTAAAAAAAGCAACAAAAGATGTTTTATGTAGGAAAAATTCAAACTCGAATTCCAGATGTCACAATTACGAATTTGAGTTTCCTAAAAGCATCTCAGTTTCTTCTAAAATAATGGATTAAAGCAATAACTAATGATAGTCACATTTTCTCTTCCAATAATTAGAAACATAATCTTTAAACTATAATAAAAAGAGCTAATAACTAATTTGTTTTTCATTCCAAATTTCCAATTCATCACACTAACCCCTTCATCATACTTACCCGTACAGACCCAAATTAAAATCTTTTATTTAGAAGAAATTGAGTTTATAAGATTCAACATTAGGGTGGCCCTCATTTTTCAAAGTCAAATTTTTGTTGGTCTCACCCCCTAATTTGTTCGAATGCCTAATAAATTATCTCCAAATTCGAGCGAAATCGGTCAATATAAACCTGTGCCCCAAAGACCCTCTTATGGGGCCCCAAATAATCCCCCATAAGTGTTAATTTGGAGCTTCATGTAACAGTAAGGCTAATAATCACATTAAAAAACATCTTTTTTGCAAAGCTAATCATGAATGAATAATTTTTTATCATACACTCATTTTTTAACTAATTTTCAATTATTCAAGCAATTTTGTTTTGCTTAAACCATTTTTTTCCGGTATAACTCGCTTAATAGGTATTATAGGTGTTACGAGTCTTCTAATGAATGTTAGCAATGTCATTATTTGTTTAAATAATTTTTTATTTAAAATAATATTTTTTATAATAATTCATCTTAATCATAATTTTAATGATGGAGTATCTTAAATGGTTTTATACACTCTGAATTCGAATCAGTCAACTTGACTCATTGATGAAATGAGTTATTTTAAATGATCCAAACTGTTATTTCACTATTGAAATCAGTTACTTAAAATTATATAATATGTGTTTTCACTGACGAATCATTCAACTTGAATGATATAATCAGTATTTATTTATGGTTAATTTTTATTTATAATCAATTTTACTATTTTATTAGAGCAAACAAACCAGTCACATTCATTGACTGAAAATCAGTTATTTCAAATAATTGTTTTATTCAGTCAGCAGTATTGACTGATCCATCTGAAAAACGACTGTTTTGTCTATAGGAATGACTTTTTTTTAGTCAAAGCATGCTCGATTAACTCAATCAGTCAAATTTTGACTGACGAAAATTTAGAGTGCACTATAAATTCGAATTATTCAAAAGTGACTGATTGGCAGTCAATTTAGTCTAATTCAAATAATGCGTATTCGACGCCTGAGCAATCAGTCAAAAGTTACTTTTCGAATCAATCAAATTGACTCATTGATGAATTTAGTCATTTTAAATGATCTAATCTGTGTTTTTTACTAATGAATCAGTCAATTTGAATGATGTTATCAGAAACGTCCACTAACCGACTCAGTCATTTTGAATGATATAAACTCAGTCAATTTATACTGATTGAACATTGTTTGAGTAAACATTTTCAATAGTTATGAATAATGTTCAAATAATTCCAGCATTTCAAATAATTTTGAAACTACAAGAATTGATTAAATAATTCAGAGTGCAGAACAAATAGACACTTAAACACATAAAAATTTGTTGAAAATTTTCGCAAAAAGTACCTATGTAATGCAATTTTTCTGAAAATATATGTTGAAATGATTTAAACAAGCCTTTGTACACTTAACACTAATAAACGAAATCATCAGGTGAAGAAAATATCATTATTTATACATTTTGAGGTTAAAAAAATATTATTTAAACAATTTTTTAATGTTTAAATAGTAAAAAAATTATTTTGAAAACGAAGGGAAACATCAATAAATGAATAGAGACTTAAAAATATCTGAATTTTTTAAAAAATATGCTTAAGAAATCCTTTTTTTCTGTTTTTCTTCAATGAGCTATGCATTTAAACATATAACAATTGTTTTAACAGTTAATAATTATTTAAACGAATAATAACATTGTTCACATTCATTAAAAGTCTCATAACACACATATATATATATATATATATATTTTTTTTTGAAGTTTTTGAAGTCGTGCAAC
>JAUMHM010000088.1:12133296-12172946 GCA_032362435.1 Melikaiella ostensackeni
GTTAAAAAAGGCTGCCATGCACAGATACACATAACTTCATAATGCTTTCTATTTCAAAATAATAAAGAGAAAAAAAATCTTCATAAGGATGTGAATTTCACATTGATCTTGAAGATTTTTGATTTGAATAAAAAAATGGAAAGATTGACCAAACAACATTTGATAATAACAAATGTTTTATTTATACTTTCAAGTAATATTTGAATTTAATTAATTTATGTTTCATTATTTATAACTGTAATTATCCTATAAATTACCCTTTATGAGGAAGTCTAAATTGGCTTCGAAACATATTGGTCCCCAGTAGTATCAAAAAGACTGAAAAAAGAAAGAGGGTGAGGTTTGTTTTGGTTGACTCATTCCTTTTCTCCCTCTTTTTTCTTTGTACATTTATTGTACATTTGTCTCCAATGAGCCGGAAAAGCGGGTAGTCTCGAAGTATAATTTGAATTTTTGAACTTTTTGGATGTTCCTTTTTCAGTGCATAACAAATTTTTTTAAGAAAGTATATTTCATTTCGACACTTAAGAAATTTTTATAAAAGTGTACATTTCTAGTAAGTTAAACCAGTCATAATTCTATGGAAAAGATTACATTGAGTTCATGTGTTAGAGAATTTTTTTATCAACCCTGTTGGTTATGACTACATAACCAACAGGGTTGATAAAAAATGTTATGTAGTATGAATAAACAATTATATCATGTGACACTCGGTTTAGCCCATGGGTAGACCAAAAGATACAGCGAAAAAGTGAGTATTGGGACTACAGCATTAGGCCAAAAGATGGTAATCTGTGAAAAAAATTAAATTTTTTATGTTTAAATAATTATTGTTCAAACAATTTGTTTAAAAATTCGAGCTACGGAAAAACTAATTGCATCATTCCATTTTACGAAAAAAATACATGGAGTCCATGTATAAGACAATTTTTTTCTCAACCTTGTTGGTTATGTAGTATAATTGAATGCGTAAGCGGGTGTCACATGATATAATTGTTTATTCATACTACATAACCAACAGGGTTGAGAAAAAAGTTGCTTAATACATGGACTCTATGTGATTTTTTCCGTAGAATCGAATGGTGCTATCAGTTTTTCTGTAACTCAAATTTTTAAACAAATTGTTCAAACAATGATTGTTTGAAAATTGAAAAATTCAATATTTTTAACAGATTATCATCCTTTGGTCTGATGTTATAGTTCCAATGTTCACTTTTTCGCTATGTTTTTCGGTCTACCCACGGGCTGAAGCGGGTGTCATACGATGTAATTGTTTATCTATACTCCATAACCATCAGACTTGAGAAAAAAATTGTCTAACACATGAAGTTTATGTAATTTTTCGCGTAGAATCGAATGATGTTACTATTTTTTTCATAACTCACATTTTTAAAGAAATTGTTCAAACAATAATTGTTTAAATAATCGGAAAATTCATTGTTTTTTCACAAATTATCATCTTTTGATCTTATGCTGTAATCCCAATAGTCCAAAATAGTGATGTTTTATTAAGTTAATAACAAAAGAGTAGTAAGGCATTGTCTTCAAAACTAAGCAGTCTACGAAGATCATTTTCGAAGCAAATTGCCAATTTTTGGCTCATGAAAACAGGGCATGTAGTTTCAATCATTAAAATGTGTATTTTAATGTTCAAAAAATTATTTTCTCATTCGAAGAATACAAAGAGCTATCCTATTATCAAAGGAACCACTGACACAGCAGGAGATCTTGTCTGAGTTACTGCTACTTTTATCTTACACAATGTCATATTTCACGATACCTACAGTGAAAAAAAGGTACCATGCACTTTCACTAAAATTCTGAAATTTCTTCGATAATGGGATAGCGTTTAGTATTTTTCGAAGGGGAAAATAATTTTTCAAATATTAAAACGCGAATTTTTAATTATTAACAATACATGCATTATTTTCAGGAACCAAAAATGTGCAATTTGTTTCAAGAATGATCTCCGTAGGTTGCTTAGCCTCAAAGATAATTCCTTACTACTCTTTTGTTTTTTAATTAATAACACAGAAGGGATCAATGAAAATCACATATTTTTCGCAGATTTTTTTACTTCGATTTGAGGGAGCAGAAGCCACTCAAAGCTAGGCATTCTGGAATGACCGCAAGAAAAGTATACTTTTTAATCTTTCACTCGTTATAAAAAAACTACTAATGGACTGAAAATTTGAAAAGACATTCACCAATATGCATGAAACCTTAATCTTTAAAAGGTCATTTAGTTCATGTTTTAGAAATTTTTTTCCTGCTGAGTTACTCTCTAAAGTTTATGGAAAAATTGAGGACTCTATATTTTTTGGACGGAGAGTAGGTGGCACCAAAGGGATTTGATGTCCTAAAAACGAATCCGTTGTCCCAGTTTTTCCTACATGTCAGGATTTCAAGATATCCTTATTTGAAGTGCAAAATTCATCTTTTTCCTCTTTATTCTCCTTAATAGGACTGAATAAATAAATCCAACTATTTTTCGTTAAAAATTGATTCTTTTTAATTAAAAAGTCTCTTGATATATTTTTGGTTGAGAATTCATCTCTTCTGGTTAAAAATCTACTATTTGGTTCAGGATTTAACTATTTTGATGAAAATACGTTTTTATTGGGTGAAAAATTATTTTTTCTAACCGAAAACTGATCGCTGTCAATAAAAAATTCAACTATTAAATTTTTCATTGAGAATTTATCTTTATTTGGTTCAAAATTGAACTACTTAGTTGAAAGTTGAAGTACTTTGTTGAACATTCAATTCATTGCTTGAAGATTAAACTATATTGTTGAAAATTAATTCTTTTTTGGTTGAAAATTATTATTGTTTTAACTGAAAATTGAACTATTCGATTATTGATTGAAAATTGATCGTTTTTTACCTGAAAATCTGACAATTTGGTTAAAAACTTATGTATTTTGCTGTGAAATCGTCTTTTGTCGTAGAAAATTAATCTTCTTGGTTGAAAATTTAACTACTTGATTATGAGTTGAAAATTGAAGGTTTTTAGCTGAAAATGCAACAATTAGTTTTGAAAATGATATATTTGGTTGTATAATCGTCTTTTTTGGTAAAAAATTAAACTGTTTGGTTGAAAGTTGAACTAAATTGTTAAATATTCATTTTATTAGTTGAAGGTCCATCTCCTTGTTTGAAAATTAAACTAAATTGTTGTGAATTCGTTTTCACTGGTTGAAAATGCAAATAATTATAAACAGTTTTTTTAACTGAAAATTTAACTATTCCATTATTACTTGAAAATTGGTTGTTTGTAGTTGAACTTCATAATTTGGTTGAAAATTTATGTATTTTATTGTAACTTCGTCTTTTATGGTAGAAAATTTATTTTCTTGATTAAAAATTTAAATACTTGGTTGAAAGTTGAATAACTTTGTTAAAAATCCATTTTTTTAGTTGAAGATCGATCTCTTTGGTTAAAAACTTAACTATTTTGTTCAAAGTTTGATTTTTTGGATGAAAATCGATTTATTTAACTGCAAATTTAACTATTCCATTTTTGGTTGGAAATTGATCGTTATTAGCTCAAATTTGTTGTTTTTTTTTTTGTAGAAAATTAGTCGTCTTTGTTAAAAATTCATCTATTCGGTTCAGGTTGGAACTATTTTGTTAAAAATTTGTCTTCTTCCATTGAAGTCAACTGGTTGAAAATTCATCTTCGTAAGTCGAAAATTCAGCTATAGTTCAATTTTTTGTTGAAAATTCAAATATTTTGTTAAAGACATCTTTTTTTGATCGAAAAATCAACTTTTTTATGAAAATTCGTCTTTCTCGGTTGAAATTTTATCTCTTTTTGTAGAAAATGAATCTTTTTTGGTTTGGAATCGGTGAATTGTTGAAAATGCATTATATTTCGGCTTGAAATCTTAGGAATTTAAAGCATTTCATGAAAGATCATGACCAACGGAACTTGCCTCAAGACATGAAGATTTCTGTCATGGATTACCTAAATGCCAATAAAAAAAGAGACCAGATAATCTGGACTTACATTTGAAAATAAATTTCGATTTAATTTTCAAACTAGCTATTTAAAAGTGAAAAAAAATCATAATGTGTGGGTCTTATTAACTATAGCCATCTAAAATTTGCTTCAAAAAGATTAATATTGTAGTTTTCTATAAGGTTCTCCTGAATGGTGAGAATCGTGAGAAATAGAATAAAATGAATTCATTTAATACGCATATTGTATAATAAATTTACAAAATTGTTTAAACTTGAATGAGGATTAACTTTTATGAGGGTAAGGATGACACTTTTTGCCAGGGCAAGTAGACATTGGAAAACTTTTTCCTAATTCAAGGCATAAATAGCCTTATAGAATGTCTCCAACAAGTCTCGAAAATGTCTTGATTGCCTATCATTAAGACGAAATCCAAGACGAAATATTTTTACACAGTCTTTTGTCCACTTTTCGTTGTCTCTTAGCCCACATTCCATTTGCTGTGACTATTACACTTGTTTGGCGGAATATTACGAAAATTTTGTCCGTTTTTCAGTAACTCTTACGGCTTAGGAGAGCCTTATAGAAAACTACAATATTAATCTCTTTGAAGCAAACTTTAGATGGCTATAGTCGTGAAGATCCACAAATTCTGATTTTTTCCTTTTTAAATAGCCATTTTAGAAATTAAACAAACAATTCATTTTCTAATTTAAGTTCAGATGATCTGGTCCCTTTTTAATTCGCCTTCAGCCAAGACAATAAAAATCTTTCATCAAGTTCAGATCGTCTTGCCACTGTGAGTTATAACCATAAACGTAAGACAAAATTTCATGTCTATGAAATCTGGCTTATGAGACAAAGCCAGACTTCATTTATCTCTTGAACCAGGAAAAAGATTTCCAATGCCTACCTGCCCTGGCGAAAAAAGTCATCCTTATACCGTCATAAAAGCTATTCCTTATTTATGTTTAAACAATTTTATTAATTTATTATACAAAATGCATATTAAATTAATCCATCTCATTCCATTTGCTGTGACTATTACACTTTTTTGGCAAAAATTACGAAAATGTTGTCCGTTTTTCCGTATTTCTTACGGCTTAGGAGATCCTTATAGAAAACTACAATATTAACCTTTTTGAAGCAAATTTTAGATGGCTATAGTCCTGAAGACCCAAAAACTTGACGAATCCAAGACGAAATATTTTTACATGAGATAGAAAACTATAAGCGTCTCTTTGTGTGAGGCAGGAATTAAAATACAAAAGTACCATTCTAGTTGCTATCTCACTAACAGAATGGATCCTCATTCGTAGGCTAATTTTCGTTTAAGGGGTGAGAAAAAACTTGAATCATTGAGCGATCTGATCTTGCGTGACGTAAGCTGGGTCGAGAGAAAAGTGCAGTATTAATAAACATAGGTTGAATTGTTATTCGAAATTTCTCATTGGCATACACCGCGTTCTCGGTACTCGGTGATATCCGGTTTAATTTATGCAAGGTGCGACCGATCGAACAAACACAAGACGATTGTCATTATGATTTATATACGGCTGCACTGGGAGTGTAACACAGTAACCTGATGAGCGCTCTTGAAGTTTGACGAGTTAAACGAGCGCTTTGATTGGTTGACCTGACCTGTCTTGGCTCTTTAATTCACGTATATAATTTGCACTCTAACACGTGTGAGAATTTTTTCCAACAAGCCGTGCGCTTTGTTCCTCGTCCTTTGTTCTCCGCGCTATGATTTAATTCGCCGAGAAAGGGCTGAAGATTACAATTTAATGTGAATTATTTGAGTGGTGCAGAGTGGATAATTCTTTTTTAAAAGTACGCTACTTGGAACAATTTTAAATTAATTCCAGAGTTCATTGGCAGCGCCCATTAATTACGTAAGGCTTTTTTGAGGTGGAGGGGATGTGGAAAATCTTACGAATCCTTACTTGGGAGACGGGTACCCACGTGTAAAAGTATTTCATCTTGGATTTGTCTTCAAGACATTGAAGTCTAATTCCGTCTCATAAACCAGACTTCATAGACATCAAATTTTGTCTTACTTTTATGGTTATAGCTCACAGTGGCAAGACGAGTTGAACTTGTCTCAAAACATGAAGATTTTTGTTATATCTGGCTAAAGGCCAATAAAAAGAGGACCAGATAATCTGGACTTAAATTTGAAATACATTTTTTGTTTAATTTCGAAAATATCTATTCAAAAGTAAAAAGATCAGAATTTGTGGGTCTTCACTAATATTGCCATCTAAAAGCTCCAAAAAGGTTAATATTGTAGTTTTCTATAAGGCTCTCCTAATCCGTAAGAAATACGGAAAGATGGAAAAAATTTGCGGAATTTTCACCAAACAAGTGTAATAGTATCAACAAATGGAATAAAATAGATTCATTTAATATGCATATTGTATAATAAATTTATAAAATTGTTTAAACATAAATAAGGATCAGCTTTTATGATGGTATAAGTTGGTCCAACCTGTCAAACAATCTCTGACGTTACTTTTTACTCCCTAGGGGCTGGAAAGTAGAACTATAGCTCCGCTTCATAGGCCTTGAAAAGTGTTGAAATTACGCATGTGTCATGGAAAATTACTTTTTACACTATTGTACATATTATATCATTTATTTGTTTAATTTCTTTTTTATGCTATATTTCATATCATACGCGTCATTGCATAAAATCTCGTGAAGTCAATGGAAATCTTTGCAAGCCTTTGAAATCCCGTGAATTCTTTTGAACATTTTGTAAATCCCTTGAAATTTTTTAAATCGTGTGAAATTTTTTTAAAATCCTTTGAATGTCATGAATATCGTACATCATTTCCTGAAATCCCTTCAAAACGATATATAGTATTATGCTCCCTGGAAATCTCGTGAAGTCCTTTAAAAACTGCAGAATTCCCTCATAATTCTTTAAGATTCCCTGAAATCACTTTAAATCTTCACCATCACATACAAATCCCTTACAATGCTTGAAATTTTACAGATTTCCCTTAAAATTTCTAAAAATAGGTTAAAATCCTTGAAATTCCGTGAAATATTTAGAAATATTACGATATCTCTTGAAATCTTTGAAAACTCTGTAAACTTCACTGAAAGCTTCTAAATCCGTGGAAATTCTGCCTATTCTCTTGAAATCCCTTAAAATATTTTTAAACCCATTAAAATCTTTAGAAGCCATTAAAAATCCTTAAAATCCTTCATACTCCTTTATAATATTTGGAAATTCTTTCAAATTAATCGAAACCGCTTCAAATCTTTCAAGTTCTTAACAATCCCTTGAAATCCTTTAAGATCTTTGCAAATATATTTAAATCCTGTAAAATCTTTTTAAATCTTATGAAATTATTTCAAATCCCTTCAAATCTATGAAATCAAATTAAAATCGCCTGACATTCTTTCAAATTCGTGAAAATACTTGGGTACCTATTGAAACTCCTTAAAATCCTTTATAATATTCAGAAATCGTTTGAAATTCCGTTAAATTTTTTGAAACCTTACGGAATCGTCTAATATCCGTGGAAATACTTTGGAATCTTCTAAAATCTTTTTAAATATCCTTTGAAATTCCGTAAAATCTTTGGAAACTCTTTAAATCTCTTTAAATTCTATTAAAATCCCTTGAAATCGTTTGATATCTTTGCAAATCTTTTGATTTCCCGTTACATTTTTTTAAATCTCATGAAGTTCATTCAAATCCTCAAAACCCAATTAAAACCCCCAGAAATCCTTCAAAATCCGGGAAGATACTCCGGTATATCTTGAAATCTTTAAAATCCCGTAATTTATTTTGAAATATTTCGAAATATCTTAAAATCTCTTAAAGTCCCTCAAAGTCCTATGCGATCTGCGGAAATCGTTCTTAACACCTTAAAATCCCTTAAAATCCCTAAGAATATTGTAACATCTTTTAAAATCTTTTAAAAGACATTAAAATTCCTAGAAATCTTTTAAAATCCCTTGTAATATTCAAAAATCCTTTGACATCCCGCGATTTTTTTTCTAAACAAATCCCCTGACATTCTTCCAAATTCGTGAAAATACTTTGGTATCTCTTGAAATTCCTAAATATCTTTTATAAATTTCGGGAATCTTTTGAAATTCCATGAAATCATCGAAACCTCTTTGAAGCTCTTTAAATTCTATTCAAATCTATTGAAATCCTTCGGAGTATTGACAAATCTTTTGAAATCCGTTACATTTTTCGAAATCTTATGGAATTCTTTGAAATCCTCAGAACCCAATTAAAACCCTCTGAAATCCTTCAAAATTCGGGAAAATACTTCGACTTCTGTTGAAATCATTTAAACCCTTTTAAGATCCTGTAATTTCTTCTGAAATATTACGAAATCTCTTAAAATCCCTTGAAATCCTCACAAATCCTTTGAAATCTTTTGAAATTTTATGAAATTCCTTTAAATCTTCAAAATACAATTAAAATGCCTTGAAATCCTCAAACATCCTTCCAAACCTTCGCAAATCTTTTAAAATTCTGTGCAATCTTTTGAAATGTTATGAAATTCCTTCAAATCCCTTCAAATCTTTAAAGTCCAATTAAGATTCCCTGACAGCCTTCAAAATTTGTGATAATACTTAGGTATCTCTTAAAATTCTTTGAAAACTTATGATGTATTTTGGAATATTTCGAAATCTCTTAAATTCCTTTGAAATTCCTTAAAGTCCTATGCAATCTGCGGAAATCGTTCTTAATTCCTCGTAATCTGTCGAAATTCCTAAAAATATTGTAACATCCATAAAAGTCTTCTTAGAAGACATTGAAATTCCTCGAAGTTTTTTTTAATTCTTATGTAATATTCGGAAATCCTTTGAGATCCCATTATTAATCTCGAAATATTTCGAAATCTCTTAAAATCTCTTGAAATCCTCAGAAATCCTTTGAAATCTTTGAAAATCTTTGAAAATCCTTTGAAATCTTTTGAAATGTTATAAAATTCCTTCAAATCCCTTCAAATCTTTAAAGTACAATTAAGATCCCCTGACTGCCTTCAAAATTCGTGAAAATCCTTAGGTTTCTCTTAAAATTCTTTGAAAGCCCATGATTTATTTTGGAATATTTCAAAATCTCTTAAAATCCCTTGAAATCCCTTAAAGTCCTATGCAGTTCGCGGGAATCGTTCTTGATTCTTCAAAATCTGTCAAAATCCCTAAAAATATTGTAACATACGTTAAAATCTTTCTAAAAGACATTGCCATTTTTCGCAATTAAAAATTTTTTTTTGCAATATTCGGAAATCCTTTGAGATACCATGACATATTTTGAAATATTTCGAAATCTCTTAAAATCCCTTCAAGTCCTATGTAATCCGTGGAAATCATTCTTGGTTCCTTAAAATCCCTCAAAATTCCTAAAAAGATAATAAAATCCATTAAAATCTTTTAAAAGCCATTAAAATCTTTTAAATGCCATTAAAATTCCTTGAAATCTCTTAAAATCCTGTATAATATTCGAAAACCCTTTGGAGTTTCGTTAAATATTTTGAATCTTTTAAAATCTTTCAAGATCACTTGAAATCTCTCAAAATCGAGATTTTCTCTAAGTTGTATTAGACAATTTCCTCAAATTCTAGAAATTTCATGAAATCCCTAAAAATCTTTGAAATCTTGTTAAATTCCGAAAAAATTTGTAATTCTTTGAAATACTTCGTAGTTCTTTGAAATACATACTTTAAAATCCCTTGAAATCTCGTTTACAGTGAAAATGATTGATATATTGTTTTTGTATTGAGTAAAAATATAAACTCTTACGTAAGAACGGGGGGAGGCGGTCACGAAAATATTACAAATCCTTACAATAGGGGGGAGGGGGTCTAAAATTCAAGAAAATCACCCTTAAGTAATTAATGGGATTTTCCTTCACAAATGAGCGATTTAACACCAATATTTAAAAAATGGTCTAAGTATTCAGAAAAATACCCTTGCGGAAATCTCTATGTGGGCCTAGTAAAGTGCTGACCAGTTTTCCCTACTTCTGGTGTGGCCCCGATCAGGTAAACTCACATCGTCTACACATGACTTATAACGCTTTTGCAGATATTTACCCTATTCAGGGAAAACTTGTCAGGGTCCTCCCAGATTTTCCAAAGTATGTTTTTAAATAATTAAATATATCCCTATTATAAAATTTCATTAATGCCTGACTATCATTTAATATCTTTTATTGAAAGTAGAAATGCTGGTCAGGGCCTTGTCAGCGCCTCTTTTTAAATGAGCCTAAGTAGGGCAATTTGTGCACAGGTAGGTTTCTTCAGAGGAAGAATGATCATGATTTGATGAACTCCATTTGACAGGACATAATTTTTTTTTATCGCGTGTTACGAATCGAAGGGCGAGGATCTCTGAGAGACTTGCGGCTTGAGTAAAGCGCAGGGTAGAAAAACTGTGAACGAAATGAGTGTCCACATCCGAGAAAAGTGGGGATGGAGGGTTGCACCTGCGCGAAAGTTACCCCTTTTGGGCGCATGCTCTTACTAAAGTAAACCCTTCCGCCACCCTACCGAGTTTTGACTCTCGATGCGATTGGAAATAGGATCCACTGGTCGACCAAAGTGGCTCTACTTATTTTTATGAGCCCCTCTCGAGGTCCTAAGGGGGTTTCAAAATATGTACACAATACATCGATAAATAATTCAGGGTCATGTAGTTTAGCAAATACTCTTCTCCCCATCTATCGATGACGTCATTTTTCATTTGTAATTGATGTGGTACATGGAGAAAAATGTGACTGAGGAGTTGGATATTCAGTGCCAGAATCCTGTAATGATTACAAAATATTAGGAATAGATGCAGAAGACACGGGAAGGAATGCAAAACTACACAATAATCATTAAAAAATTTGATCTCTCCTGCATAAAACCTTAACTTTTAATACATTAAAGTAAGAGTATACAATTCATACGTTATCACCTACAATTTAAGTAAGGAAACCTTTGCAAAAATGAAACTAAAGCCTCTCATCAAAAGTTTGTTTTCTCAAAAAAGAATATAAGAGTATATAAAATGAAAAGTGACTATATCGACCCGTCAACGCCCGCCACTCTGTGTCCCTGTAAATTCTTTTTGGCCGATCATTATATATCCGTATAATATATATCTATATATATATATAGGACTGATTCCTGTTCTGTACTGGAGTCTGTACAGTGCGCTAGAGGAGTCAAGCCCTTAACGAAGTCTAATTTCATCAGTTGCCTAAAAAAGTTAATACCGCGATTACATTTGAATCAATAAGGTAATTTCAATCCCGAATTCTTTTTAAAACTCCAGTCCAGTAATGAAAACCTCGACTACCAGCACTGAAGACCCAATTTTTCACTTCCATTTTTCTCCATGTATTTAGGGGAGAAGCAGGTAATGCAGTGCGCATAACATATATCAATGGATGGAAAGAAAATATGATCTATAATGTAATGGCAAAATATGTGAAACGTAGATCAGTATCTTAGCTTTACTTCATTCACAGGGAAAATTGCATCTATATCAATTAAAATACTTAATTATTAAGTCTTCCAAAAAAGTCTGTGTGCGTCAACTTATCCTACCTGTTGGGCAACGCAGTGCGCACTATTAGTTGTATCTGTTTGTAAGTCAAAAATAATTTTTTAGTATTTGAATGCATAATTTCAGTAAAATCAGACATCTTCATTTATTTGTAGTTTAAAAAAAAAATTGAAGTTTGTATTTTGGGAGTGTTTAGCATCCAAAGCTATGAACATACAATATTCAACATTTCAACATTTTGTCATTAAAATGACTGTCCGCGCCGCATTACTCGCTTGTGTATAGTATTGAAATAAAATTTTTATTTGCAAATTTTAACTAACTTTACGTATTTGTTACACATGACATCCTTCGAAAAAGTCAGAAGATCTGTATTAGTAAAGTTTTAATACATTTAGAGCATTATATTACAAGCTTGGATGATATTTTCGCAACTGTCATGATCGATGAGAAACTCCTAAAACAAACTTTTCACTTTGAAAATTGAATAATTATCTTAATTAACCTAATTTTTTCACCACTTGATAGTGCGTTCATAAATGCATATACTAAATTTAGCCTCAATCATTTATAATACGCAGATTTTTGTAAGAGCGACCGCACCACATTACCCGCTTATCCCCTACTTTAAGAAACAACATTCTGCTCAATTCTTTCTGAGAATGATTTTTATTCGAATCAGGTGTCTGTAATGGATTTTTTCATCGTTACCTTTTTTAACTTTTTTACTTCAAAAATTAGATTTTAGAGAATTTAGAATTTTACTGAGGAATCAAATGTGGAACAATTTACTTCATATAATCGACTTAAAGATCAAGATTCATGGTAGCAAATCGCCTCCAAGTGTTAAAAAAAGTATGAAATGATTCTAAATACCCATGCGAGAAAAAAAAATCTGCCATGAAGGACAAAATGCGAAAAAGAAAAAAAACGCTACCGGAAATTATTATCTGTGACATAAATAATTTTGAACACTAAAAGTGGAACATCTCAGTTAATTTATGAGATATCTTGACCAAACTTGGTGGGTATATAGAATCCACCAAAGTGGACAAAATCTGTTCTTTTGGAAGATATTCATTGAAAATGTAAATAATGAGCTATAATCGAATTTAGAAAAAAGTCTCTTAACAAAAAGCCGTCTGCAGGCTATAATTTTATTCCAATGATTATAAAAAACTTTGACAATTACATCTCATTTCACGATTTGACATATCAATCAGGACGAAATAAATTTTCAATTGCATCCGTTGAGAAAAAAAGAGTTAAAAGCGTGTTTTTTGAAATGCAGATTAAGGTACATCTTACACCCTTTTACCAAATGAACTCAAACTTTTTTATTAGAAAGATGTCATCAGGTTCTGAAAATAGTTTTAATGAATTTAAAATGAATTATTTTATATTGAAAAGTTTTTATTTTTTAGTAATTTTCACTCATTTTCAACGATTTCTAATATGCAGACGCATCTGCAGCCAAAACTAATCAATCGATTTCAATGAAACTTTGCATAAATATAGTAAAAAGGTGTACATATGCCGATTTTTTAGTAGAAAGTGATCCATAAACATAGCACAGAATTGGTTTTGTATCAATACAAAAAAAATTAACAATTTTCAAAATATGCAGACACAAACCTATCATCGACTAAGTTATACATTTTATTACCAGATTCTTGGAGAAAATTGTTCTCAATAATTATTCTATAAGTTTAAATGATATTAGTTGAAAATTGGAGAAATTCGTTGACCACAAAATTTAAAAAAAAATGCTTCTCTTTAGTCGACTGTAGATTACAATTTTATTCCAGTGTTGTCAGAAAATTATATTCCTGTATGTACATTTGTTATTATTTGGGAAAAAATGAATAAAATCCCACCAAAAACACTACGTGTTAAAAAATTCCGCCAAGTACATGACTATTAATATTTTATTTATTTACATTAAAGGTAATCAAAGTTGTGAAATCAAAAAATAAGGCCAGGCATGAATAGTAGAAAATGTATAAACAGAAGTACTTTTCAATAAAGGAATTAGTTCAATGAATTAGTTTAATAAATAATTTTTTGTTTGATAAAGAAATAGATTGATAGTATAAAGGAATACAAATAAATTGGCGGGCCTATTGTTGTCTGTAAATAATAAACATAAGTGTGCCAACACAATAATAATAATAATAATAATAATAAATTATTATATTACAGGCTCGCCAAATGTTTTTTTTTCTATTCCTCTACACTACCAATTCATTCATTTTTTATCAAACAAAAAAATTGTTTAATAAACTAATTCAGTGAACATTTTCATGTGATTAAAAACTACCTCTATTTATACTAGTACTGAAAAGATGCTACAAATACAAAACTCCAATGACTTTTTAAAATAAAAATTAGTCAAAAATTGTTTATTTTGAGAATTTAAAAAAATGGCTCTAAAGGTTCGAAAACTGTGGTATTTTTTTATGCACAGTTTTTGGTATTAAGTGTTGACAAAGAATTAAAGTTAAAAAATAAAACTTTTGTTCTACTTAGAATTTTTTGTAAACGAGCAAAGATGACATGTTTAGGATTCATTTAATTCTTATTAAGATTTTTTTTACGTTATATATGGCGTGTCCCTAGTTGCGCTAGACGACAAATAATGCACAATTTCCTTAGATCTCGAAAAATTGTCTCGTAAACGTAACATTCGTTGAAAATTTGTAAATTTAGTGGTTTATGACTTTTCTAAACAGCTGTTAGGTCTAAGTAGAAATTTTTTTCCTGTCCAAGGAAATTACGGCCTGCTTCTTCAGTGCAAACTAAAGGCATGTCATACAAAATGCTAAATTTTCAAACAAAATTTTAATAAAAATGAACGAAATCTTAAAAACTGTCATTTTTGCTTGTTTTCAAAAAAGTCTAACTTAAATGAAGTTATGTTTTTTTTCATTTTAATATTTCATTATCAGTTAATACCAAAAACTGTAAATAAAAATAAATTACCATAATTTTCGCGCCCATAAGGAAACTTTTTTAAATTGTCAAAATAATATTTTTTTTAAATCATTGCGATACCGTAGGACCAATTTTGATTTCAAAAAGTTATCAGAGTATTTTATTTAAAATATTACCACGTAGCAACTTTTCAGCACTAGCCATTTTCGATTTTCAACAATTCTGTATTTTCGGCCCACCATAATCATCAATCCTGTTATGTAAATAACTAAGCATTTTTCTTCTCCAAACTATAAAAAACTACCATATACTCTCTTCTTGACTTTTTGAAAAAGAAAAACTACAAAAAAATACCCAATTTGCAAACAACATCAACTTTAACTCCTAATCTCATAACATTCCAAGAACGTGTTTCCAACATCAAAAAAAGAACACAAATGACAAAATTCATCCCCATTCATGAAAAATTGCAGCTTTTCAAATTTTCACCATTAGCCATTTTCAATTTTTAAAAATTTTGTATTATCGGCCCTTCTTAATTATCAACCCTGTTATGTTAAAAATTAAGCATTTGTCTTCGCTGAACTGTCGTAAAATACAATATACTCTCTTCTTTAATTTACGAAATTTTTTTTTTTCAGAAGTACCCCTATTTACAAATAGGATCAACTTTATAAAAAAAAAAACTTTAAAAAACTACCCTTACTTTTAACCTCAATTTTAACTCCTTATCATACAAGATTTCAGCAATGCATTTCAAACATCAAAACAAAAAAAAATACAAATGACAAAATATATCTCAAACCATGAAAAATTGCAACTTTTCAAATTTTCCGCGCAAGTCATTTTCGATTTTCGAAAATTTTGTATTTTCGGCCTACCCTAATCATCAGCCCTCTTATGCAAATAATTAAGCGTTTTTCTTCTACAAATAGGGTCGGCTTTGGTAAAATGGCGCCCCTAGGCTATTATACTCCCCCCAGCGCTCTTCACTATTATATTAAAAAATTAAAATTGTATTGCTTATTTTAAAAAAAGGAATACAGACATTATTGAATTGGTTGAATTCAATTACAGTGGTTCTCTTCAATTTTTCCTGATTCACATTGCACTCGTTTAACTAAACTTAAATTTCCCAAAAACCGCCTGCCTCAAATTCATGGCGCCCCACAGTTGGGCGAAATGTCGAAATTTGTTTCGAAAGAGCCCAAAGCCCAGGATTCTCAATTAAGTTCGATCTTTTTCTTCGAAATACTCTTAATTAAATTCCAAAGAGAATTATAACAACCCATTTTTCAATTTCTTCTTTATTGCACTTCTGTGTTAACAATTAAAGTGAAAAAAATTGTCATGTTTACAACTTTATTTCCTATCTTTCCGCAAACATTCTAAATAAACTCGGAATCAATCAAAATCAGTACAGTGGCATCTAAGATACAAAATTAGTTCATGAAATATTCGAATTAATTTTTATAAACAAATTTCAAAGAAGGTGATTCTACGATTCAAAATTTTTTCCAGCAAATCTACTTTGTATTTCATCGTTAATGGCGCACAGTAAAATTTATTGTAACCAATCAACATTTTTCAGTTTTATATAGAAATTATGTCAACAAAAAAAAAACGAATTTTCGACAAAAGTTTTAATTTTTAACTCAATTGTTAAATTCTCCACCAAAATAGTTGATGAATTTTCAAAAACAGAGACGAATCCTCAACCAAAATAGATTAATTTTCAACCAAAAAGTTCCATTTTTAACCAAAAAGATGAAATTTCTACAACATGAGGTGAACCTTCAACAAAATACTTGTAGTTTAATTTTCAACCAAAAGTGATTTTTGAGTAAGAAAAAATCAAACAAATTGTTATGTTTTCAAGACATAAAGACAAATTTACTACAAAAAAGTTAACTTTCAGCAAGATAGTTTAATTTTCTACCAAAATAGTTGATATTTCAATCACAAAAGAGTTTAATTTTAAATCAGAAACAGTCGAATTCATTCTACAAAAACGAATTTTTCACAAAATAGTTGAATCCTCAACCAAAAATGGAATAGTTCAATTATTAGCTATAAAAATTAATTTTCAACATGTGAAAACTACTTTTCGACAAAAAAGTTCAATTTTGAACCGAAGACATGAATTTTCAACTAAGATGATGAATCTTTAAACAAACAAAAATTCATTCTTAAAAAATTAGTGCAAATTTTAACCAAATAGTCCAATTTGCTACCAAAAAAAAAACGAATTTTCAACCAAAAATGTAATAGTTCATAATTCAACCAAAAAATATTTTAATTTTATATCAAAAACAGTTTTATTTGCTCAAAAAAGACGAATTTTCAACAAAATAGTTGTATCCTCAATCAAAACAGATTGTAAATTCAAATATTTGGTTGAAAAGTCGCTTATTTGGGTAGAACATAATCTTCTTCGTTGAAAATTCATCATTTTGGATGCAAATACAACTACTTGGTTAAAAGTTCAACTATTTTGTTATAAATTATTTTTGTTTGTTAAACATTCATCATATAAGCTGAAAATTCATCTCTTTGGTTGAAAATTTTAATATTTTGTTGAAAATATGTTTTTTTGGGAGGGTAGGAAGTTAATCTTCTTGCTTGAAAATTAATTTTTTGAGATGCAAATTCAATTACTTGTTGATCGTTCATGAATTAATTTTTTACCTTAGATAGCACTGTACCGATTTTGACTAACGCCGTGTTTATTACGATTTTTAACGGAAAGACAAAAAATAAAATTGTAAAAGTGACAATTTTTTAAAATTTTATTTGTTAACACAGAAGTGCGATGAAGAAAAAAATAAAAAATCGGCTGTTATAATTTTCTTTAGAACTTAGTTAAGAGTATATCGAAAGAAAAAAGATCGAAATCTATTAAGAATTCTGGGCTCTAGGCTTTTTGAAACCAATTTTGACGTTTTGCCCAACTGTGCGCCCGTAATAGGCTATAGCCTACATTAACCCATTGGTTAAGTCGGCCCTGTCTCCAAACTATAAAAAACTACCATATACTCTCCTCTTTACTTTATGAAGGAAAAATACTACAAAAAAACTACACCCTATTTGCAAACAACATTCAGCTTTCACTCCTTATCTCATAACTTTCCAACAATTCATTTCCAGCATCAAAAAAGAACACAAATGATAAAATCCAGTCCAAATCATTAAAAATCGTAACTTTTCAAGTTTCCGGTACTAGTCATTTTCGATTTTCAAAAATTTTGTATTTTTGGCCCACCCTAATCATCAACCCTCTTATGTAAATAATTAACCATTTTAGTTTTCCTAACTATCAAAAAACTACTTCATACTCTTCTTTATTTATGAAAAAAAAACTACAAAAAAACTACTCCTATTTGGAAATCGCATCATCTTTAACTCATAATATTATAATATTGCAACAATGTATTTCCAACATTAAGAAAAGAACACAATGACAAAATAGATCCCAAACCATGAAAAATTGCAACTTTTCACATTTTCGGCATTAGTCATTTTCGATATTCAAAAATTTTGTATTATTGGCCCATTTTAATTATCAACCCTGTTATGTAAATAATTAAGAATATTTATTCTCCTAATTATCAATAAACTACAATATACTCTCTTCTTTTATTTATGAAAAAATTACTCCTATTTGCAAACAGTATCAACGTTATGAAAAAAAAACTTTTAAAGACTAACCCTATTTGCAAACATCATTACTTTAAACACTTAATCTCATAATATTCCAACAATACATTTCCAACATCAAAATAGAATACAAATGATGAAATTTATCCCAAATCATGAAAAATTGTAACTTTTCAATTTTTCACCACTAGTCATTTTCGATTATCAAAAATTTTGTATTTTCGGCCCACCTCAATCATCAACCCTCTTATGTAAATAATCTTCTCCATACTATAAAAAAGTACCACATACTCTCTTCTTTAATTTATAAAAAAATCAGTGCAAAAAATTACCCCTATTTTCTACAGCATCACCTTTAACTCCTAATCTCATAATATTCCAACAATACATTTCCAGCATCAAAAAGAAGAATACAAAAGACAAAATCCACCCCAAATCATGAAAAATTACATCTCCACCCCATATACATCCGCATTAGCATCAGCATCACATCAAATCGAAGGTCGCATTCATCCTAGCTTTCCGATCGTCCCGTTGAAGTCACCGATACTTCCAATATCTCCTATACTCTATAGGACATCCCGATAGCCGTTCCGTGGTGATTCCCGGGGGAGCAAAGGGAACAGAGGGGTCGATTGGAAAGGGTGGGAGAAAGGCGCATCGCTTCTCCCGGTGAGTCTCGCAGTGGGGGAAGCCACCCCCGCGTGCCTTCCCTCTAGTTTTGCTTCTAAGCCGCCGCACGGCGCCACCGTCCGGCCTATACTCACGCTTTCCCTCAGAGCAGCCAGCACAACTATTGTCCTCCCTTCACTCAAATTCTCATTCCCCAATCTCAAACCCTTAGGTTTTCCATCCCCAAAACCACCCACCCTCAATCCCTCATTAGATATCTCCCTCCTCTCAATTTTTCAATAAAAATAAAAATTCCTTTCAATTAGAAACCTACTCACAAATGTTCCGACAAGGTCAATAGTTTCCCAAGGGTAGGAAAGTGCGTGCCGCGGAGGGATGACGAGGGCTGCAGGAACCGAGTTCGAGTTTAGTCTCGGCCAGAACACAGGCCTAGCAGGAACATTCTGACACGCACGTTTCCTGCGTAAAAATATATTGCCACTATATAGATATAGTAATTTATCTATATCAACCCAGAGACGACCTTCATCGTCTCTCGTGAGATCCAAGATCCAGTTTTATCACCCAGTACGTATCATTATAGTGTTTCAATTTTTTTTAAATACCCCCCCCCCCCTTCCCCCCCGCCGACATTAGTGAGAACAAAATCATCAAGATTCATCAGTAGGTGAATTTCGCAACGGAAGTTTTGTGATTGTGTTTTGTGATTCTTCGGATTGAAGAATATTTTTTAGTTCAGTGATCGTCTTCCTTGCTCGAATTTTTTTATTGGAAGAAGTGCTATCGGAAATCGTACACCGAACTCGGGGGAGTAAAAGTTGTGGGAAAACTAGTAATAAAGTTGAAAGTGAAAACTAGGCAAAGATTTTGATAAAATGAGAGAAGTGATCGACTTTTTTTTTAATGAAAAAAGTTGTATAAAGAATCTTAGGCTGAATTTAGGGAGTTTTGATGTTTTAGAAACTGAGCGTTCCAGTAGGAAAGAGTTGACAAATGTGACAATTTGTAAAAAAAAGTTGATAATTTGACACAAGTGTCAAATAGTTTCTTTAATTTTCGGAATAATACAATTTTGAGTGATTCGGGATCCAGTGCATTCCTATAGATTGTGAAAGCTGTTATAGAAATGTTAGATCGAATTTGAGATGTTTTGAAGTTTTAGGAACTGAGAGATTCAGTTATGAAAGTTCACTGAAGTGACAACTTAACAAATTGGATAAATAAAAATAAGTGAGAAAGTATTTTTTGCGATTGGTGAACCTCGAATTTTTTTATTGAAATAGTGATATTTGGCAAAAATCAGAGAACTGAACAGACCGAACCCGCAGTATCATAGTTGACCAGAGTGACAACTGATAAAAAAATAGTTAAATTAACCCAACGTGTGACAAATTAATTTTTTTGTATGGTAGAGCCATAATTATTTTTATTGAAAAAAGTGCTAATGGGAATATTAATCCGAATTTGGCTAGAATTGAAGTTTTAAGAATTGAATTATTCAGTATAGTGAGAAAGTTTACCAGAGTTAACAAATAGACAACTAGCAAAATAAGTTGATTATTTGATACAAGTGTCAAATAGTTTCTTTCATTTTCGGAATAATAAAATGCTTAGTAATCCAAGATCTAGGGCATTTCTATAGATTGTGGAAGCTGTTATCAGGAATGTTAGACCGAATTTGGAAAGTTTTGAAGTTTTAGGAACTGACAGATTCAGTTATGAAAGTTCACCAAAGTGACAATTTAACAAATTGTATAAATAAAAAAGAGTGACAAAGTAGTTTTTGTGAATGTTATAGGCCGAATTACTTTTATTAAAAAATTACTTTTTGGCGAAAACCGAAGTTTTAGGAACTGACCGATCCCGTAGAATCAAATTTGAGCAGAGTGACCACCGGCAAAAAAATGGTTCAATCAACCCAACAAGTAACAGATTAATTTTTCTTGTTTGATAGAGCCATAATTATTTTTATTGAAAAAAAATTCAACCAAATTTGGGCACAGAACTGAATTTTTAAGAATTGAATTATTCAGTATAGTAAGAAAGTTCATCAGAGTTGAGAAATTGACAACTATTAAGAAAAGTTAAATAAATCGACATAAGTGAAAAGTATTTTCTTGTGAGGGATGAAAGGCCAATATTTTTTTTGTATAAAGTCTCCGGGATCGATAGAAATTAATATGCAGCCTTGAAATAAACATTTTCAATTTAATCAATTTTTCAGAAATTTCATCACTAGAGTATTAAAAAATAAATTTAATTCATTAATTATTATTGATTGGAATTTTGAAAAAAGTGACATCTCTCCTATCTTACTTGAAATAAATTCCCAAAAAAATGAAGAAAAATTAATTACACGAAACGTTTACTCTTTTTGAAAATAATCGATTAAAAAACATTTGTGTTTAAAGTGTAGCTGTGTGTGCCGAGTTGTATAAAAATACGTGAGTGCAAATTACATTCGTTGAATAAAAATCTCGAGCCGAAAGTCGAAAATTGACAACTAAAAAAAAAGATTAATAATTCGAAAGAAGTGACAAGTATTTTTTCGTGAAGGATAAAACTCGAATTATTTTATTTGTTAGTGTCAGGGATCGATAGAATTGATATAGCGCCTTCGAATAAAAAATTTCGGCTTAGTCCATTTTTCAGCGACTTCATCACTAGAGTATTAAAAAATGAATTTCACTAACTAATTATTATTTATTAGAATTTCGAGAAAAAGTGATAGCTCTTCTATCCTACATGGAATAAATTTCCAAAATTAAAAAAATTCAGTTACTCGAAATTTTTACTCTTTTTGAAAATAATCGCATAAAAATACATTTGTGATTAAAGTGTAGCTGCGTGCGCCGAGTTGCATAAAAATACGTGAGTGCAAGTTACGCTCGCTGAATGAAAATCTCGAGCCGAAAGTCGAAAATTGACAACTAACAAAAAAAAGTTTAATAAGTCGAAACAAGTGACAAGTATTTTTTCGTGAAGGATAACACTCGAATGATTTTGTTTGTTAAAAAGTATCAGTGAGATATAGCACCTTCAAAAAAAGAATTTCGGTTTAGTCCATTTTTCAGCAATTTCATCACCAGAGTATTGAAAAATAAATTTAATTAATTATTTATTATTGATTGGATTTTCAAATGAAAGTTATAGTTTTCCTATCCTACATGGAATAAATTTCCAAAATTGAAAAAAATTCAGTTACTCGAAATTTTTATTCTTTTTGAAAATAATCGCATAAAAATACATTTGTGATTAAAGTGTAGCTGCGTGTGCCGAGTTGCATAAAAATAAGTGAGTGCAAGTTACGCTTGTTGAATAAAAATCTCGAGCCGAAAGTCGAACCGAGTTGACAGGAACGTGACCATCGGTCGGATTCTTGATCGTCTCGAGTAGTATAACGTTTTGCCCTTTATCACGCCATGCGGCGTGCGGTCAACCAACTTTTGCTCCGCCTCCTTGTATCACGAGAAGCCTTCTCTTACAGAAGAATAATTTGAAACTTTAGAATTTAGATTAAAATCCTAGCTGACTAGCCTCCTCATGCCAATCTAAAAAAAGAAATACAAAAATGATCCAATCCAAAAAAAGAATTAGAAGAAAATCTATCATGTCCAAGAAAAACCGAACGTCAACGGAACGGAAACAAAGTCTTTGGCTTAATATCTCTGTTTCGTAAATTTGAATAAAATTTGAAAAATTATAAACTCAAACAAGGTGATCCAATGCAACTGAAATTGCACAAAATGAAGCCTTTTTGTGCAATTTGAGATGCATAAGTTGACCTTGTTTAAGTTTGTTTTTTCAAATTAAAAAAAAAAGAACGAACTTTAAAGGACGGTATCAAAGTCTATGGCTTAATTTCTCTGTTTAGCTAAAAATTATTTTCAAAATATCTTTTTTATTTTGAAGAAATATATTTGAAAGAATTTGTTCCCTTACTGAATTTGTATTGTAGTTGTGGCAGTGATTTTAGTATCAGTTTGAATCGCGACTTGGCGTCTCAGTTTCTGAAAGAACGCAATTAACGTAATTCGCGAAAAACCGATCCGCATCTTCTCATGGCGCTTTATCTTATCTTGTAGAAAAATTCGCTTACGGGAGTCATTTGCTCGTCTCGAAAGGGATATGTCCCTGAGAGAGGCTCTTGAACCTCTGAAGAGACCGACGAACGTTCATCCTTCTTGAAAGATATTATTACAATCGCTAGATGAAGACGAAGCCGGGCCCTCGATGTCGACTTTTATCGCGAAAGGGTATTGAGTAGCGTGCGACTTAGACGCGAGAGCAAATCTGCAACCGCAGACATTCCTTGAAACGCGGAATCATCAAAATTCAAGAAAAATAGTGAAAAAAATATAATTTCATAAAATTTCCAAAGAAATAGTATCACTTGCAAAGTCGACCAAGAACCGAACCTCAACGGAACGGAAGCAAAGTCTATGGCTTTATGTCTCACATTTTTTGAAACATATTTTTCTCATTCAAAGGCTTTTTGTGCAACTTCAGTTGCATAAAACGACTTTGTTGGAGTTAATGTTTAAAAAAAAAATCAAATGTATCACTTGTTTTATCAGAATGATAGAAGCTCATCTCATCTGATAAAATTTCCGAAAAAGGTCTCCATTACTGAGATTCAATTAATAAAACTTTTTGAATGAAATTCGGGCTGAAATTGGACTTCCGACAGGGAAAGTTGAGAATTGCAACCACCTACGACCGCCAATGCAGCCAGGCACTGAATACACGCGGCGGACTTCTGCGTTGACAAACTAATCCTCGTTCTATACAGGGTGATCGTAAAGCAGCGTTGACAACCGGTTGTCATACATTCGTGGGCGTTTGGGGCGATAAATATTGGTATTCATAGCCCAAGTGTAGGCAGTTCGGGGTATAAGGCTCACTTAACCATTCGACCCTTGTTGTCTCTCTTTACATCATAATCGATAAATTACTTACTTATCCAAGATTTCTTTTTTTCGTAAAAGTACTTCCTTTCATATCAAATCACATCTCTTTGGAACTTATTATAAAAATCGGAATCAGCGGTTTATCAGGAAAAATAATAATAGTCAACGTATCGTAAACCATTTAACTTAAAACCCATGAGCACGAAACCTGAAGATGGGCCAGGTTTCATGCACATGGGTCTATTTGTTCATTTTACTCTCTTTCAATTAATTTTATTATCCACACTAGAAGGAGTTAGAGACTAAACACAGTAATTTCGCACGGAAGTGAATTATTTCATCGTTTCTGGCACGGGATCGTCCTAACACCTAACGTAATAACGCACTCGGTGCAGCCTAACGTTGGTTTAACGGTGTGAAGTGCGCGTAGACCTCGGTAAAAGGCGGGTCGTACCGTCTAACCCTTTCAGAACAGCTATTATCCACACGCGTTGAACTCTTAGCCTATTTTTTTATTTATGACAAACCGAGGGTGTAACACCTTTCCAACTACTAAATCCCCTTCCCCTAAGGGTGGCCCGAATGTCTCCAAGAGACCAAACATCAAATAACCTGCGTGCCAGTCTTTGCGGTAAAAATGTCGAACCTCAAACCCTTTACCCTCAAAGGGGAGAAGTGTGAATTTTCTCAGATATGTGGTAATTTTCTACTCAAATATTGATCCAAATATCTACCTACTTGATAGTGATTTTGTTGAAAATGTGTGCATAAGAAACGCCCGTTCGATTCTTGGGAAAATTTGAGCAAGGAAGACGTTATGTGAAATGCTTTTTTTTTTAGAAACGACGAGTGTCAGTGCGAATCTGTCGCCTCACGGTCCGCTTATGTTTGTTTACAACTTCAAGATTGTTTGGGCAAATGAATTTTCTTCATAATAAAAATTCTTTTTAATCAGTTCGGAAACGATACATCATAAAAGCTTTAGTCCTCATCTTAAAAAGTGCATTTTTCTAAAGTTGAACTGCGATAAAAGCATGAGAATGGTTTGATTCATAGAGGTAGGATGTACCGACTTCTGAGGTCCGATTTGGAAGGGCACTTTGGTGACATTACTTATCCGGTATCGAAAGAGGCGACCGATTCGTTCCCGCCGCGTAAGGGGTTCGAGAAAAACTAGCGATTGGCAGGACGGGGTTGGAAAAGGGCGGGAGGCGCTAGGTCGGGGAGTTGAAAATACGAGATCCTCGCTTAGGTGCCACCTCGCCAGCCTCCGCTTGTTTCCTGAAACCCCACTTCAAAGACGCTCGCCCTACTCCTCCGCGCGTGTCTCACAGTCGGCGGTTCCTCCTAGGTGGAAGGGATGCGAGGCACCACAGCATTGGCCGCTCGGTGGGTTGGCTTACCCTCACCACGCTGCCCACGCTCCTCCCATCCCTGCCACTTCCCAATCGCCCTCCTCCAGGCAATGCATCAGTTCTCCGGTAGCTCTTAGTTTCAGGTTAGGAGCCTGCTAGGACGGGTCTCTCTCTCTTGAGGATCGAGAGGAGCATTCGCACCGAGCGGATACTCTACCGAAAGAAGATTAAAAAGTGTATCAATCGAGACTGGATTAACATCATAGTTGACCTACCACAATTGATTGATCTGATTGATCATCCCTTGGGACTCATCAGTAACCATCGGATAATTTTCGAAAGAACGATTCGTGTGCGGAAGTGTTGAAGGATCTTCGGTCCTTGTTTTTGTGCAGAGAGTGTCAAACCGTGGGATTAAGAGTGAACTCTTTGAGAAGTTGAAAAGTGAATTTTCGAGTGTGACCTTAAGTGTTGACCCCAAGGGACCTGGTGATCGAAGCAATGCCACGCTGCCGGGTTCGCCGTCGTTTAGTTTTCCGACCGGTGGTGTGAAGATAAGACCCCGGTTGGAGAACCTTGAGATTTAGGAACCTAGTTTTGTGAAAGATATTTTTGTTCAGTTTGATGATTCACTGACCGCTTCGATGCCGAGAAGAAAGTTCAAGTGAGTTGCTCCGGCTTTGACAGACCCAAGGTTGGTGGAACTCGTGCCGGGAGCGGAGTGCGTGAGTAGTTTTGGGCCCGCCGGAGAAGATCGAAGCCGTCAAAGTGGCTTCGTCACTCGGGCTCCAGGGGCCTTCTGCGCCAATCGGGGCCCAATTACTGGCTTCTGGCGGTTCGGAGAATCATGCACCCGCTACCATTTACCACGCAAATCTGGTAGCTGGTACCAGCAACAACGTGACAGCGGTACTCCAGCAGCCACTTCTCAACAACCTAAACCCGGCGGCGGCCCTAAAAGACATGCAGGCCTCCGCGGAAGCCAATTCCTTTGACCTCCAGGCCATGCAGTCCATGGAGTGGCTCTTCAGAAAGGAACGCATCTACCTGCTTGCGCAGTTCTGGCAACAGGTAAGTGTTCCATTTTTAGAAAATTGTCCCCAAGAAAAAAAAGTGATTTTGTGAAATGTGTGGTCCTGAGACTCCTGAGTGATCATCTCTAGGAGCGGTAGTTTATTCCGGAAAAGTAAGAAAAAGTGATGGGAACCAGGGTTTTAAAGGTCGAAGAAGACCCTAGGTTTGGTCAAAATTCGCGTCAGGTGTCAAAATATTCGAGAAGAGATTTTATGAGTAACCTCCGCATGAGTGTTGAAGTTGAAGATTTGAATCAGGTGTCAAAATGTCATGTAGGGATCGTATAGTCAGCAAGACCAATTATACTGAAGACTAGATTAGAAATGTTCAAGTGGAATCAAAAATATTGTTTATCGGTGATTTTGATTTATCCTCAAGATGAGAATTGAAAAAGTTTTCAAAAAGTTTGTTGTGTCGAGTGTCACAGTATCTTGAAGATGGTCTGGTCAGCAATAAAATTATTAGGTTTCAAAATGTCATTTAGAGATGGTGCAGTCGACAAATAAAATTATACTGAAGACGTTAGATTAGAAATGTTCAACTGAAATCCAAAATATTTTTTATGGGTGATTTTGATTTGCCCTGAAGAAGAGAATTGACAAGGTTTAATTTTTTTTTGTATCACATGTCGCAGTATCTTGCAGATGGTCAGGTCAGCAATAATATTTATCAGGTGTCAAAGTACCGGGTAGATGTCATCTGGTCAGAAAAAAAAAAATTCTTAAGAAAATTAGATGAGAAGTGTTAAATGTATTCAGTAATGACATTTGAGAGTGAACAGTGACGATAAGCTTAAACTTTTTCTCGTACGTCAGAGTATCGTGGAGATAAAAAAAAACATTATCTTCGAGAAATTAGATGTTCAATTGTTGTATATGTTATTATTGATGGATGATCTTGATTTAGCAATTTTTTAAAGTCGACCAAGAACCGAACCTCAACAGAACGGAAGAAAAGTCTATGGCTTTATAACTTTGTTTCGTAAATTTGAAAAAAACAATTTGAAAAACATAAACTCAAACAAAATAATCTTATGCAACTAATTTTTGGAAACATACTTTTCTCGTTGAAATGCTGTTTGTGCTATTTCAGTTGTATAAGATGACTTTGTTTGAGTTTATATTTTTTCAAATTTTTATTTAAAAAAAAGTATTTAGAAGATTTTTCTAGTTTTTGTGGAGAGACTTTTTACTAAACTCTAAAGATATGAGAAGTTTCTAAAATCGAGTGATCTATTTGGATAAGAATGGATTATCAATTTTTGAAGTTTTGAACGAAGATACGCAGCCAAAGTTTCCGGCCTCTGGAAGGCCGGATTTTTTGGAGTGACAAGTGCAATTCGACAAAAAATATAACTGAAAAAGGAGTCGAAAATGCGGAAATTTCGGAAGTGGACCGTGTTGTTGGCTGCTGACCAGGGGTGAAATAATCCGGAGGGCTGGAACGTGATACGCCAGTAGGTCGAATGTTTAACTGTCAGAGGAAGTCCGATCGGGATAGGGAACGAGGTCGAGCGTAGAGTGCAACTAAACGTTGCACTGGCAGGAAAGTTATTGTCAAACATGTCGAATCGACGAAAAAGCAAAATTGGAAAAGTACTCATAGTCGGATTTCAATTCCCAGAAAAAGGGAATTTGTAATATTCTAGTTTCAAAAATTGAGAACCAGGATAATTGAATCGAAAATGACAAACCTTAAGTCTATCGTTAGAACTCCAAGATGTCAAATTTTCCGATATACCCAGCGGACACGAGTATAATTGATATACTGAAATAAAATAAGATTCAAAGTTCCCGTAATTTGACAGACGAGACTCCCAGCTCAGATTCTGACATAAATTTCCAAGTGAAGAGAAATTCGAACCTTGTCACTCGAGAGGTAATAAGAAAATCGGGATGATAGAATCTTCTGTTGGACTAACTTCGGTTGTACTAGCTTTTGTAGATTGTAAAGCTCGATTTCGGCAAAGCAGTCAGCGCCGCTGCCTAAATGATTCGAATTAAGCACCAGGTTGACTTAAATAATTAATCTTTGCATCGCGAATCGCGTTTAAAATACGATATCGCTTGCAACTATTGAATTTGTACAGTTCTACCATAATCGGATGATTGACAATCGGGATATCGTTAGGACCATTTAGATCTCGCTTCAGCATAAAGGATGAGGACTGTATCGAAATCCTAGAATTTCCAATTTAGATTTCCAGGATATCTATAGCTAATCTTGGATAAATACTATTTCGGATAGAGTAATTGACTCTGATTGGCGGTGAGAATGAGTTCTGGAAAATTAACGGCTTTACGCTCCATGTATGGCAGATTCGCTCCAATCGGTCTCGATACTATTTTTCTTCGGTAGAATAATTCCGTTCGAACGGCTTATTAGTTCACGCTATTTAAAAAATTGTCGGAAACTATTAGAAGCTGTAAGCAAATTTACACTTTTAGAATTGTTTGTAAATGAAATGGTAGAATGTAAGTGAAAGTTTAGATAAGGTAGTTTCAAATCGTGCGAAAATTGTTTCGAAATCTTGACAAGCTTTGTATCTTGGAATCTCTGGAGTGTTCTTGTAATTAGTCGTTGGTCAGATTCTCAGTCACTTAGGCGATTCGGGGTTGATCGTCTGGGGTTGGGAAGTTTCTCTGGGTGCGGTACTTGGTGTTTGGAGGATAGTTGGACGATTTCAAGGGAGTCGACCGACTTGTGGGAAAGTGGATGGAATATATAGTGTCAGAAATTGTCGCGCTTCTGGTGTCAAGAGAGGAACGAGGCACTCGACGACGCACGCCTGTTTAGTCAACTGAGTGTATTTTCAAATACGTGTAAACATCAGACATGTAAATCAGATATCTTTTCATCCTAAATAAACAGAAAGAATCAGATCCTTTTCAAATCAGGCAGGATTGATCACTTAACATGGTTTTGATCCATGAATTTGGAGATAGGTGGTCTGTTGACTTGGACAGGGGAAAGTTTTTAATTAGGTCTTTAAAATCAATTTATGCGAATGGGTGCATTTTTTGTCAGGGGGTGTCACGACTCACTTCCGCCAGGTGATAATATTAAGTGATCATGAGCGACGAACCGTTGGCAAACATATGCTCGTTATTGCCCAACTACCTGTTTCCAATAAAATAGACCCTAATAACGCGAGAACTAGTGTCGCGAGCTTATATGCGATATATAACGGTGTGTGCATTATATTAGCGGCGCATAATTCCATAATTATTTCTGTTGATCAGGTTTCACGACCGGAATAAGGCGGGGGGATTAAGTGTTATTTGAAGAAGAAAATTTAAAAACGTAAGCTCAAACAAAGTCATCTTATGCAACTGAAATTGCAGAAAAACCCTTGCATAAGACGACTTTGTTTGAATTTATGTCGACTCTATAAATATTATAATTTTAAAGAGCTTATGTTACATAAAAAATGAAAAATCACCCTGATTAGTGAATAAATTTAGTCTCAAATTGGATTAAGATCCTCGCGGACCGGAGCCAAATGTATCGACAGATTTAGGCAACTCGTTGCATCGGGTAAAAACGAACGAGTTGGCAGGGCAAACATATCGGCTTCTATAAATATTGCGACGCCGAATGAATTCTGAGAAAGAAAAAAGGAGATTTGTGGCCTGTGAGGACCGGGAATTAGGAAAGTGAAAAAAAATGGCTCTTCATAGTCGAAGAGCATTGCTCTTTTATCCTTTCGTATTCATCATTCTATCTCCGAGAAAAAGTCTTTCTGAGATTTAGGATTAAATTTAGATGCTTCGAGTGCAATCTCCGATTTTCTGAATTTATTGACGTTGAAAATAAATCTTTGGGAGGAATAAATGTCGTTTTTCCTCGAGTGATTTACATTACCTTGGCAAAGTACTTCTAAACTACACATCAGGTTTTAGTCAAAGACGAGGTGAACTCGTCCATCTGTCAGATTCGAACGTCTGTCGATTACTAATGAGGGGCCAGTACGTGCGTTTCATCGGTTCGACATCTCTGCTGTATAGGAAATGTATCAACAACCATATCGATTATTTCCATTGATATATAGCTTTTATTCCAGTGCTATTTATTCCACTCAATTTGAAATCTATTATTTTATTGCTTTGATTCATCAGTTGGAAGAATGAGTTACAAATATTCAGAATATTTAATGTGTACTATTGAGCTTAAGGTCTGACTTTTTTTCTTAACCCTTCTTAGGACTGTTGCAAGGCTCTGAAAGAAATGTCGTTACTTCCGGTCCAGGTACATGCAGAGTCGAACGATATCTCGCCAACGTACTTCCGATTAGGGTGCACGCATTCCCTTGAATGGACAAAAGTTTTTCTGTCGTGCCTCAGACTGCCCCTTTCGTCTCGAAACACGAAGGGGAACTCCCCACTCTCAGTTCCACGAATTCAGGAACGGGAGGGGAATCCCTAACGTGGTTCCCGAAATCCCCGATTGGCGGCAGCACTTGCCGAGGAACGTCAAAACTTGGACGTGAGTCACGCGGTCCTCATCTAAAGAGAAACCTCCCATACATCACTAACGCTATCTTTCAAACAATTCTGAAACGATTTTTATTGTTTTCAAATTTGCATAGTCTACATTCTGCAATCAGTGGATTCTATTAATTTATATTCATGTTCAAATGGGGTTATTTAATTTATTAATCCTACAATTTATTATTCTAGCAATTAGATCTTGAATGTTTTGATTTACAACTTCTGAATTTAGAACATTTTTAAATTAGGAATTACCCAGTTTTGAAGGCTTAAACCTTTAATCGTTTAATTTGTTTTATTTTTTAGGTACAAAGAAAATTTTAACTTTTAAGACTTCTAATTTTTAATTGTTCAATTATAAATGTAGAGTTTGGAATCCATAACTTGAGCATATTCGTTTATTTTTTATTTTTTGAGGTTTTGGGTCACCTTTTTTTATTCTTACCTTTTTCTTTTCAAAAATGTAGAATTGTTCAAAATGGTAGCCTTTCGAAATGAAAGTGTTAATATTTAAATAATCTGAGCTGGTACGTTCTGAATTAAATAAATTCTGATTGAATCTTCACACATCAGATATTTGAACAATTTTTAATTAGAAGCACTATAATAGCTGGATAATACCAAAGTTCAGAAGTGTAATATTTCACTTCAAAACCCTTAGTGGTTGAGTAATTTTTAGTCATGTGTCCATTTGGACATATGGAAGTGTTTAAGGCTTCTCATTCGATCACCAAAGTTAAGCAGCGCTTGGCTATGTTATAATCGGACGGGGGCCGTTGTACTAATTTTAAATCTCCCAGTGGTCAAAATTCTTCCTCCGTAAATACTGCATGGATAAACAAATGTACAAAAATTAAAAGTTTAAAAGAGTTTACAAAAGCGCTCGGACCAATGAGTTTTATATGTTTCATACGACGCGCCAGTTCACTTTTTTTAAAATTGATTAATTGAAGGGTCGCCGGGCAAATTGGCATAAGCGCAAAATTTTTGAAATTGGTTTTATTGGATTGAAGTAATTGTTTTGACCTAACTAATGTCCCTGTAGAAGATTATGGCCCAGTTCGATTTTTTTCGTTCGGTATATTTTTTAAATATTCGGTATATTTTTTTAAGTAATTACTTGTTTTCGCCTGTTCTTTTCACGATTCAATAGAGCTCGCTCATAGCTCGACAGTACTTTCTTGTTTTTTTTTTCAAAATTAAAAGATAAAAAAGCTATGCAACTCTTTGAATGTCAATATTTTCGTTTTTGAGGGCGCGCCCTACCTTTGACAAGGGTTTTTATCGCAGTTGGTTACTTCTTTCAAGATGTTCCTTTCACGGTTTCATAGAGCTAAGTAATAGCTCAAAAGTAATCTCTTGTTTTTTTTTAAATTAAAAAATAAAACAGTTATGCAGCTTTTTCTGTGATAGATCGGGCGTTTTTTTGGGACTCGTCGATATTTGATAAGGGTTTTCTCGCAGATGATTTTTTTTAAAGCGCCCTTTTTGCGATTCAACAGAGCTAAGTAATAGCTCGAGTAAAATTTTTTTGTTTTGAAATTAAAAAATGAAAAGGTTATGCAACTCTTTCCTAGTCAATATCGGCGATTTTTGGGACGCGCCGTTCCTTTTACAAAACATTTCTCGGAGATGGTTGTTTCTTTTAGGATGTTCCTTTCATGGTTCGATAGAGCTAAGCAATAGCTTGAATGATCTTTTTTATAAAAAAAAATTAAATGCGTTTGAGCTAGACAGTTTTTTGTGTCTTCTGTAAAATTCGCGTTTTAGCATTTACACCCTTTTACCTGGCGACCCTTCAATTTCAAATTGAACCTACATATCCGTTTCACATTGAAAGCCTTAATATCTGAACAATTTTAAGTTGAAAACTTTCAAAAAGGATTAATTTTTCTTTCAAATATTAAAAATTAGCCAGTTTCGAATTTCAATCTTTCAACATTGTACGATTTTAAATGGAAAGCCTCAATAGTTGAGCAATTTTTAGTACCTACTTCATATTGAATCGATCGAATCTGAGGTGTCGTATTTTTCATATGCGCAAGTTTAAATAAGCTTTTCATTTGAAAATTGTCCACTTTGAAGTCTTTGAAATTGAATTCATTCAAATTTAGGAGCAACTGCTTGGAAATTATACGATTTTGAATTTTTTAAATACTGTTTAATATAGAAAGCTCTTCAATTGAACTTATTCGACTTAGAAAGATTCGATTGTAAAATTTTACAATATTGAAAATTCGAATTAAAAATGTTTTTGGTGAATCTTTAATTATAAAGATGATGTTCAATTTTGAATAATGTAATCTACACGGAAAAGTAATTAGTATTAATCCAAGAAGATATACTTTGAGTCAAGTAAATTTTTATTGATTCCAAGTATATTTTCTTGGATCAAGAAAATGGCGATTTTAAATACGTACAAGAAAACGTGTTTTCATGATTCAATGCTAATTCCTTTTAAGAAGTATGAAATATACTTCTTTATTCAAAATTACTGAATATTTTATACGAAAGGGACATTTTAAATTAATTTTTGAAGGTATATTTTAATCTTATTTAAAGAAGATAGAAATTATAGTAAAATTTGGGAGTAAATTAAAAGATTGAAGTAAATACTGTCCAACAAACGTTTTTTAATGACTCTGGATATTTTGTTACACTCAGAAAATTTTCTTCATTCTGAACAAATTTATTCTGGGCGAATCATATACTTTGTTGTCTATATAATAACCGCGGATTATAGTTGAACCAACAAACATTTTGTTTATACAACCAAATATTTTTCCCATGCATTAAAAAAATATGACATGCATTACATCTCTAGAAGAAGGCTAATTTATTTTTTTACTCAAAATTACCTGAACATTGGATGCTAGCTGGTAATTTTTTTGATACATTTTAATTAAAATACAGAAATTGGGTTAAGATGTGTGAGAGAAATAGAAGATTGGAACGAGAGGGGCAATAGCAGAATGTTTCGTCCTCGAAATAGACTATAGAGGCTTATTTCGGATTCACCCTGTCTCGTTGGTCTAGTCCAGGGCCGGTCTAGAGTCTAGACCTCACCAGACTGCATTTAAAGCTCTACGGCCTCTGAGCGATGTGAGATTGTGAAGAAACATGATGAGAATCCACTAGAGTCAGCTGTAGTTGAAATTGAGTCGAGTGCTAGAATCACGCGCTTTGACTCACTGTCAACTCGATCGGCATCCAGCATTAGTCATCGCAAACCAGAATCGAGAGAACTCTCGTGGATCGCGTATGATAATATTTGTCTACGAGCACTCGAAATTTGCTCTCAAAACAGTTTGAAAGCAAGTCTCTTTAGATAAAGACGTCATTTGCAACAATAAGGAGTATTTTTTCTATAATTATTACGGACAGGCAGGAAAATTCAAGTCCCGCGGCTGCATCCGACTTCATTAGAATACTCGCACTTACCTGGACGTTTGGCCATGGGAGAGGAAAACTGCAAAAGATTTATTTGTTTATACTCTCTCTCTTTTACGGGCTTATGATTCTTTATGAAACCATTACATATATTCTTGTCTATAATCCTTATATACTATCTTACCAACTATTTCTTACAATATCGTCTTAACAATTATTCTTAGTCCTAGACGCTTGCGACCTTGACCTGGGCTTCCGTTTCCTCTTACCACTATCAATCTAAACATTGTAGCTCAATTCCGCAACACTACTTCCTTATTCTTCTTTAGAAGTTTTTTTTTGCTTGTTCCTACCCCGTTTAATCAGTTCTCTCTCAATTCTTCCAGCTCCTTCATCCACTCCTCAACCTGACCATTTCCATTCAAAATCCACTTTATACTCTCTTCCATGCTCTTCTCTCTTCCTTCGCCACCTACACATATGACACATGCAACCATGATTCCTACTCACATCTACATACTCTACTCAAATTCTCATCTTCATTCATCCAATACCTACATGCTCTTACCCCCTCTCCCATTCAGAATGCAACCACTCTGTTCCATTTGCTCTGCTTTTTCATCCTTTTCAGGTATTCCTGTTCCCTCTCCCCCTTAACCATCCTGTACCAGCTGTTGTACCTTGAATCCGATATTTTTCCCATCTTTCTTCTCATTGCCTTACCTTCATTTCTTCCTCTATTCTCTGCCATTCTCTACCCCTCACTTGCATACCACACTCAACCCTCATCTCGTATCTCTCTTCCTCCTATTTGAAATGTTCCATGTTACCTTTCCTCATAAACAGCGATCCTGCTTTCCTCCCCCCTTCTTAGTTTTTCTTTAAAATTCCATGATCTTTTCAGTTGCCTGACCACCATTTTTTCTCGACCTATTTCTTCCCTCAGCATATAACCTGGGCAGCTCCAACTCAACCCAATGACCAATCTTAGAAATCTTTCATGCAAACTTTCTACTCTTTTATGCTCTTTTCATCCCCAAATTTCCACTCAAATAACTTGGCACTGACTTCACCAACACGTCGATCATCCACACTCTCATCCTCCAGTCGTCCTTGAACCTTCTCTTCCCTATACCTCCTTGATGGAGAGTCAATATCGGTTAATGTTTATACAAACGGATGAATAGAGGATTACATAATCAATTTGAAGAAACGAGAGTCCTTTCAGCTTGAATGATTGGAGTTAACGTCCTTTCTCCACAGAAGCAAGCCATTTTCTCGCTATTTGAATTAAATCAGTATTTTGTTCTGATAAAGAATAATACAACCGGATCAATATTGGATTACGTAATTCATTTCAAGAGAGTGAAACATTTCCTCGAATTCAATCACTGAAGTTGATGAATTGAAGTGAAGCTCTATTATTCGACGAAATGACGCATTTTCCTGCTTGGTTGCTATTAATACTGCTAGAGAAGCGTACATCTGTCGACACTTAGCGAATATCGAATCTCGAGATCGTTGGCAGAGCGATTAGATGAGAGCGATTTTAGAACTGCAGGTATCGCTCAAGCGCGACGCGCTTTTCTTTTTCTTTTTTCCCTGGAGACGGCATCGCGGTCCAGCTGCGCCGACAAGGGCCGCTCGGGTTACTTCGGATAGGATTCGCGATTATTAATTTGCCCGTGGCGTTATTTCTGAAATAAGTGATTTAGCTGCCGGAGCCAGCGGCGAGCGACCCGCGGGCCAAACTGTGATTCACCCACACTCCAAAAATATCCAAATACACGGAGACACAAGTCTTGCGGTGCTTAAGTACCCATTTACTGTCGCTGGACGGAAACCGATGGTTTATGGAATGCCTCTGTAGTCTGACCCACGACAATGTTCTCCAAGTTAAAAAAGTAAATAAAACTCAACTCAGATTCTTTACAACATAATTTAAGACTAGTGCTCTAAATGAACTAGATGTACAAACTTTTTTTTGGAAATTGTTGCCTTCTCCTAGATCTCGTTACTAGGTATTCCTGGATTGTAAATCCCATTTGGCGATGGTTTCAAGTTAACGCTCGTGACACCTATAAAATGCAGCGCAATCGATTAACGAGCTGAATGGTAATCTTAGCTTAGTGTTACGTAAAATTCGATCGGATGTCTCTCGTATATTCCGTTCACAGACAACACCTTTGTGGGCAGAAGATTGTACAATCTACGCACACGCTCAGATATTAGTTTCAAGAAATGTTGACAGGTCTGCGGATTTTTCTTCAGATTTGAAGAAATTTGATTGATAAAATCCTCAGAAATCCTCAAAATTCCGCAGGATCTCAAGATTTTTTTTTACGGTGCTATGGCATTTTTGGTCAGTCTGAAGAACTTTGAATTATCTGCGGATTTTTGGACCTGGCAGCACTGGTTTCAAGATACACTCTTACCGAACAACGATCTCGACGATCCAGCTTCTTCCTATTTCGAGACCTAAAAACGTCACTCTCTTTCGATCGAGTTCACGAGACCGAAGTGAAAGCTGTCTTATTTGGAAAACAAGGGGTTCATGGGTCACTGCACTTCCGACCCGTTCGTCATTTCTTTTTCGCAAATCTTGAGAAAATTGGATTATTTTCTTTTAATTGTGGACCTAGTCTGGTCCCTTTTGTTTTGGTTCAAATTTCGAATGATGTTGAGTCCAAAGATGGGAAAATGGTCCAAATATGGACCAGATATCTTTTGAATATGAACTTAACATTTTCCTCCCTCTGCAGATAGTTCATCAAATTTTATCGAATTCTGAACTAACTTACCCAACCATATTCTATATCTACATATTATTCATCCAGAATTTCCTCCAAAATTCTCATGCAGATTCATAAATAATAATTCTTCTCTAAATCCTTCACCTGTCTTACAAAATCTACATCTTTTCACACTTGGTGAATAGGTGAACAGGTGAAACTTCTAAATGAATTCTCGATACTTTTACGTAATCAAAAGTAAATATTTCAAAGGTTTTCAACTTAAAATCGTTTACCTATTACAAATTTAAGTTAGAAGTTTTACTATTTTAAATAATTTTTTGAATTAAAACAATTTTAAATCTCTTGAAATAAAATTGTTTAATTTTCAATGCCTCAAACTCAAAGTTGCTCAACTAATATGGCTTCCAAGTTGAAATTCTTCAATTTTGATGGACAAAAAATACCAATTTTCCTTTTTTTAATTGGCCGTGGCTACGTGTACCGAAATTTTGCTACGAATAGCCGGATTTTTCAGTACGAACAGCGGCACCTATTAAAGGGACTATTTATACCGAAATTTCGGTTCAAATAGCCGAATTTTCTCAGTACACATGGACGCTGCCTTCTTGATATTTGTATTTTAAATTTATCGTTGTAGAACATTTTCCAAACTCAAGAAAAATAAAATTAAATAAAAAATTTTAATTTTATATGTTATAATTTTAAATTTATAATTTACAATCTTCACTATGAAATTATTGAATTTTGAACAATTTCAATCCATTCTCCATTTTCAACAATTTGAATTTGAAACAATTATTGAACGTTACATTTGAAACGGTTCGATTTTATGCGCTTTCAATTTCAAATTATTAAATTTTGAATGCTTTAAATATAAAATTTCTTAATTATTGAGACCTTACATTTGAAATATTACAGTCCTCAACGATTTCTTTTTTAAATTGTCCAAATTTGAATATTTGAATTTTGTCAATTTGGATCGTTTTCAATTTAAAAGTTTTAGAATACTGAGGCTTCAAATTGAAAAAGTTTAACATCTCAAAGAATTCAATTTAAAATAGTTGACTCTAAAATTTTTATTTTCAGTCCTCTAACTTACAAAGTTTCAATTCAAATTTGTTCACTTTTTAAGAATTTTTCGAAAGCATATAATTTTTTACGATTAAATAAAAAATTAAATTTTAATTGCTTTGTGTTTTGAAATTGCTTCAAACTTAAAACTGCGAACATCTTTTACGCACCAAAAAAAATTTCTCTTGAACTAGAAAAATTGTTTTCTAGGATATATATGAAAAGTTGGTTGAATCAAACAAATTTTGTTTGATTCAACAAAATATTTGATTGGCCCATCCAAATTTTTTGGCGGAAGTAACCAAATACTCCATCTATCAAAATATTCGTTTGAAACAACAATAAAATTTTATTGGGTCAACCAAATATTTTGCTGTTCATATAATAACCATATTTTTGGTTGAACCAACAAAAGTTTTGTTGAGTCAACCCAACCGTTATCTGAGTGCGGCTTTCTATTTGAAATCACACAATTTTCCATGATTACAAATGAAAATCGTTCAATTTTAGCTATTTGAGTTTAGTTAATCTGTGGTGTTCTCAATTTTGAATTGTTAAACTATTAACAAGACTTTCAAATTGAAAAAAGCATCGAAATCCTGAGTAATTTAATTTAAAATTGTGAAATTTCAAAAGAAAATGAATTAAAATCGTTTTATTTATTGAAACTCAATCCGAAGATATTAAACTTTGATCATTTTAATTTCAAAATTTTTGAAATATTTCAACGTGACAATATAAGAATCTTTAATTTCAAATTTGTCTAATTTTAAATAATTTAAATTCTGAAACGCTCGAAACTTAGAACAAAAATCTTCAAATCTTGTACAATTTGAAAATTTCCAATTTCTAATAATTATTTGCATGTGGAATGGTGAACGCTTTCACTTTATAAAAGTTTAATTATTGTATATCAAGATTTTATAAAGATTGAATAAGATTGCATAGGATTGCATGAGATTGCATCGAGATTGCATGAGAATACAAAGGATTGCATGGGATTGCAGGAAATTGCTTGGGAATACAAAGGATTGTAAGGGATTGCACGGAATTGCAGGAGATTGCAAACAGTGCATGAGATTTCATGAAGTTTTATAGAGATCGCTCGAGGTTTTATAGGGATTGCATAAGATTGCATCGAATTCGTATAGGATTACAAGGGATTGTAAAAGATTGCATGGGATTGCACGAAATTGTATAAAGATCGCTTGAGACTTTATAGAGAATGCATGGGATCAAGAGGTCTTATAAAGGATTGCATGGGACTGCATGCGATTGCAAGCAGTGCATGGGATTGCACGAAATTTTAAAGAGATCGCTCGAGATTGTATAGAGATTGCATAGGATTGCATCGAGATTGTATGAGATTACAAGGGATTGTAAAAGATTACATTGGATTGCAAAAGTTTGCAGTGCGTGTGTACACCAGATTGCAGGAGTAATTAACCCCTCAGCTATAATATTCTTACCAACATAATCGATAGCTCTGAATAAAATGAGTGAAGTTATTATCGGTTTTTGGTGAGGAGCCACCCAGAATGAAGATTTTTACTGTGTACTCAAAATGTTTTGATGGTTCTGAGGGCCTTTATTCTGCAGCCGATAACGCGGTGTTATACCTATGGTTGGCGAGAACGCAAAGGCGTGCCGAAACCATAAACTCGAGAGGTTAGCGGTGGCCCCGTGCACGTATGTGGCCAACGCTAATTCGTAGGTAGAAGCGAATGGTAAATTGGCACTGACCACACAGACTCTCCTGTCTGTGAGGGCACACGTATACGGTGTCTTTCGTGTGTGTTCGCTTCCTTCGTATCGTGTGTCGTGTAGGTCGTGTGTGCAACAGATGCGCCAGGCACGCGAGCCGCACTCCATGGGACGTGCGG